>JABSTQ010011544.1:0-563488 GCA_013358835.2 Ixodes persulcatus
CTTTTTATGATGGTAGCTGCCTCTATTATCTCGCGTGTTAACTGGTAATGGTTCTCTCATATTACGGTGCTATTTTTGAAGTCCGCAGTGCACCCACAGCCACGGCTGTGAATGCCCAAAAGTCCCGAGTTGGCTGATCGGGTGTTGTTGTTGTGTTCCCTTAATCTGTCATTTATACATCTTCCAGTTTGTCCTATGTACTGTTTGCCGCATGAAAGGGGAAAGGAATAAATCACTCCTTCTGAGCAAGGTATGTATGGGGTTCTATGCTTTTTAGGGCAGACGGTATTAGTTTTTGGTATGGCGTTAACTTTTTAGATAGGCCTGAGAGTTTGATGGGGGGTGGAAAAGACTACATATGAAAGGGAAAGGAATAAATCACACCTTCTGAGCAAGGTATGTATGGGGTTCTATGCCTTTCTAAGGCAGACGGTATTAGTTTTTGGTATGGCGTTAACTTTTTTAGATAGGCCTGAGAGTTTGATGGGGGTGGAAAAGCTACATATGAAAGGGGAAAGGAATAAATCACTCCTTCTGAGCAAGGTATGTATGGGGTTCTATGCTTCTAAGGCAGACGGTATTAGTTTTTTGGTATGGCGTAACTTTTTTAGATAGGCCTGAGAGTTTGATGGGGGTGGAAAAGACTACATATGAAAGGGAGAAAGGAATAAATCACTACCTTCTGAGCAAGGTATGTATGGGTTCTATGCTTTCTAAGGCAGACGGTATTAGTTTTTGGTATGGCGTTAACTTTTTTAGATAGGCCTGAGAGTTTGATGGGGGTGGAAAAGACTACAATATGAAAGGGGAAAGGAATAAATCACACCTTCTGAGCAAGGTATGTATGGGGTTCTATGCTTTCTAAGGCAGACGGTATTAGTTTTGGTATGGCGTTAACTTTTTTAGATAGGCCTGAGAGTTTGATGGGGGTGGAAAAAGACTACATATGAAAGGGGAAGGGAATAAATCACTCCTTCTGAGCAAGGTATGTATGGGGTTCTATGCTTTCTAAGACAGACGGTATTAGTTTTTGTATGGCGTTAACTTTTTTAGATAGGCCTGAGAGTTGATGGGGGTGGAAAAGACTACATATGAAGGGGAAAGGAATAATCACACCTTCTGAGCAAGGTATGTATGGGTTCTATGCTTTCTAAGGCAGACGTATTAGTTTTTGGTATGGCGTTAACTTTTTTAGATAGGCCTGAGAGTTGATGGGGGTGGAAAAGACTACATATGAAAGGGGAAAGGAATAAATCACACCTCCTGAGCAAGGTATGTATGGGCTTCTATGCTTTCTAAGGCAGACGGTATTAGTTTTTGGTATGGCGTTAACTTTTTTAGATAGGCCTGAGAGTTGATGGGGGTGGAAAAGACTGCATATGAAAGGGGAAAGGAATAAAGCACACCTTCTGAGCAAGGTATGTATGGGGTTCTATGCTTTCTAAGACAGACGGTATTAGTTTTTGTATGGCGTTAACTTTTTTAGATAGGCCTGAGAGTTGATGGGGGTGGAAAAGACTACATATGAAGGGGAAAGGAATAAATCACACTTTCTGAGCAAGGTATGTATGGGGTTCTATGCTTTCTAAGACAGACGGTATTAGTTTTTGGTATGGCGTTAACTTTTTTAGATAGGCCTGAGAGTTGATGGGGGTGGAAAAGACTGCATATGAAAGGGGAATGGAATAAATCACACTTTCTGAGCAAGGTATGTATGGGGTTCTATGCTTTCTAAGACAGACGGTATTAGTTTTTGGTATGGCGTTAACTTTTTTAGATAGGCCTGAGAGTTGATGGGGGTGGAAAAGACTGCATATGAAAGGGGAAAGGAATAAATCACACTTTCTGAGCAAGGTATGTATGGGGTTCTATGCTTTCTAAGGCAGACGTATTAGTTTTTGGTATGGCGTTAACTTTTTTAGATAGGCCTGAGAGTTTGATGGGGGTGGAAAAGACTACATATGAAAGGGGAAGGAATAAATCACACTTTCTGAGCAAGGTATGTATGGGGTTCTATGCTTTCTAAGACAGACGGTATTAGTTTTTGGTATGGCGTTAACTTTTTTAGATAGGCCTGAGAGTTGATGGGGGTGGAAAATACTACATATGAAAGGGGAATGGAATAAATCACACTTTCTGAGCAAGGTATGTATGGGGTTCTATGCTTTCTAAGACAGACGGTATTAGTTTTTGTATGGCGTTAACTTTTTTAGATAGGCCTGAGAGTTGATGGGGGTGGAAAATACTACATATGAAAGGGGAAAGGAATAAATCACTCCTTCTGAGCAAGGTATGTATGGGCTTCTATGCTTTCTAAGGCAGACGGTATTAGTTTTTGGTATGGCGTTAACTTTTTTAGATAGGCCTGAGAGTTGATGGGGGTGGAAAATACTACATATGAAAGGGGAAAGGAATAAATCACTCCTTCTGAGCAAGGTGATGAATTTATTCCGCTCCGGAATTGATACGCTTGGCATATCGGTGGTTACCAAAGAGAGCGTCAGCAAGCAATTCCTCGCTTTTTAAGATTCGACTGATAACCTCGCACAAAAAGATGGGCATATTGCTCATAAAAACCGAGACATCCGCGTCGGCCTGTTGCAGCATTTTTTTTTTTTTCATAAAGAGTATGGTCGTGCGAATAAACAAATTTTATTTCCCGTTTATGAAGTTTCACTATTTCTCAGAAACCGCGCGTGGCACGTTGTTCACCGGAGCCCTAGCGTGGTTCCGGTGACACGTCATCAAGCATTACGGGTCTTCTGTGCACGAAATGTTTCAACTTTAGTTTCGCCCTTCCGATACACAAAGCGATAACGAATGACAGCGCTGAAGAGATATCGCTGGGAATCCGATACACAAAGCGAGTGACAGTGCTTTTTGCATCGGATGTGACGGCGCTTACAGCGCGCCACCGGCGAAACGCGGAACTCCCACACGCGCCGCACGAGGGTCGAGCTCATCTTAGTAGGACCCACACTCTCGCACCCCGGCGTATTTTCATTAGTTCTCAGGGGCCCTCCAGGTGGAGCAGCCTGTATCAACGGCCACGCGTTCCGGCGTTCGGGTTTCATTTCGTGCTGACTGTACATATAAAATGTACTTGAAGTAAAGCACAAAGCAAACGAGAGGTTATGTACTTTAAGTAAAGCAGTAAGTGCACCGGGTGCAATGTACTTCAAGTAACGTATATAAACACAATATAATTCAAGGTAAAGTACAAGCGTTTTTAACACAATCTTTTATGATGCGCCCTTTCATTCCCTATACAGTGTTTTTTTAACTGGTATTCATTGCTCCAGGGGAAATCGAGATGTATCAGTTTCTTATGTAAATGGCAGCAAATATTTATAAGGTTGTCGCTGCAGAGTAGTTGTTTTACTCTCGCAGACAAGCTATTTGACACAATCAACTTATAAGGCACTTATTTCCATAGGCCTTACAGCCGCCATTCCCGTACGAAAATGTCAGATATGTCCCGATATATTTTATATACGTCCAGATATGATAATATAAGTAGTCATATCGGGAATATACCGCTACATATGGGAGCAGATACGCCCAGATATCGCCATATAGTGGGCAAATACAGCCAGATGCGTCCGTATAAGTGCGTTAATACGGCCATATCACGCCAGATACGCGTGCAAATATTGCCCCTGATAATGATATATGGGCCCGTTTCGGTCGTGAAAGCAAAAGTCATATGTACCTCGCCAAGACAAGTGATTGATCTATATTGCATGAGTCTCATATAGTTGGTTAATTATTGTTGAAATCGTTTAGCGTGATGTTATTCCAGGTATTTGGACCAATTAACCAATTGCGCGTTTGAAGATTGAAAGACAAATGAAATTTGGTTGTATGTTTGACGTGTGACATTATAACGAAGTGCATAAGATCGGAAAGCGAGTTAATCAAATAATGGATTTGAGATCGCAGCTCTTAGGCGCCCGTATCCGAGTCAAGCTGTTTCGGCGTCGCCATCGAGTAACCGCCCCGCTAAATTTAGCGAGGAATTGAATTGGTACTTATGTCACTTGACGTCAATTTTCCCGCTAAATCTAGCAGTGAAACTAATTTTGTTCGTGTTTCCCCGCTAAATTGAGTGGGGAAACATGAACCGTTAGCTTACTGAAGATGCAAGACGCTACTTCGTCGTCCCGAATCCTTTTTCCTTCGAACGCCTGCGAAGCCGTTGAGCCCTACGCAGCATCTTTCAAAAACCGTTCGCGCAGCAACGTAACCATCCGCTTGCGAGCGTCTGCGATTCATCGTGTGTTGAAAGTCGGAAGATGAGCTGTCCGTGGTGTATTTTATGTGCAACTCTTTTGTAAAAATATTTGAAATTTAAAAACGCGAATCTAACAGTGTACACATAATTTCAAATTTATTGGTAAAAAATATATACATATTTATTTATTTATTTATTTGCGGACATCGTGCGCAGAAAAAAAAATAGTCGCGCTTATTTCTTCATTTTAAATTATGATGTGGGTTATACGGCGTAAAACAGAGTAACTTCAAACTCGCATCGTTTTGGGTCACTTTCGAGATAGACAGCTTCTTTGGAAGTTCAAAAGTTGGTCTTCATAGAGCTGTGTGTTCACTCGGTGAAATGAAAAACAGTTAGGGCGCAGGCGAGCTGGTGTAGATTTACCATTTGTTAGACCACCTGAGACTTTGATGGGGGTGGAAAAGACTACATATGAAAGGGGAAAGGAATAAATCACACCTTCTGAGCAAGGTATGTATGGGGTTCTATGCTTTCTAAGGCAGACGGTATTAGTTTTTGTATGGCGTTAACTTTTTTAGATAGGCCTGAGAGTTTGATGGGGGTGGAAAAGACTACATATGAAAGGGGAAAGGAATAAATCACACCTTCTGAGCAAGGTATGTATGGGGTTCTATGCTTTCTAAGGCAGACGGTATTAGTTTTTGGTATGGCGTTAACTTTTTTAGATAGGCCTGAGAGTTTGATGGGGGTGAAAAGACTACATATGAAAGGGGAAAGGAATAAATCACACCTTCGAGCACGGTATGTATGGGGTTCTATGCTTTTTAGGGCAGGGACGGTATTAGTTTTTGGTATGGCGTTAACTTTTTTAGATAGGCCTGAGAGTTTGATGGGGGTGGAAAAGACTACATATGCAAGGGGAAAGGAATAAATCACTCCTTCTGAGCAAGTTATGTATGGGGTTCTATGCTTTCTAAGGCAGGACGGTATTAGTTTTTGGTATGGCGTTAACTTTTTTTAGATAGGCCTGAGAGTTTGATGGGGTGGGGAAAAGACTACATATTGAAAGGGAAAGGAATAAATCACACCTTCTGAGCAAGGTATGTATGGGGTTCTATGCTTTTTAGGGCAGACGGTATTAGTTTTTGGTATGGCGTTAACTTTTTTAGATAGGCCTGAGAGTTTGATGGGGGTGGAAAAGAACTACATATGAAAGGGGAAAGGAATAAATCACTCCTTCTGAGCAAGGTATGTATGGGGTTCTATGCTTTCTAAGGCAGACGGTATTAGTTTTTGATATGGCGTTAACTTTTTTTAGATAGGCCTGAGAGTTTGATGGGGGTGGAAAAGACTACATATGAAAGGGGAAAGGAATAAATCACACCTTCTGAGCAAGGTATGTATGGGTTCTATGCTTTTAGGGCAGACGGTATTAGTTTTGGTATGGCGTTAACTTTTTAGATAGGCCTGAGAGTTTGATGGGGGTGGAAAAGACTACATATGAAAGGGGAAAGGAATAAATCACTCCTTCTGAGCAAGGTATGTATGGGGTTCTATGCTTTCTAAGGCAGACGGTATTAGTTTTGGTATGGCGTTAACTTTTTTAGATAGGCCTGAGAGTTTTGATGGGGGTGGGAAAAGACTACATATGAAAGGGGAAAGGAATAAATCACACCTCCTGAGCAAGGTATGTATGGGGTTCTATGCTTTCTAAGGCAGACGGTATTAGTTTTTGGTATGGCGTTAACTTTTTTAGATAGGCCTGAGAGTTTGATGGGGGTGGAAAAGACTACATATGAAAGGGGAAAGGAATAAATCACACCTTCTGAGCAAGGTATGTATGGGGTTCTATGCTTTCTAAGGCAGACGGTATTAGTTTTTGGTATGGCGTTAACTTTTTTAGATAGGCCTGAGAGTTTGATGGGGGTGGAAAAGACTACATATGAAAGGGGAAAGGAATAAATCACTCCTTCTGAGCAAGTTAACACCATACCAAAAACTAATACCGTCTGCCCTAAAAAGCATAGAACCCCATACATACCTTGCTCAGAAGGAGTGATTTATTCCTTTCCCCTTTCATGCGGCGAACAGTACATAGGACAAACTGGAAGATGTATAAATGACAGATTAAGGGAACACAACAACAACACCCGATTAGCCAACTCGGGACTTTTGGGCATTCACAGCCGTGGCTGTGGGTGCACTGCAGACTTCAAAAATAGCACCGCAATTGGAAAGAACCATTACCAGTTAACACGTGAGATAATAGAGGCAGCTACCATCATAAAAAGGAGTGACACTTGTGTTAGCAGTCCATCCATAACGCTTTCTGAAAAAGAATTACTATATCTTGACTCTCGAAGGTAATGTGCAATAGACAATGCTATTTGTTTTGTTCAGAAGAGAACGAAGTGAGATGACAAATTTATTACGGGTAAAGGAAACGAAAGAAGACGAAAATACAATTTGAGTTGAAAGTCAGCGCGACGTGAGTGACCGTTTTTCTGGTGTGAATGTGAGTGTGAGTGAGTTTACTTTAGCGCTTCTCCTTCAATACCAAAAAGACACAATCGACTCGGAAACCATTGTTAATTAAAAAAGAAAGCTCATGGGTGAATTCTACTAATTGCGTATCGCAAGAAAATCCCGCTCTGAAACCATGCTGCATAGGAGAAAAGAATGCATTATTTTGTAGATAATTTATTAAATTTGAGTAAATGATGTGCTCTAGCATTTTACAAGAAACACTTGTTAAAGAAATAGGCCTTTGCATGTGCTGTTTTTATCTCCACTTTTATGTACTGGGACCAGACATGTACAAGTTACTAAAAAAAAGTAATTAAGTTACTGAGTTATGACGTCAAAAGTAATATGAGTAGAGTAGAAATTATTCAGATAGAAAGTAATTTACAAAATTACTAATTAACGTGCAAAAGTACCGAATTACTTTTGAAGTTACTTTTATATTTTTTATGGTAAAAAGAAAGTACAGAGGTTTTGATCCGTTGGCAAAATTGTGCTAGCCAAAAATGAATCGGCTTGTATTTTTTCACAGAAATGCTTCAATAGCTGGTTCTGCTTCTGCGTGCCTAATTGTTTTGTACTTTCTTGTTTGTTTGGTCAATGATGTATTGTACTCCGAATGTGTCATTTCTACTTTGAAGTTTAACACTGTCTGAGCTTGATTTTTTACAGACAGTGTTTGCTTGTTTACAGTGTTGCGTAAAGTACATATAAAATGTACTTGAAGTAAAGCACAAAGCAAACGAGAGGTTATGTACTTTAAGTAAAGCAGTAAGTGCACCGGGTGCAATGTACTTCAAGTAACGTATATAAACACAATATAATTCAAGGTAAAGTACAAGCGTTTTTAACACAATCTTTTATGATGCGCCCTTTCATTCCCTATACAGTGTTTTTTTAACTGGTATTCATTGCTCCAGGGGAAATCGAGATGCATCAGTTTTTTATGTAAATGGCAGCAAATATTGTATAAGGTTGTCGCTGCAGAGTAGTTGTTTTACTCTCGCAGACAAGCTATTTGACACAATCAACTTATAAGGCACTTATTTCCATCGGCCTTACAGCCGCATTACTTCACTCAGAGAAATGACCAGATGACGTCTCGAAAGAGCGCGTTTTCACACGACGATACCACCATCTTTTGTTTTCGAATTCGGGGAATGTACATTTTAGTCGGGAGTTCTACTTTCCTCGGAAAATACCCAAGTACATGTTCAGAGAATTCACTTCAAGTAAAGTACAATTTTTCCAAACAGTAGTACTCTAAGTACCATGTACATAGAATACTTCCCAACACTGCTTGTTCGTTATTTTTTATATAAAAACGTTGGGGAAATTACTACAGGTTTGTCCAACGATCTTTGAATCTTTGAAGATCTGCATATTCTGAATCTTGGAAGGAAAGGCAACGCAAAAAGGTAATCTTTGCGTTGCCCTTTAGCACGCGATTCTTCGAGTAACGCACAAACTACCGGAGCATCAGATGAATCTCACAGCAGGTGCTACATTTCGTTACCTCCTTTGAATGAGGATGCAGTGTGCGCACCTCCTGTAGTGGGCTGTAGAAGCGGGGACCAGCCCTTTCTTCAAATGGGTCAAGTCTCCTTCAGCTTTGGGACACAAAGAAACGCCAGTCTTCGGCGCTAATCCCGCAGTCACTCGGCCTCTTTTGCGTCGTGTCTGTTCTTTGCTTCCGTGTAGCGTCCTAATCAATGTACCCTCTCGATAGCTTCGGATGAGATCGGAACTTGCAGTTTTTCAGAGCAAAAAGATAGTATTCTACTCTCGGACTCCGCCCATGTTTCATTTTGATCATCTTCGATACCGAAAAAGATTAGGTTATTTCTTCGCGACCTATTGCCTAGGTCATCCTGGTAAATCTGCAAATTTGTACACGCAGTAGAAAGTTCACCTGAACAGTCTGCAAGGCGAGTTACTTCGGCTTTTAACGGAAGCACAGACTCAACGTTGTCTTCAACTTTTTCAACTTGCTTAATCTTGTTCATTAGATCTGTCACTTTCTGTTCAAGAATCTGCTGTTCAGACCGAATAAGCTGCTGAATTTCGTTAAGAATCTCCGACCGTTTCTGCTCAATCACTGGTATTGTCATAATAATCTCGAACATTTGCTGTTGCTGCTCAGAGAAGGGTCCAGGATTTTGTTCTATATCACCGGCAAGAAGCAGCTAGTCTCGAATAAGGCGAGGCGCGTACATCGTAAAAAAAGACAGTCATGCGACGTATAATCACGCACATAGGCGAGGTGGGCTCTGGCGCCGACCTTTTGAACGCTCTGCAAGTTGACAGAGAGATAAGAGTAACCAACCTCAAGAAGGACGAAACGTAAGTTTCTGGCGGTCATGTCGGCGCCAGATCCCACATCGACGAGGTGAGGCAGCTGCTTATGTAGGTTTATGCCGTGTCGAAGTGCCCACGGTTGCCAGTCCGTGCAATTGACGAGAAGTGACGGTAGCGCTGTCTTATCCAGCGGCAGGCGGCTATCCCAGGGGGGCGGGAAAGCCGAGCAAACTTGATGTTCATCGCCGACGACGTCCCAGGGAGGTAGCAAAGTCGGGCAAATTTGATCATCGAAGTCGATGCCACCCGTGACGACACCCGCCTCCGTCGCAGCGTCGTGAAAAGAAGCCACCATCCACACCACCTGAAGAAGGACGAAACGTAAGTTTCTGGCGGCCATGTCGGCGCCAGATCCCTGTCAATTTATAAATAAAAAGTAATGCGAATGTAACGTGCGTTAAGTTTTTAACGGTAACCCTTTCCTTTTATTTTTAGGTAGCGTAGGCCGGTCACACATTTCTTTTATTTGCAAATAACGAGTAACTTATTTTGTTACTTTTGTTTTTGTAACGCCAACAACACTGCTCGCTACGCACGTGCTATCAAGCGGAACGAGACCGGCGAGCGAAAGAACGGAAAAAGCGTTACCGCTTGTCGTGCCTTGCGGTCATGAGGGTAAGAAAAATATCATAGAAAAATATCATACCTTGACTTGAGGGACGCTGTATGCATTTAACCAATTAATAAATACACTTCCGCAGACCCACAGTCTGCTGATCCACTGTGCTGATCCAGCCGGCAGCGAGGAAAGTGGCTCGGAATAATTGTAGGCTTTGAGCGACCTGTGCGCCTGCAACGTGTCGGCCGTGAACTGGCGTGGCGAAAAAAACTAAATAAACGACGAGGTGAGCCATCGACGTCGGTAGCGCCTACACTGTTAGCAAAAATAACACGCCCTGGCGTGTAAACCGTTGTCCCATAGCGGACACGTCGAAACGTGTTCGTTTTACACGCAGCCATGTGTGTTATTCGCCTACACACGAGGTGCCGTGTAAACTTAACACGCTACACCGTGTCTGCTTTCTGAAAAACACGGTCCAGCGTGTTTTTTTATGAAACATGGCGGCCAGCAGCCGAGAACAGGCGAGAGACGATCCGAGCGAGCCGCGCGCCTTTCAGCCGAATTGAAAGCACACAGGACGCGTTTGTTCTCGTTCGATGTCTTTTATACACAGTAAACAGTCTCCAAACAGTCTCCAAGCGGCGGGCGTAGCCAGCCGAGTGCAGCTGTAGCCTCCACCGTGGTAAGGAGAAACTAGCGCCACAAGACGCGCAAGTGGCAGAAAGTACGGCGTGAGACTGAAAAAAGTCAATCAGTCAGTCAGTTAGATGAACCAAAACTTTTTTAAAACAGGGCGGGCACTCGTAGGAGAAGTGCCTCTGGTACCGTAAATAAAATAAAATAAAATAAAATATTGAGAGACCGCTAGATGGCGCCACCAATGTCGTTGGCGTGCACCCTCCTCGCCTTCTCCTCCTCTCTCTCCCGCTCCTCTTTTTTTTTTTTTTCCTGCGGTTTGTTTTGCTCGTTTGCTCGATCGGTGTCGCGCTGGCCGCTGCGAGCGGCCAGCGCGGCACCGGTCGAGGAGACGAGCCGCGCGCGCTACACTTCGCAACAAATGCGCTTCGCGAGATATTAATTCCCTGTGTAATAAAACAGAAACAGCACGTTCATTGAAATGTATTTTTTATTGAACACCATTCAAATGAGTTGCGGTATTTCAAGCATGTATTTACAAACTCAGTTGACAGTCCACCGCCCTCCAAGGGGAACCAAGAACTGTAGTTGGCAGTAAACGTTGTCAAATATGTAAAACGAAATTCATAACTTTAATGTACGAGCTAACAGGACAACACTTATCATACTTCGGATTATCTAAATGACTCTATGAACAACTCCTACAAACAAAAATGCTGAATACCCAAACAAACTAATCAACTCCGATATGAAGCAGGCTTGCATTTTAAGTTAATTAATGTAGGGTTGCAGGCGAGCTGCATAAGAATAAACGATAAATAAACCATAAACAAACTCGCTAATTGGCAACGCAAAGAAAAAAAAACAACTAATGTTTTGGAGTGACTATATATCTGACTGTGGGTGCTTTTAGGTACTCTATCCTAAGATATAAACACGAAGCTGTCAAATTAACTGAAGACTCTGACAGCAACTCACTTGGAGGAACCAGTCCTTGCAGCAACGGATTCGTAACAAGAACGGTGGGGCACGCGTTTTTCCGCAAACGAATCTTCCTACATTTTGCAAACGCGGTTGCACCGGCGTGCTCGCTGCACAGACGACACGGACGCAGCTTGCTCACCGGCAGGCTTCCAAAGTCCTGGCGCTTTGCACACACAATCCATTTCGATGCTGTAATGGAAAGATTGAGAGATCATATATTTCAATGCTTCAAGTTTCGAACGTTGACAAAAAAGTTTGATATAAAGGCTCACCTGTCACACCACTTCGCCGTGCAGTAGACTCTGTAATACGCCGTCATGAGGCACGCGACACACTCGGCAGAATCTCTGTCAAACTAGAGACGTCTCTAATCCCTCTAATCATTTTCTGTGCGCAGACGCGCAGCTCCGTACTCCTAAAATCTACAACACGCGCGGAACGGTTTGAAAGCTTGGAGTGACGACAGTGACGAGCTCAAACAAAAAGAGAAGACAAAAACGGTCGTTTGCCCTCACACTGAAGGTTGATGATTGGTCGGAAGAGCCCAGAGTGCTTCGGTTTGGTAGCGAAGATTATATACACGACGCCAGCGCTCGAAAGCACAGCGGCAAAACAGTCTGGCGTGAGACCAACGAATCTGCTCTTTGGATGGACGTACGAGAGAGAAGCCAGCGACGCGGCGCCAACTATAGGCCCAACCGCAGGGCTTAAAGTCTGGGGGGTCTCAGGGGGTCTCGGACCCCCCATTGATTTTAAAGGATGGTCTGAGACCCTCCTCCACTGCCCCAGCATTAGGGAAATATAAATATATCTCTCAGTAAATAGCTTTGTTTTCAGAGATGTAACATTTAATTGGGGATAATCAATTTGAGGGTTGCAGGTGCAGAGTGGGTAGAGTCAGCAGTGGGGTTTATTTTATGTGCATCTTGTACATCTCGTCAGACCCTCCCCCCCCCCCCCCCAACCTCCTTGTAGGGACCCCCCTCAGCTTGCGGGAGACTTTAAGCACTGCCCAACCGGGAACTCAGTTAGCTGCATTCGGCTGGCGTAGCTACGTGCAAAGGTACGTACGTGCGTCGTCGGCGGTCGGTGGCATCGGCAGCTACGACGGAACACGGAACCGCTAGACAAATAAACGAATACCGAACTTACATGAATAGATAGCTCAAGGAAACTATTTGAAGTCGGGCGGTAACTTGCGCCACCTAGTGAGATTTTTAGCAAGCAGTGAAAAAAAAAATAATTAGGAGGTTATTGATATGCTGAGAACTATCACAAGTACACAGCAACCCTGCATACATCACAAACAACACAGTACGACACAGAACCGACACATACACAAACACAACACCGACACTGCGCCCGACACTTCCTACTAACGTCTTACTCTCCCTGCGGCGTATATAACCTTGACATGTACGGGTGAGCTTTTTGGTCGCTGACCGATACAGATTTATAGAAGAAGACACAAAACACGGCACAATGAACAGCCGTATGTAAGAACTGCTTGCATTTAAAAAGTATGGAGGCAAAATCTGTAAAATTAGTCCGTTGCGAAAAACAACGATGTATTAACAATAAATCTTAAACCGGCCATGAAAAAGTTACACTTTTTGTTATTTTCATGCTCGACCAGTGTTATGAGCAGTCCGACTAGCTTAAATCAGATAGAAAAACAAATTATTAGGGTTTTATCATTATGCATTCAATAATCAATGGAAATTACCCTTGCTCAATGCATTTTTTATGTAAGTATTTGTGAAGGACATCCGCCCAACACTTCACTTCCGTTAGTTGTAGTACACGCGGTACGCGTACGGGAGCAGAAGCCTTCACTTTTGGGGCGTTTTGATGCAGTTTGTTGTCGTATGTCGTGTCGAGTGGAGCGGTGGGGCTTGGGAGTTTGTGACCGGTGTTATTCGTGATCACTAATGTGGCGCTAATGCGTTTTTCTTTTTCTTTTTTTATACTGCCATTCTCCCGAACATTGAAAATTCACGGGCCCGTGGCACTGCATTATGCTGAATCGCGAGCTCCTTCTCTGTTGTCGTTTTTCTGGTAGCACTCGTGGATACTGCAAGCGTTTAAACAGTGTGCACCGTCTCGCCTACATCCGCGGTGACGTGCTCGACCTGTTGAAACTTATTGTTTCCGTCATATTGGAGTACACAAGGCAGTTATCTCGCTGCTCTGGTTTCGGTTATAAAAGCATGGCAAACCGCTCGTAGTTCCCGCCCTCAGTACACGTTGGACATCTTCCACACTTTGACACCGGGTAACTGGATGAACGAGGATTTACATTTACTTTAGAGGTCACTCGCGCCGATTCCTCACCGTCGAGCAGCAGGATCAGCTGGCGACAAGCCGCGGATGAAAGGCTTGAGCATCAACAGCCCAAGTGCACTCGGTGCCGATGCGGGCGATGCGGGTTTCTGTCAACCGGTATCCCAGCACAAACCGTGACCGTTCCAGCTCTTCGTCACGACACGGTGTTGCAGAGAGCAGGGTATAATACAACTACACGGACCACCGAAGCGAACGCACTGTTATCGTAAATCTTGGCTTGTGGTTGCGCCTTTGTAGATCATCTTATTCGTTTTGCTGGAGACGCAAACGACGGGCATAGCAAAATCGTTTGCATATTCCGCATACCTCGCAAAAGCATTTACCCAGTCCCCTTGCGAAAAGCGCAAAACACGGAGTCCGCACCGTCCTGACTTACTAGTCTTTCACCTGCTTTAGATCAGTTTGTGCCTGCTAGTAGGGATGTCTACTGAAACTGCAACTTGAAACTAGTGGCAGTGCCAGAGGGAAAAGAAACAAAGTCGGGAAAGCTTGCTCGCTCTCCCAATTTCTCGACTCTCAAAGATTGTACCATAATAAATGCACGCCTCTTCCCAAAGTAAGGAAAAAGCACTATGTTCACTACGTAAAAAATGCTCTCAGTTCATGCATCTGTGGGCAGGTAGGAAATCTTGCCCTAATTTATTCACACCGCATGATGAGCGCAACAAACTCACACGAGTCACACGAGATTTACAGGAAAATATCGGTGGTGACTTAAAGGAGCTGTGCAACAATTTCAGGGCTTTGCTTAAATAATTGTGGAAGTTGATGCCTGACACTTCTGCAGTGAACTACAGAAAACAGATTTTGCCTGGATACCCTAGTTTTTATTTTAAAAAATTAGAAAGATCCAGGTTTTTGCCGCCTCTCAACTCCTACATCGTCTTCCGGGTCACGTGCGCAGTGACGTCACCTGAGTAGGCGCGGGGTTCCGGTGCCGACGCCTAAAGAGTGCGTCTGCTGCAGAGAAGTGTCGGTATTGATGTCGCTGGCCTGTAATAAGGCGGAGCCTCCTCAGGGGCGGGGCCTGCGGGGGTTCTGCGCTCGTTCTCGCTCCCGCGGGCTGTCGCCGCCGTCGCCGCGCGAGGCAGCCGGGGTATGGTTCCGTACAACGTTATGTTCCGTATTCGTCGCTAGGCCTAAATTGTCATCGGGGGCTCCGTGAGTATATGAACGGAGCAGCGTCGTGCGCGCTCCCGCGGGCCGTCGCCGCGCGAGGCAGCCGGGGCTCCGTACTCGTCGCGGCGTGAGCTTCTCCGTACACGCACATGTCTGCCTGTCCGGGGTCTCTTCTACTAATCCTCCCACACCACTCACCCCCGAGAGGTTCTTCGCGCGGTAAACGATGGAACAGGAGCTGTTTAGCACGGACAAGAGGACTTTGTGGAGTCCGGTTAGGACACAGGAGAACAGAGAACCCGGTCGGCATTGCCGAGCGGCGGCGTTCGAAGTAGAGATCGACACGGCGGAAAACCAAACCAAGGCGCTCGTTCGGCTCCTCGTGCTAGCCGCTGACGCTGCTCGAGCTGACGGTTTTGTTGACCTCGGGTAGATGGCGCCACTAAAACACTGTATGTATAATAAACATTTTGTCAATGATACTACGTTTTTGAAGCATTTATGTTGTTGGGACGACAATATTTATGGAAAAAATACCCTTTATCGAGCAGGTATTTGCAGAACTTGCTATCTTTTTTACAACTTCCTAAGTGACGTCACGCCGCGTGTTTCCCACGACGGCCGCTCGCGGCTGCAGGTCGGGGGATATTCTAATTTTTACCTCGCGATTACGCGGCGAAAACGCAACATTTCGATGAAAGGAGGTGTATTTTCTGTCATTTGTGACAAGGTGAACAGTATCAAAAGCAGAAGATGCCAATTCTTTCAACGTTAAAATCGTTGCACAGCTCCTTTAAGTTTCCCTGAAATTCTGTATAACCAGTTGTTTGCAGGACCGAATCATCTACTCGAGCGGTGTGCGTCGCTGTGCAAATGCAGACCAACACGAAGCATAAAAACGGCAGATTTAGGACAACAATCCGAAGCCCATTGTTCAATTAAAACGACATAATTTTGTTGAAAACGCCCGGAGCTTTTTACTCACGGTATGCGTCGGGAATCTTCCACATTTTGAAACGGAGCGAAGGAAGATTTACTTTTAAAAACGCTCGCTGCGTCCTCCCGGACCAGTTGGACCGGATCAGCTGACGACGACGGGACTGCACCCGTGGAACCTTTACTCCACAAGAACCAATTTGAGGTCCGCGTTAGTGTGGGTTTCTACCTCCAAGCACCGCATCACACACCACGAACGTTTCGGCTCTTTCTCGCATCGCCGTGTTGCCCCAAACAGAACGAGATCGCCGAAGTCAACGCAGCGCTGTCGTGAACCTTGGCTTGTGGTTGCGCAGTCGCGGATTCTGTGACTCTTTCACTTTCAAAGGACACACGACGATTACGAATGATACTTTCCGTCTTCCGGGAACATCACAGGGGCACTTCTCCGATCACGTCTTCGCTATGTGCTCGCAAACTGCGAAGCTATATGCGAAGCTTCTCGCGTCCCGTCAAACCAAAACAATAGCGGCGCCATGCGTTGATGCCAGATTTTCTCCGGTCAAACAAAAACAACGAAAGCAAACCGGCTCTAGCTTCCAGTGTACATCGGCGTTGCGCTTGCGCCGTGGCTAGATCGCTTGCAGTTGAAGGTTGAAGCCAAAACGAAACCAACTGCGATGTCACGTGTTCAAATGAGGACACGCTTTTTATATCCATGTTAACTGTTTAAAACGAATAATTAGACTCATAACATTATTTGTAGTGTGTAAGAAAATATTATCAAGACCCTTAAACTAAATACAAACCTGGGCGACATGAGGGAAGCCACATTGCCATCGACCAGAAAATGGCAGCAAGCACGGTAAGCGCGGGCACGAGTTTCGCCAACGCCCTGCGACATGGCGCAATTGCTTTTGGTGCATATCCGTCTCCGAGACATGTTTCTTTCCGCGGCATTTGTCTCAACGGACCTTTCTAAGCGTGTCCCCAAGCATTCCGGTGCTTTGATAGCCGGCAATGCTGCGGTCGTCGCCGGGGGTGATGCGTGTTTTCGAGGTCGGCTACACGGTTGTGCGTGTATGACCGAACCAAAACACGTTTTTTACAACCTTGCATGTTTTGTGAACGAGTTATCCGTTACTCAACGTGTTAATTTATGGTAATTTGTGTAAATAGCGTGTTTTTCACCCCAAATATTCACCATTTACACGGGACTTGCTAACAGTGTACTTCATATGCGAACTCCAGCAGTCCTTGTTTACGGCGTACAGATTGTCTAAGGCAACGCCGCCCACGCACCGTTTGTCTCGATACCGCTGCCGTTCAGGCTCGGGCAGCGAGCTCAAATAGTCGGGCATAACATACGACATACGTTGACAAAAAATACGACGCACAAATAAAGCTAGAAGCGTCTCTACAACGTCAACAACGAGCGCACGCCACACAACGCAACGGCGAAAACACGGAGAGTCTGACCTCTTGCCCACAGCTTCCGCGCATGCAAGGCCTTCCGGCCGTGTTGTTAAACAGAGCCGCGCCGCGTGTCGGTCGATACGTTCACACTCATCATACACGCGGCTTTCCGTCAGCCAACCTTGCAATTCTCTGAAAAGGCAGCCTTACGGCCAGATGTTCGAATCGAACTATGCCTCACTGTCGTGATCCACAGCAGCGACGTGGAATGAAGAGTACCCAACACGTGCCTTCAGCTTTGTGCATCGAAACTCCCTTGGGCCAAAGAATTGCCCGAGATGTTCTCTGACATCCGCCTAAGAACAGCTGGCGTCTAAACGTGTCACAAAAACTGCACTGGAATGTCGCACAGACACCGATGCGGCGGTAATCCCAGAATGGCCGCTGGGGAATCGAGCTTGAGGAACGAAGTCCAGGGACACTTCTCGCACTGTATTTCTTCAAGCCAGGTGGAGCCGCCGAGTTGCCACGGGTCAGGGGACCGGTCTCCCCCCTATTACCTCCCTCGTCTCGATTTGTCGTGAGCCGCTAAACCACCGGAACTCCCCCCCCCCCCCCCTCCCACGGCCTGCGTTGCCGAAACGGCAACCGGGGGGAATGACCGCAAGGACTCCAGCGTCATCTCGCGGAAGGCTCTGCCGCTCAAGGTTAACCGGATGCTCGCGGGAGGGGAGGGGGGGGGGGGGGGGGGGGCGAGGAGTCGCGGCGCACGCCTCGCTGAAGGCAACAGGTTCTCCAGACACCGTCGAAATCGTTTTCCCCTTGGGGAATGGGGCGACTCCTCCTCCTCCCCGCGCGGAAGCACACGGATCATGGTGGCCCGCCACCGCAGCTTGGGAAGGCGAAGGTCGCCCGACGTACCTCGGGCGATGCCGGAGGTCCCGTAGCTCCGCCTGGAATCCTGGATGTTTCGGAGCTCCTCGTCAGCTCGCTGCGAAGACGAGCATTCTCCTTCCTCACAGCCTTCATCTGGTCCGTCAGGAAAGAGATGCCGCTCAAGGTGTCGGCCAGCAGGTCTCTGAGAAGAGCCAGCAAAGTCGCGGAGTCCACGGCAGACTTGTACGTAGTTCAACTAGTTTACTCTGTGACTCTAGTTTAACTACTTTTCTGAGTAGTTTAGTAACTTTTAAATACATTTTTATTTTGGTAATTAGTAGTTTAATTTAATTACTTTTTCCAAGTAACTTATGCTCAAATTACAAATTACTTTCAAACTTTAGTGGTATGTTTGCCAATCAACAAAAAGTCCTGCACAAAAACATAGGATGATGGAAGATCAGCTATTTGCAAGCAGGGGGAACCATGGCGTAGGCAGGAAGGGAGGGGGAGGAGTGGAGCGTGGTTCGTAGGGTCTGAAAATCCCTAAAAGCTTCACGACATCCCCCCCCCCCCCCCCCCCTGAAACAGCCCCGCCACGAGGCGCGGGGAGTGGACAGACACGTTACAAGTGAGGCCGAGTAACTGAGATTAGCGCCGGACTGGTACTTTTTTGTGTCCCGAAGCTCAAGGATACTTGAGCTTCGGGATGCCTGGGTTAAACCATCTCCGTGCAGCATGGCCGACGAGAAAACCCTACTTCCCTGGCCCCGCGCCAATAGCGGAGAGCATTGTTTTTCCGTAGCGGCGACGACAACGGACGAAGCAGAAATCTAAAAATTTTGTTGCCTGTGTGTTGATGCAGCGCAGATGCTAGCGCGCCTCAACGGGTGACTCGTCTCTTCGCTGAAGACAAAAAATTTGGCCAGTGCAGTACAACCGCTAACCTGGGTTTTTTAACTTGTGTGACAATGGCGGGTTCCGAGATGGACTGTGTCTCGCGGAGCCGGGGAGGTGTTGGGACCGAGCGGTTGTCCGGGCGCTTTGCGTGCGGCAGGGAGGTGAGTCAGGGCAGGAACTCAAGTTGTAGCCGGAATCGGGAAAGACCAGGGAGCAGGAGGGGTGTCTCGTAAAGGTAACTCTTTATATATACATACTTTACATCATCTGACGAGAGAGCGCTTGAGAGCGCTCGAGAACACAGTAGCAGCCACCTACGTTGCCGCTTTTATAAAGTCACTTTTCCCCACATCCCTAGTAGGGAATCCCTATTGCCCTGCGTTGACCAAAACGGCGTAGTCAGTCTTCGTCAAGTTCAGGCACGCCCCTTCCCTCTCCCTCACACACTGCCACACGCGTCACGCACTCCGTGGGCCAGACGTCCTTGGTCGGTCACCGGCGCCGTCGAAGTCCGAATGGGGCAAATACATAATTACCCCCAAGTGCAGAATCTTGGTTTTCGAGAACTAAGGAGATAATCCTAACAGCGCCTTAAGCTAGGAAAAGGGCGCAAAGCCCCCTCCTTTGTCCAAGGCGCCCCAAGGTTGCCGATGGCGCCGTGCATCGAGGCGAGACCGAAGCAGCAAGGGGAGGGGCCGGAAGTAGGAACGCGCCGGTCAACTCGGTGATCCCTTTTCACCAGGGTGCGTCGGCGCCTCCAAGTCGCGTCTCGCTTCGTTTCCGGGCACAGCTGACCGGAGCCACGTGGCGACGATGCTCCAGGGCGTCCACCGGCGACGGTCGGATTAGCTTGGGCCTTTTGCAACCTGGGGCAGAACAAGAAATAGCGCGCCTGCAACGTTGGAGGGACCATCCCGGTTTCCCCGCATTCCGTGCTCATCGGGAACAATGAGAGAATCGAGGGAGAGAGAGGGGGACGTACTCGACGGCCGTCGGGGGGGAGGGAGGGGGAATTCGATGGGAAACCGAACCAGTTGGACGAGCGCGTCGATCAAGACTTGGCGCGTGGTCAGCGGCCAGCCGAATGGAAACATGGAAGGAATGCGATGCTGAGTCCTGGTGCGGAGACTGCATGACGAACGCCTTCCATGCAACTGCCACGAACGGGGTCGCCGTCTCCCCGGAGTCGATGCAGCAGCGACACGCAGCACCAACAACCCCCGATCGACATTGGTGTTACCCGATCTGACGCAAGAGCCACAACTCATCACCAGCCAGCCCGGACTCGACACGGGAGCCCCGGTCTGTCTGCCCCGGCGGTGTCCCGAACGCCTGGACGAGCAAGTTGTCAACGAAGCAGTGAGCCCCAAAGTCACCGACCCTCCCTCCAATTTTTTTGTATTAGACTTCTTGAATCTGCTTGCCGGTCTTCTCACTCGCTCTCGCCCAAAAAGGAACCCCGGACCAGTGTTGGGGTTACCAACCGTCACATTGGTGGCAGCGGCACCTCAGCTTTTGGGTTATCGGACGGGATCCTAAGAACTTCAGAGGGCACCCCCTTCCGGGCGGAGAGTGAGAGTGGAGGCCACTAATTTTGGCGAGCATGACGATGTACCAGGCAGGAGCCGTTTCGGGCCCTAGTATTATGGCTTCACGCAGTATGGTGCTTGTTTTTACTGGTGACGGCAAAGGTGCAACCGTAGATGATTTTGTGTATATGATGGAGCAGGTGGCATTAGTGGGGTCATGGAAAGAGGTGCATAAGCTTGGAGTCAAAAGGTGTAGGGTAGCGGGAGTAGTACAGAACATGCACAAAAACTAGCTAAAGTAGGTTTAGAAAACTTGTACTTTACTTGAAGTACATTCTCTGAGCATGTACTTGTACTTTACTAAAGTATTTTTCTGGCACTTTCCTAACACAGTTCAACTCCCTACTAAAAAGTGCATTCCCCAAATTTGAAAAAAAAAAAGGTGTATCATCATGTGAAAACTTGCTATCGTCTCTCGAGACATCATCTGGTCATTTCGCTGAGTAAATAATGGCGGCTTTAAGACCGATTGTAATAAGTGTCTTATAAGCTGATTGTGTTAAATAGTTCGTCGGCGAGAGTGAAACAACTACTCAGTGGCGACTTGAATTCATCCAATATTTGCCACCACTTCCGAAAAAAAAATGATGCACCTCCGATTACTTCTTGAGCAATGCATACCAGTTAAAGAAAAAAAAATTGTACAGGGAATGAAAGGGAATCATGCAAGATAGTGTTAAAATGTACTGTACTTTACATTGAAAGTACATTTTTTAAAGAACTTTACTTTAAGTACTTTGCAACATGTGTACTTACTACTTTACTGCAAGTACATAACCTCTCATTTACTTTGTCTTTTACTTCAAGTACTTGTTACATGTACTTTACGCAACCCTGTAAACAAGCAAACACTCTCTGCAAAATCAAGCTGAAGCAGTGCTAAACCTACACGTAAAAGTGGTACATCCGCAGCACATAGTTGACCAAAGGACACAAAAATAATGCAAAACAATTAGGCACGCAGACGTAGAAGCGGCTATTAAAGCATATCTGTAAAAATGCAAGCTGCTTTATACGTGGCTAACATAATTTCGCTAACATATCAAAACCTATATATTTCTTATTGCCATAAAAAATATAAAAGTAACTTCAAAAGTAATTCGCTACTTTTTTACGTTAGTTAGTAATTCACTTAATTATTTTCCATTTGAGTAATGTCTACTCTATTCAAATTACTTCGGAGGCCAATACTCAGTAACTTAACTTAATTACTTTTTTTGAGTAACTTGTAGATGTCTGCATCCAAGTCGGCTACATTCCAGGGGGGGGGGGGGGGGGGTTGATGATCAGCAGAAGGCTTTTATGGTCGCGGGCAAAAAGCGACGCGATTTGAGCAGTCGCTACTCGACCCGACTTTTTTGCGATGCGATCTAGTCGCGGAGCGGCTGAACCAATCAACGGCGTTCGGAGCGAGAGTCGACTCGCCAACGAAGGCGTTGGACTCGCTCATCGCGCACGCCGGTGTGACCATCTAATTTTTTTTGCGATGCGATCTAGTCGCATCGCGCGACTGCTTACATCGCCGGTGGGAATGCGCCTTAACAGAGAAAGAATGAAGTTCAAAGGCCCGTGGCCTACGCCAGTCCACAGCTGAACCGAGCCGAGCGAAACTACAGTGCTACAGAGCTAGAGTGCTTGGCACTCGTTGTGGCTGCGCGTCATTTTCGGTGCTATTTATATGGCCGCCACTTCCAAATAGTAACTGATTGCGGGCCTCTGCGGTGGCTAATGAATGTGAGAGATCCCGGCTTTCGCCTAGCTGCAGTTGCAGCTAGGCGAGAACGCGATGATAAACAAAGCATCCGTGTGCCGCCAGTTCTAGCCTTGCGCCTTCTTCACGAGTGCTAGCTTTGGCGCGCCCCCGAGTTTCCCACGAGCTTCGAGTCGTTCTAAAAAAAGTTGATTTAGTGGTTTTTGGTGACGCTCAAAAAGTTTCTAATTGGAACCATATGTCTATTTTCACTAAATAAAAAGTTAATTAATGAGTTCTAATTAATAAGCCGACTTATTGCAAAGACTATCCACCTACAAAATGTTCACCTGGCGGTATAACTCACCTGCAGAAAAGCCCTGAAAGTGTAACTTTCAGGGCTTTTTTGAAACAGATCTGTAAAGCTTAAAAAAAAAAAAAAACTGTATGATACAGAACTTAGTCACATCTTTAGCAAAATTACAGGCTACTTTAGTTTTTCAAAATATTAACATGGCAGATACCTCGTCCACGAATAACGTTAAAATAAGCGCGACCACCCAGTGTTGCCAGATGGTCCCACCATAAACCGCCAAACGACTGGGAGGTATAGCCCAAATATAGCCAAAGCCGTAAAAATAATATAGCCCAAAATAGCCAAAACTAAAAACAATGATTTTTAAGCCTTATATTGACAATTTCTCGGACTCGTACAACACACGTTACAATCTCTGTTTCAACCCTCAGATGCACCACCTTTTGTGTACATTATGTCATTTGTGAAATTTTCAAAAAAAGCTTCGGAAGGATGAAAATCTGTACAAAACTGGCACCTTGCTTCGTAGGTTTTCAGAAGTACAAAACACACAAGGACAGCTTTATTGTGAAGCCCGTGAGATATGATCATACAGTAAAAGAACAAAATACAGAAGCAGAACAGTCAGAACACTGGGTGTTTGAAATCAGAACCCCAATATCTCAGGTCCTTACCAATATCCCATCCGTCTCTTTTTCTTTGTGAAGAATATTAGTGACAACCACTCATGTTCACGCTATTTCTAACACTGTTCTCTTTTCTTGGGGTGGGCAACGACTGTAAAATAGTCTTTAGCGGTGAAACGGCATACTTCTCATTTTTAGAAACTTGAGTGCCTAAGGATACTTATAATGGGCTCTAAAGCAGCATTTGGAGAGTTCAGTCTAGGTCCGGGCAGAGCCATATGCGTCCGGGTTGAAGGCACGCCACCGGGCTTGTGGTAATAGTGCAATCTGTTTGGTTTGCCCCACTGCGGCCTGCGGTGTAGGGAGGCCGCTTGAACTCTGCAAGCATTGCTTCAGTGCGGATTGCGAAAACCGCGAAGTTTGTAAAAGTTTGAAGCCTTTCTCCTTCCTCTCTCTCCTCTCGACTAGCCAAAAGAGAAACAATTTTTTTTTCGAAACTGACTGAAAGTTCGACAATAAACTAGCCGAATCTCAAAGTTCGACGTCGAATCTAAGGTTCGACAGAAGTTCGCCGCATTCTTAGAAATAGCCCAAAATAGCCACATAGCCAACCACTAAATTTTGACGCCAACTAGAAAAAAGTGTAGCCCAACTTGGCTATATATAGCCCAATCTGGAAACACTGCGACCACCATACAACATACACGAACACTACAGCACGCGTCCTGATCTCGTGTTTATCCAATCATGGTGCCAGTTTACAATCGGTCAATGCCAATTTCGGCATTTTAGTGAAAACCCGATACTGAGGTAAAAAAGACAACAAGGAAGAGTAGGAGAACGTCTCAAACACACCTAAACCTTTATTGAGGAAAGCACCCTTTATATAGGGTTGAAAAAAGAAGGAAGGAAAGGGAACCCTTCTTCACAAACCTCTCTCCACAAAAGGTACATCAACTGTCTCCACCGAAGACAGGACACCGGATTTCTAACAATGGGGTTAAACCAACAAATGAACTGACAGCACCAACGATAACACATAAAAAAAAAAAAAAAAAAAACGCCGAGAAATTAACAGATTGCACTGGACCTTTCACTGAGAAAGTCGGCTGTAAAACGACACACGCACAATATATATATATATATATATATATATATTTAAAGGTTTTCAATATCACTAGAGACTTAGAAATCGTTTCCATTCCGTATCTAAAGATAATGAGGGCTTGTTCACTGCATTCCCATGCTTCGTTATTGCGATTGACTCTTTCAACAGGCGCTTGTGGTCGTTTTTTTCTTTTACAATTGGGATTGTAGAGTTCCATAAAGGCACGTAATTCCTACACTCCTAAATATGCTTGGAGGCCTCAGAATACGGATCCTCGTTTTTTACACAACGTCTATGTTCACCTAGTCTATCATTAATGCAACGCTTCGTTTGACCTATATAGCATAAACCACAATCAAAAGGGATCTTGTAGACTATACCTGAAATACATGTAACGCACTTTTTCCTGTGTGTTTTTTTAACAACCTTTCTGGGCGGAAGCGAACGGAGTTAACCGTTTCAAACTGCTATCTGTGCTAAACGCCATGCGTAAACCAAACTTTTCACCGACTGATTTTAAATTGTGTGAGATTTTACGAAAAAACGGTACGACTACAAATTTTTTGTGCTCGGGCATTTTCCTAATTTGTTTGTCTTTTTCAACAATGTACGCAAGCTGCTTGGAAATGAATTCTTGAGGATACTTTGCAACACTTAGCCGGGAAAACACAACTTGAATCGACGTCATAATGGGGTGCCAACAAGGCTTCTGAACCACGTTGTTAATCATATTACGAACCAATCCTGCCTTGACATGCTTTGAATGGCAACTATCAAAGGGAAGTACTGGTTTAGCCTTTTCTTTGCCATACGACCTAACATAAACCGGGGACCAATCTGAGCTGGAGGTCTAAATACTGAAGAACATTGTTGGCTGGCTTTTCTGTAGAAAACTGCAACTCCGGTGCCTCCCTGTACACGGTATTCTCAATGGAACCAGCATAGGCTGAGTCACGGACACATACCAAAATGTCATCTACGTATCTTCTAATAAGTACTGAGCTCGGGTGATAATGTTTGATCATCTCATGCAATTTTAGGTCTAAGCTCCGGAGGTATATTTCTGAAAGGGCCGGGGCGACAGCCGAACCAATACAAACGCCTTGACGTTGAATGTATTTCCGCTCACCAAAGTTTACCACTGTCGACTTTAGATGTAGTTCAAGTATCCTTAGAAAATCATTGATCTCTATACCAGACTGGATTTCTTTGATGAGGCGAAATCGGACGGAAGCAATAAAAATTGTGCAAATGTAAATTCAATAATGATATAAGTCATAGCTTGCAAACAGCTTTGTAGATCTTTTCTTATCCCACTCCAATCTGCTCGTTAGTCGAATCGTTTTCTACTGCGTGCACACAATCTTCCATGAAACACGACGCTTCCCTTAAAAACGTGGAGAGAAATGTTGCGGCAACATTGTTCCGTTAAAAGAAGCACTGATCGAGGCACAAACGACCGCTGCGTGTAGAATTTCAAATGACTGTTGTGATCGTTTCTACGCCACTTCATGACCAGATCAAACACGCTTGTACTCCTCCATCTCACGACCCGAATTAAAAGAGGTCACCCGGAAAGCCCACGACGTGAATATCTATAAATCAACTGATGAAGTGCACCTTGTCCCGGCTAAGGTCGGTCTTTCAATTTCAAGAAAAGACACAGACAGGCAGAACGACACAGACGTTTCGAGCGAATACTCTTTCTCAAGCGACGGGACCCGAGAAGGGGCAAGAAGTGGGTAACGGGAGGCAAGGCCGCCAAACGGGTTGTAAAAGAAATGAAAGGGAGAAAAAAAATTGGCCTGAAGTCGACACCCCGCAGGAGTGCATCTGGGACTCGGACAATTAAATTGGAGGGGAAGAAAACGTATGCTTGGCGGCAAGAAGACGAGGTTTGGAAAACCGGTTGTGCCGTAAGCCCGGGGGCGTTTGGGGCGACAGTCACCAAAAACTGTCCTCTGCAAAAAGTATTCGCTTCCTCCGCCGGACGAAGGAAAGAAAAACGCTTCAGAGATGCCACACTTTGTTAAATCTGCGTGAGCTGTGGGCAGAGTACCATACACGGTTGGTACGGGAACAAACGTCCCTATCCTCCCAGTTGGTGGGACAAGCTTGGCCAAGCAGGGTCAGCCAAATCTTAGTTTCTTTATATTTTTATTTTAATTCCTCCTGCTCCAGACGTTTTCTCCAGCAGTTTTAGCTGCTGCAGTTCCGAGTTCCGAGACGATTTGGCGGTCGTGTTTGCAATATTGTTGCGCTTAAATCTGAGAAGTAACTGTAACGACGTTACTTTTTACAGATACTTTCAAGAAATAGTAAATTTGTAAAGCGCCGTTCACACTCTTGCGAAGAAGTAGGACCGAGAGAGACCACACCGGTTTTTAAGCCTTTTGCGGCTTAAGAACGGATGCGCTGCACCGGAGCTGGTCCTATAAGAGATCGCAAGAGGCTGAAAAACCAGTCTGGTCTCTCTCGGTCTTACTCGGTCGCAAGAGTGTGAACGGGCCTTTACAGTTACACGTTCGTTTCACTGTGCAGTAACGAGTTACAGTTGCTAGATACTGAAAGAGTAACTAGTTACCGGTAACGCGTTACTATTAACTAGTTACTGTCGAAAACTGTTTGGAGGGACTATCCTTTTTTCCCCGCATTCCATGCTCGTCGGGAACAATGGGAAAATCGAGGGAGAGTGAGAGAGGGGGACGCACTCAACGGCCGTCTGGGGGATTCGGCGGGAAAACAGTTGGACGAGCGCGTCGATCGAGACTTGACGCGTGGTCAGCGGCCAGCCGAAAAGAAACAAAAAATGAATGCGATGCTGAGTCCTGGGGTGGAGACTAGATGACGAACGTCTTCCAAGCAACTGCCACGGACGGTGGGGTGGAGACTAGATGACGAACGCCTTCCAAGCAACTGCCACGGACGGGGTCGCAGTCTCCCGGAGCCGATGCAGCAACAATACGCTGCAGCTACAACACCAGATCGACAGTGGTGTTACCCGATCTGATGCAAGAGCCACAACACATCCCCATCCAGCACGGACTCTATGAGCCCCGGTCTGCCTGCCCCTGTGGTGTCCCGAATTGGTGAACGAGCGCGTTGTCAACGAAGCAGCTATTGATTCCCAAAGTCACCGACCCTCCCTCCAATTTCTTAGTTAAACTTGTTGAATCCGTTCTCCGGTCTCCTCACTCGCTCTCGTCCAAACGGAACCCCGGGACCAGGGTTGGGGTTACCAGTCGTCACACTTGCATCACGGAGTAGTGATTACACGAACGCGTGCATGTACGAAACTCATCCAGATCGGAACGGGCAGGAACCCAGGAAACTTTTCAGCACAAGCCTTCGCTCCACGCTTCGATCTGAGACGCGATACACCACTCGGCCATCGATCCCCCGCCGAAATTTCTACCTTTCACCGTAAAGATAAGCGTTCTGGATGGCTCTGGAGTAGAAGCCTCAATCTTGCTTGCTGGCTGCACCTTGCAAGAGCGGAGACATCCTTTGGGAGTGCAAGTGTCGCCTCTTCCTGACTGCGGCCAGCATTATGTCCCCTCCCTCCTGACCGGTGCCGAAAACAAACGCATACGGGGGGAAACTTGTAAAGCTGCGTGTTCTTGGAGTTGTCTGGCGCCTAGTAGTAATTCTCAACGTATACAATAACCGCGGCATCAGGTCACAAACGACTGGAGACAAAATGGCGACTCCGTCAGCAGACGCCCGAGTTGTCACCACTCTGTGAGGGCTGCCCAGCAGCATTCAGGCATTCTACTCTACGGCCACCGCTGCCTCTTCAGCGTATTTGTCCTGTTGAACTATGTTAAACAGGACATGTTTTTCTGTTGAAGCTATGAACTGGCAGATGTAGACACCTAAGGTTGTTCATCAGCTACAAAACACAACAATTTATTAATTTCATTCGTGATGTGTATCTTTAACCGTCGACCAAGGCAGTGCAGATTAACAAAAAAAAAAAAGAAGATTCACGCTGCAGATACCAAAATCTAAACTGCTTTTAAGAAGAAAACAAAAGATGGGATGACTGGCACCCGAAGAAACAAAAGTAGCTATAATCCGTTCACACTCATTAATCTGAGTCATCAATGGTCTCAGTTTTATACGCCTCAGCCCCTAAATAAGTTTTAATACTCATCCTGCTTTCTGAATAATTCGTGCCAAATTCACGAGAACAGGATTTCAATCACAGCATAATATACCAGGGGTTGAAGTGGACGATAAATCTCGTGTACCGATTCGCTTGGTTGACTCTGAACATAACCTGTTTGGCGTGATCAGAGCATAATCATGTCATTCAAATGTAAATCTTAATTTTACTCTTTTAGGCCTCACTTGACATACGTGTTTCCAAATTTGGCACCCAGTTTCAGTATAGCTGAATATGTATAGTGAAAGGTAGAAACAAGTAGTGTCGCACTCCGTTCTTTACTGTTTATTAACCGTCTTTTTGTTCCCCCTTAACTTTGCAGATCAAACACGGCCGGAAATATTTTGACGCAGATGCAAACGGCACTTTGCTGCTTTGCACAGGTGTCCTGTCACCAGCCAAGTCACCCTACGGCGGTCCAAGGCTTTTGTGCTCCATTTTGTCTTCACACGAATGCGGCAGAGCCAGATCAAATGAGATGACTACAGTTGAGCCTGCTGCGCGCGAACTTTCCATTGTCTGCCTCACCTTACTTCGCCGACCAACCGCCCCCCCCCCCCTCCCCCCCCTCTTTCAAAGCCCATGCTTTCGTACATTTATTTATGAAACTGCATAATCAATCGAAGTACGTCTTAATGCCGACCATCTAAATAGTGTCTCTTACTTTTGTGTTATTACGTCAACATTTCTGGAGCTGGAGTCTAAAACGGTGAAACTACATGTGCCATATCTGTGTTTGCTTTATTGTTTGCTGAAGTATATGAAAGTTCACACATTTGCAATCGCTTACGACCGCTCATGCTTAAAACACTTGCAACTACTTATGACCGGCCGCTGCGCTGCCGGTCATAAGCAGTCGCAAGATGCCTCACAAGCCACTCCTGTCGTAATCAGTCGCAAAAGTGTGAACTGCCGAAATTGGTTCCTTTATGACAGGTATATGATATTGGACCTGCCAAAACTCTCGGCAGACATGTTTGAAGTGCACACATCTGTGTGAAGCAGCTTCATACAAATGTGTGCGCCTCAAACACGTTGCCAGACTGTTTTGGTAGGCCCAATATGAGAGAACTGTCACACGAGGAGGAAGAAACGCCCCCAGACGGTGTTTGCACACTGTCTTTTGCTTGGAGTACGAGCAGTGTGACCGGGACTTTACGGAGCGAGTCAAGAAAACGTCAGCAGATGATTAGTCTGCTAACCTAAGCGAACAACCGAATTCGTCTGCTACGGAGCGTCATTCGCCGACAAAACGAGAACAAGAAATACTTTCACGTCTTCCGTTAACGGACCGGAATAAAGGCAGCCGTCTGCTAAAAACCGAGTGCCGCGACGAAGTGATACGGGACGCAAGCTGAAACTATAACGGTCTGCCACTTTCCGTTAGATGCGATCGACAACAAGAGCTCCGACCGTAGATTTCAAGCTCTGCTGCCGTACGTAGCTCACATTCTCCTATGAATGAAAGCTCAACGAAACGAAATAAACCAGCGGAGCGCGTGGCCTCGCCAGAGTAACTGCGCATGCTCAGCCTTAGGAGTATATACGGTTAAATATCTCCAGCCTTTAGTTATTCCTGGAACCTCTGGTGTAACTGCGCATTCGCGAGGCCAAACGCTCTGCTGATCCATTTTGTTTCGTCGAGTACGCTCGGAACAAATGCAATATTGACCGCGAAACCCCTGTCACCATATGTGTGTTGGTGAAAAGCGAGCTAGCTAAAAATTTATCATTGATCGATAACCCTCGCCCAGCAACACGTTGGGACGTCACGTCCAATCAATACCCGAGAATGCTGTTGCTCTCCCCAGACACCAAAATCGAACCCCTAAAACTGGTTTTGAAAAGAAAGACGCTATCCCGTAGCCTAGCTGGCGAAACAGGGCTGAACAAATTTTGTATTATGCGCCATGTTCCAGCCTGAACCATACTGTCAGGGTCCGGGGGGGGGGGGGGGGGGGTGTTACAGAGGAGGAGGGCAGAAGGTGTCAAAGGTACATAAGCAAAACCACGAATGAACTAAGCGAGGATTAGAAAGGTGTTAAGCTGTGACGGTCCTGAAGAATGAGCCGTCTTTAATGGGAGCGATGAACAGGGGAAGGTCACTATAAGCCGGTTGTGAGTAGGGAGCAATAAGAAAAACATATTTGCTTTGCAATAGGGAATGGAAACTTCATACTGGTGTTCAATGGTGATGAATTTACACTGGTGATCAATCAATCAAATGATAACGTTTCGTTATCAACTTCTGGATTATCTAAAGGGCTCTTTGCCCATGCGGGTCTTAGAGAAATCCGTTAACGTGAACCAAGTATCTCAGCTAAAACCCATTCTTCCTAAGTGAGCCTGGCTTATGACCGTTTTTGGAAAGAAGTGAGGCTGACTGATTGAGTCTACTGCACATCCTCTTATATACGATAGCATCAGTCGCCTGTGGATGTTGCAGTAAGTAACGAAACCGGCACAAATTGTCCCTCTCCCATGCGGTTAGATGTGTTTATAGAATGAAACATCTGTCGTGATAATCGAGATGGTCAGGGATATTTGGGAAAATATTCACTCTTGGAAATGGTGTAGTCACGTGAGACTATTTTTTCGTGTCCTTCAGATTGAAATATTTCGCAAGTACTCTCGAACTGACGGACGGTGTCCCGTTTAATCTGGAAAGTGGCATTCAGTTCCTTACTTGATTAAACTGCACTGCAAATGCGCATTTTCAAGTTGGTTGCCTTTTGTTTTTCTCGGCTTTGTGTCGCAATTCGTAATCATTTACTGCGCAGTTTAATCACATAATGAATAACCAACTAGACCAATTCCGTGCACTGGTGCCCTTCAGTTTTAGTTTTGCTACGCGAATGCGATGATATTTTAGGGTAGGTGTCGTCACTTTGTGTTGGCGACTCTTTATTAACCCACTATCTTTTAAACTTTGCAGGCAGAACTATCCTGAAATCATCTTGACGGAAGTGTGAGCGACCCTTTGCTGCCTAGGAAAGAGGGCCAGGCAAAGGCCAGGTCAACCTTTGCCAGTGCCAAAGCTTTGGGCTACATTTTTCCCCAGATGAATGAGAGCGACCAGTCGGATCCGATAGGGAATGACCACAGCTCATGCCAACTAAATGCGACATTTCCATTCCCTTCTCTACATTAGTTCGCCGCACACCATGTCCGTTTCGTTGACGTGTAATTCTCAAAACCTATAGGGGTGTAAAACCGTACAGTTGTTGCTTTTGTAGCATGCCTGCATTTTTTCAGCACTAGAGAGCAGTAGCGCTGTAACTAAACCACGCTCCTTAATTGTATCCAGTTGTGGCTTCCTCGATTTGTGTGGGACTGTATCGACGTAACCCTTTACCGCATGTTTAAGGTGAAGTGAAACCTTTGACGTACGTATTTAATAGAGAAGGATCGCTTTTATGTATGATTCACGTGCAATTTTTACAATCGTCTTTTTCGTGATGTTCAGTATCCAGTTATGATGCGCGTGTTTGTTCGTGATATGATTATTTTGCCCTTTGAATTACACCGCAATATGAATGTAAACCCCTGAATTTTTCTACTTTATCTGCATGATGAGTCTCTGTGTGCTTGTTCCTTGAGTTCGTTCTGGTATGGCTTCTGCGTTGGTGTAGTATACATTAAAAAAAGGAACTAAAAAAATTTGATCTTCACTTTTAAGAAACATTTTCCTCGCAGCATTCGACTACAAATGGCAGAGAATGGACTGCAAGGACAGGGAGTCGGAGCCATTCTTCCAAGAAGCCGAATCGCAGTGGCAACCATGGAAGATAAACCACGAGGGTAGGACGGACGGCAGTGCGACTTCTGCCCCCCATCTTATGGCGCCCACAGAACTAACAACACCAGGTAGGAGAAGACGCACACGGGACAATACTCATTAAGTTTCGCACCTTCTTAGAACACCCTCACGGATTCATGAACGGCCCCACACGAATAGAAAACCTTTTTGTATGCTACGTTTCCCAGAAGGTGGAAAATGTGAGCATTAGGTTTTAATTAGCGGCCTGCAACAAGCAGAAAAAAAATGTACCACAACGAAGTTCGCATTTTTTTCTGAGGGGGAGTAAAGGGGGAGGGGATAAATGGATTTTATTTCAAAGTCCGAGAACTACAACTCAAGTGAAAGTAAACAAACAAGCTGGGCCCTACTGAAGGAACATTCAGACCGGGCACTCGAAGTTGCAATAGCTACATATTATTTGATATCAGAGAAATGTACCGTGCTGAGTTGGTTATTTATACTACAAAATTGTGTTTTTCCCTTTAGTTTAGATTGATCGAGTAGCTCTTACAAATGATATAAATTATTTTTGACGCAATAATATTTGTGTCGCCTAAGTTTAACTTCAAACTGGAGAATATCCATATCAATCCTGTTTCCGAAGTGGGAAATTCTTGTAAGCATATTTTCATTTTGCTATGGTAAACAACGATTATTTTACGTGTCTTTTGATTGCTATTTTATGTAATCTATTAACCAGTGGGTATGTGGAAGACGCTTCCAGCGTTACTTAACAAACAGTCGTGATCATTATGAACGTCAACACGCTATCAGCCACCGCTCCGTACCGACAGCGTTATACAGCGGTGGCCGCAGTGGCTTGAGTTCGCTTCCGAACTTGGTTAGCAGAAGGCGCAAGCCACAACAGCTGCCGCCCCGTGGGGCTGCCAGAGACGAGTCTTTAACAATCCCTTTACAAGCATCCCGACTGAACCTTCTTAACATCTTAAATGAATGAATGCCTACTTTAGGCCGCATCGGCATAATATAGATATTCAGGACAATGTTCATGTAGGTACTCAACACTCTCGTTCAGAGCAATAAAAACAGCTCTTACGTTTCTCGCTTTGTCCTGTCATCCCAACAGACTGGATCGAAGAATACTATGGCGACAAAGTGGATATCTTTGGCCGTGACAGCCGCAGAGGTGACACCTCTCCCCAGACCAACAATTCGGGCCCACACAAGCAGCAAACGCACCGACAACCGGACAAGCGCCCGTGCCGCTTCTGTCCTTACTCAAGCTCTTCCGCAGCGGCTGTCGCCATTCACGAGAGGACTCACACTGGCGAGAGGCCCTTCACTTGCGGCGTCTGCGAGAAAACGTTCACGCATAAGAATAACTTGACAGCTCACGTTAGAATTCACACCGGAGAGAAGCCGTTCAAGTGCAACACGTGCGGCAAGGCGTTTACTCGAAAATGCATCTTGGCGGATCACGAGAGGACTCACACCGGAGAGAAGCCGTTCAAGTGCAACACGTGCAGCAGGGCGTTTACTCTGAAATGCACCTTGGCGGATCATGAGAGGACTCATACTGGAGAGAAGCCGTACAGGTGCGAGATGTGCAGTAGAGCGTTTGCGTCTCATAGCAGTTTACGCCAACATCGGAATACATATCACAAGTGACCGAAACCCTAACGTGAACCATAGCTGTGGAGGGGATTTAAACGAAATACTCAAGCTCCGACGTGTGTTTATTTCATTTGGGGATACACCTGCAGGGGTTATACTTGCGAGTGGTGTAGGTTTCGCATTGTTTTAAATACTTCAGCCTGTTATTTATTGTGTAATGACAGATAAAAATGTGAATTTGCCTTAGAAAAGACGGTCACGGTTCTTTTTGTACACACAAAAAAAGACTGGAAGCCGAGTATTTTTTTTTGTCATTTAGAGTTATTAATTACATGCTGCACCTGGAGTCTCTGAATTGTCTGTTGAGTCATTTATCTTGCTTACAAGCAGTGTTGTACACGTTCCTCGTTCCTTCCGATTATTGGAACGCGTTCCCGTTACAAGTTCCATATGTGAAAAAGGAACTCATTTCCTTTACAGTGAAAAAAGTGGAACGTATCGTTGCATATACATTACATTTGTATTTTGCTGATTTTTGTTTTGTTTTTTAATCTATCCCATCAAATGGCAACATAGGAATTTGAATGCCGTGATGGAAGGGCACCAGGAGAAGAAAGCAAGCGGAAGCAGGGTTTCATTTCTTGATATATTCACCTTTAAAACTATCAGCCTTTAACCATATTCATGTTTTTGGATGGCGAATTCAAACGAGCCAAATATACTGTTACCCCACATTGCACGAGCGTTTTACAACAACCTCGCACGTTTTAATCTAACAAAGTCCCGTGATCGAACTTAACAACAGTTACTTCTCGATGTTGCTGTCCGCAAAACGAGCAAGTGAAGAAGGGGGTAGGGCCTTTGGAAGGTCAGTCTTAAGAATTACAAGTTCTTCTTTGAGAAGGTTGGATTCGTTGCTCAGTTTGAAGGTGGGGGACTAGGGGAAAAAGAATAAAGGTTAATTTTTGTGTATCTTTTAAGTGACCATTAATGTTCGGGATACGAGGGTGCGTTAAATGTCCCGTAACCTGTTTTTTTTTGTTTTTTTTGTTGCAACTCTAGGACTCTTTTGATGAAAGTTCCAATGATGTCTATAGTCGCCCTTATAGTTCTGGGTGTATGAGGATTCGTGGAAGCAAATAAATTAGAGGAGTTCGAAACGTCCCTCTTTCTGTGTCGTTTCCTTTCACTAAAGGTTTTGCTTTTGATACCGCAGTCTCGGACACTGAAAAAAGAATAATTGTCCACTAGCTCTCCTGCACCCGACTGTTACTAAACAAGGACCAAACAAAATAAACCCTAAGAGAATTAACCGAGCAATTAACGAGATTCTGCTCTTCGTAAAATTATTGTTTTTATACTTTTGGAATTTCCCTTTTAGAACTTAAAAAAAAAAAGAATCACGGGACGAAAAGAAAGAACGCTGTTCCTTTTTCCGTCCCAGTAAAAATGTAACGAGTTCCCGTTCCATTTCCACGGATGCAAAATGGAACGGCAGCGTTCCTTCGTTCCTCCTAAAAGGAACGCGTTCCAGGAACGCCGTCCTTGGAACGCCGTTCCGTACAACACTGCTTAAAAGTCGGCCTCCTCATAACCAAAAATACTAAATAATAAAATAACTAAGGTCTTTCAGTAGCAACAATCTTGAATAATGTAGAAGTTAAAAGTATAAGAAAAACAGAGTAAAGTGGAAGGCGCCAACATAAATTCGATATATAAAAATAAAGTAATATCGAAAACTAATTAACACATTAAGCTGGAAACTAATGTTTGGCGCATAGGACTGGAACAGCATATACAAGACTCAAAGAATTAGGAATGCAATGTTATTTCCTATCTTATATTTCTTAATTATCTTAGACCTTTTTTTTATCGGTTTGAGTTGCTTAATTTCGATGACATCATTCAATGTGCTTGCAACATGAAATACTTCTATGTATGTCTTTCTTTTGTATAATTTTGTTATTTCATTTTTTTTTTCAGCTTGATGAAAGTGGCCCTTGATCATTTAGGTTATTCATACTTTTAAAGCTTTTCCTTTGGTATTCATCAAGTTTCGCTTGGATTCGACAGGCCTTTATTCATTTAATTTCCTCTCGTAGTAGATGGATCATATATATTTGTGTTACTATGGGCATAATTGTACTCCATTGTGTATATTCATGTATGTACACACTGTACAGGCATAATCCATCTAAATATGTTTTAATCTACACTGACTGAACAGTGGTTGTCAATATTGTCTGATGCGCCAGAATTGCTGCAGGTGGAGTTCTATTCCCAAATGTATAAAACATTTGTTTTGACATATACGGGGTGTTCCCGAAACGCGGGAAAACTCGCTCCTGGAAAAACTACGTATCGCACAGAAAAAAAGAATGATGCCGTAGTGGTCTGTGTCAAAAAAAAAAAAAAAGATTAGAGTTGAATACAATTGCGTAATAAATACATTGTGAGTACTTGAATTGTTAATTATGAATTTTAAAGGCATAGTTTTAATTGGAATTACAATGGTATAAGGCAAGCGCAGCACTTTACGGTGTTCAGAAAAAATGCTCAATTTTGACGCGATTTTGGCTTTCGGTTTCTTATCGAAGCGCAAGTCCGCGAGGAAAAAACCCGCCTCCCGAGTCTGAAACGCGCAACGTGCGTACGCCGCTACGCAAATCGCACTTAAAGGGGCCCTGCAAGGACTTTTTTACTGACTTTTTTTTTTGCACCAAACCTGAGCGCACTGAACGTAGTAACTTAGTAAAAATTTTCTTTTCTCGAAATTCGCTTTATTTTAAACGTTATAGGCAATTTAGAATTACAAAAACAAGCAAAAAATAACCTCCCTCATGACGTCCTTGGTTGCTTGAGTGGCCGTGAACTAGAGGAGGGGTAGTGGGCTCATCGCGAGCGCTCAACGCTGCCGCACTCCTTGTCGACGGCGCGAGGGGGCGCCACTAAAGCATGTTTTGGATAGGCTGTATGCAGCGGGCAGCCGGGGCGGCTCTCATTGCATTTGCTGCGCGATTAAACACTAATTCGGCATGACACTTCATTGGCCACAAACGACAGCAAACACGGAGTAAAGATCAGTTCAGAATGGGAGCCACTTCGCGCAGCCATACTGCGAAACGGCCAAACCCCAAGACAAAGCTTCTCGCCGAAGGCCTTCGGAACGCTCGGAGCTGGTCGGATCATCCTCTCCATACGACCGCAGCGCCGCCGCGTACACCCGGGAACTTTCCGTGTTGGCGCGTGATCCCACTACTCTTTTCTAGAGTGCGCCGCCTTTTCCACCGCTCGGTGGCGGGTATGTCGACGGGTCATTTCTCGTTTCCGTACTTTATAAACTGCATTCGTTTCTTTTCTGATCTAAAATACTGAACAAAAACTACTTTTATATATAATTGAAACTGTTCGCGCAACTTATATTTTGTAGTTCGACTACAAAGAAGCTTTTAGAGGCTCTGACCAGTAGTAAGCCTAGGACCAAAGACGTCACATTTTGCGCGCTTTCGGTACCGCGGGTCGCCCTCGTCGGTGGAGGAGGTTTTCGCGTCGTCCGGTTAAAATATGACGCACTGATATTTAGTTACTCTCTCCGTACCCGCTGGCTTGCCCGAACTTCAAGAGACGTGGAAACCGCAGAAAAGGTAGACGCTTAAATATGATTGCAGGGCCCCTTTAAAGGTGCGTCTTCACACCAGCATCGATGTCAAAAAGGCAGACCTCACGTGACAGTCCGGAGGCTTTCTTATGTAGACTTCTTTACGTGCGACGCGTGGCGGCGCACGCCCCTTGCCCGCGTAGAGGTGCGCTCCGATAAGAAACCGAAACCGAGACACACGTCCAAATTGAGGATTTCTTCGGAACGCCGTAATATGCTGCGCGTGCCTTATACGAGGGTTGTCCGCACTGATCTCTATTGTAGTAGGCTGGATCGCGGACCGCGGCCTCGGCAGCTGGGGCCGAGTGTCGCCACCGGCGGCCATTATTGACACCAGCCAATGCATGGGACTCTATGGGAAGAATGAGAAAAAGTGCCGTTTCCTCCGTTTCTAAGCTGTTGTCGGCACTGAAACTTTTTGGATGCTTTTCGATAAGCCTGTCAAATAGCTTGCGTACAATCATTAAAACTGACAGCCCTCGCAGTTCTTATAAATAAATATTTTGTGGTCGAGAGTGACTCCGCTGCAGTGCAGCTCAATGAGGCGAGAGTTACCTAGAGTTACCGCGGAGTCGGTGACGGTTTCGTTGAGTTGGGTTTAGCAGACGACAAGCTCGAAGGCTTTGCTACGCGGAATTCGCTCACTCCCGGAAAGCCGCTGTCGAGATGGAACTTCTTTGTCATTCATCAACTTCTGGGCTTCCCTAAGGACGGTCTTATTGACGGCAAGTTCCTTTGTTTACTCCACTACGAGAGCAAGCTTGCCAGCTCAGCCGTGGGTGCTCCGGTACGTTTGATTTTTTTATTCGGCGACCGGACGTTTGACAAATACCTATTCGATCTCCAAACACCCGACATAAGGATCGCAGCGCACCATAAAATACTCGCCTCCGAGCACAGCGTACATGCTTCAATATGCTTACTTTTGTGCGTTTATCCCATAGACTTGCGTGTATCGCCTGGTGTCAAGCAATGGGCGCCGGTGGCGACACCGACGGGCTCCCGATCCGCGATCCAGCCTACTAAAATAGAGATCAGTGGTTGTCCGTAAAATAAGGTTCCCAAGGAGCTGCAGTCGCGAGGAACGCTGTTACGCGGGATCCGGCGTCAGTGGCGTGTAGCTTGGTTCCCCCTCTCCCTGTCCCCGCCCCAGCGAGCTGTCTGCGACGCTAAGTCTTGGCTTGGCAGCCGTTAGAGATGAAGCTCCCAATCGCTTCTCCCGCCAGGTGCAAATTACGCTCTGCGATTCGTTTTTTTTTTTTTTTGTTTGTGCAAAAAACACTGCGCCAGTGGACATTCATTCCCGATTGTTTGAAACCTACGAAGAAAAGTGTATGAGCGTACAACAGGTGCGCAAATGGTGCAGAGAATTCAAAGACGAACGAACAGATGTTCATGACAACAGCGTTCTGGACGCCCATCGGTTTCAGACGAAACGACTGCGAAAGTGGCAGAAACAATGCTGAAAGGAAGGGTGATGGTTCGGGAGCTCTGCGAGATGATGCCTGATGTCAGCAAGACCTGGACTGACAAAATTTTGACAGACCATTTAGGGTATGCCAAGGTTTGTGCAAGGTGGTTTCCGAGAATGCTTACGAAACACCACAAATGGCAACGTGTTGAAGCGGCCCCCGAATTTCTTCAGGCCTACGAAACCAATGGCGAGGAATTCTTGGACTCTTTTGTCACTGGGGACGAGACCTGGGTCCACTACACGACACCGGAAACGAAACAATCCCGTCAGTGGAAACATCCAGAGTCGCTGAAGCCGCGGAAGTTCAAACGAACACTGTCTGCCGGCAAAGTGATGGCGAGCGTCTTTTGGGACAAAAAGGGGTTATTGTTGTGCGAATTCATGCCTGACGATACACCAATTTATGCGGACCTCTACTGTGAGACGTTGAAGAACCTTCGCCGCGCGATTCAAAACATAAAGAGAGGCATGCTCACGAAGGGAGTGCGTTTCCACCAGGACAACGCTCGTCCTCACATCGCCCATGTAACAAACAATCTCATCAACGAATTTGAATGGGATACTGTAACACACCCGCTCTACTGCCCAAACATAGCCCCAAGTGACTGCCATTTCTTCCCTGAATTGAAGAAACACCTGGGTGGGACGCATTTCAGAACCGGAGAGGAGCTGAAAGAGGTTTTAAGCTCGCGGCGGGAAAGTTTTATGATTCAGGCATAAAGAATATGACACACCGCATGCAAAAATGCATTGATCTGAACGGTGATTATGTTTAAAAATAGGGGAAAGTCTGAGCTTTCCAAAAATGTATTATTCAATGCCAATGAACATAGTATTCATTCTGAAAAATTATTGGGAACCTTATTTTACGGACAACCCTCGTATCATTGTAACGTGGGTGTATTTAGTAGTTTTTGATGATGCTCAAAGATTCTATTTGAAACCATGCCTTTAAAATCAATAATTAGCCATTTATTTAGTCAAAGTTACTTCCTTACCCAAATATATTGAACGCTAATAATTTTTCCTAATGGCAGGTGTAAGGTCCTAAGCTGGCAGGGTTGTGGAAGCTACGAGCCCGTTAAACAACTCATACTTCTATCTTTCGCTGCACGCCCGCGCTCCCCGCCGTAACCACGCAGAGGGCGTGGTGAGGCGATGAAATGGAGGCGGTTGACTGGTCCGGCAAACGCGTATCTCCCACCGCACTGTCAGCTTCAAGGGACCGTGCAACGATATTGGGTTTTGGGCTTTCGGGCACCAGTGGGACCCAAGCACTGGTCTGCCCGTTACAGAAAATAGTAGCAAAATACGTCACTGGTTAAATCGTCAAAAAGTAACGAGTTACGGAGATTCGTTACCGTCCTACAAACGTAACGATATACCGTTTTGTTACTTTAAAAACCTAAAGAACGTAACTTTTGCGTTAATTTGAATTCCCGTACTACTTGACAGAGAAAGGCCGAGGATTTGAGGCGGAGGCGTTACGGTAGGAGTTCGCCTAAGGGCACTTGATGGGGCCGGACCTGCATTATGCCGTCCGATGCCTGGTGTTGATGGGATCGGAGGACTAGCATCTTGCACCACACACATCCGTTTGCACAAGAAAAGAAGTTGGACAAAGATTGGGCGACTCGCAGAAAATCGTCTCGGCGGCACACGCAGAGAAGCCACCTTGACGAGCGTTCCGACCAGATCCGGAAGGCTTTCGTGTGACCGGCTAAGGCTCTAACTGGAGAATTCGAACGTTTCAACGATAAGTGCGTCCCAACGTTGCAACTTCCTGCACAACGTTATGCAACGTGCTAAAATAAACTAAAGAAAGCATTGTGACGAATGGACACTTCCGGAAGAAAAAAACACGCCCCCTGGTGCGCCCTGTCGTGAATTACGGGAATTCGATGTTCGCACTCGGGGACAGGCTACGGTGGTGGCTCAGTTCGGTGCTGACGACGGCGAGTTGCTCCTACAAGTCACTCGAAGCAGGGACAACGAATGAATCAGAAGTCGATTGCAGTTGGCGTTCAAGAAGGTGAGTTTGTGTGAGCTCTATATCCTGAATCTAGTAACGATCCGTGCTTTCCGAAAACCGCCGTTCGTCTTGTCGGTGTCGACTGATCGTTTCATTGACAAGCGACGTATTATCGACAGATCATTTCATCGACAGCCTTTTTTTTGCGACATACATAGCCTTACAAAGCGACTTTTTGGTGGCATTTATGTCGCCGACTTGTGAACAGCGCTTGGAGCCTGATCAACTCGGCGGTGGAGCATTCCCCCGATTGCAAAGCGTACTTTGCTTAACGATTGGCCAACACAATCAATCAATCAATGAATCAATCAATGAATGAATGAATCAATCAATCAATCAATCAATGAATCAATCAATGAATCAATGAATGAATCAATGAATCAATGAATGAATCAATCAATCAATCAATGAATCAATCAATCAATTCATCAATCAATCAATAAATCAATGAATCAATCAATGAATCAATGTATGAATCAATCAATCAGATCAATGAATCAATCAATGAATCAATCAATCAATGAATCAATGAATCAATGAATGAATCAATCAATCAATGAATGAATCAATCAATCAATGAATCAATGAATGAATGAATCAATCAATCAAAGAATCAATGAATCAATCAATCAATCAATCAATGTATTAATGAATTAATGAATTAATGAATCAATGAATAAATCAATCAATAAATCAATCAATCAATCAATGAATTAATCAATCAATCAATGAATGAATGAATCAATGAATGAATGAATGAATCAATCAATGAATGAATCAATGAATGAATCAATCAATCAATGAATCAATGAATGAATCAATCAATCAATCAATGAATCAATCAATGAATCAGTCAATCAATGAATGAATGAATCAATCAATCAATGAATCAATCAATCAATCAATGAATCAATCAATCAATCAATCAAATTTTTCTTTCACCAGAAGAGATGGTAGCTGTGGAAAAGTGCTGCAACACGTGCAGTTTGACAAGTAGACGTTTAAGAGTAACTACAACGGGTCAAGTATAATATTTATCTTTATATTGTACGGAAAGGTCTAAAGGAAGTAAAAATAAGCGATGCTAAAATTATTATGCTTTGTAGCAGAAGCTTTGTGCGAATATTGTGCAAGGCATGGAATGTATACGTTTGCCACGGTCACTTTATGCTCTCAATAGATTCTTCACTGATTATAGTTTTCTGTATCACTTATTATATTTTTACAACACGTTTGTCAATGCTGCTGCAAGGAACCAGGATCTATAGTTGGTGAGAGGTTAAGAGTTCAGGGTAAGCTACTCCCACCCTTTCCACTTTAGCAGATCGATACTGGAGAGACAGCCTCTTCTCCAGAGTTCGCTCAGCTAAAGTGAAAAGGTGTGGAAGGATCTTCCCCAGAACTATTAACATTTCATCGACTATATATATATTATATATGCTCACTTACAATCATGCGGAGTGGTTTTGAAGTTTCACGCAGTCATTCACAACGAGTATATTTTAACAACCGCATATTCCTTCGAATGCGCGCTTAATCTATGTCGCCATTTAACCAAGCCGCAATCAATCTTTCTGAGTATTTTATATCTATTTTCTTCTTTGAAATGTCCAAAAGACGCCTGCAATTTGGTGCAATTGATAATTCCAATGCTATACACGAATAAAAACATTGATCAAGAATGTTAACTTGGCTAACTTCTCCAATATAAAAAATAAATAGGCATTAGCAATAGAGCACAAACTCTCGGTATACATTCACCTAGCTGAAGTGCATTTAGAGTGAACTAGGGTGAAAACGAAATGAGTTCTACATAAGCAATGGACACATCTACACTGGGTAATACTTTATTTCATAGACACCACGTAAACACTTTAGTAAAAGGGTGTCCTGTGTAATTCTTTTAATATTGATGTGCGCTTTAATCTAAGTTGTCTATAAAGAGGCGCGGAACGGCCTTATGTACTGCGTCATGTTCCCTGGGCCATACTGCGCAGCTGCAGGAACCTCTGATGGCAATAATGCCCCAGCCAATCTCTCCAGTGTTCTTTACCACTTTGGCGTACGTCCAGGTAACGTGCTCTTGGCATCTTGAATTCCAAACCTGAAAACACACAAGTGATACGGCAGTAAGGCATCAGATTGAAGCAAGATTACGTTGAAATAAAATCTTCCCCTTCTCAAGTCCGTAATTGCAAAAAAAAGAAAAAAGTGAACTAGGTTTACTATCCTGAAAACACGGATTTGTACAGCGATAATGATATTTAACACGATGTCGAAGTGCTTACAAAGCACGCCCAGTTCTGTTTGGCAGAGATTTTCAAAAGCTTTTCACATATCGCTGCAATGTGCAACATTAAAAATGTAGGATGTATTTTTTGATAGCCGACTTAAATGAATGAAACAGGCGCACATATATCGAAAAGTTGTCAAGTTCCTCAATCAATCATTACTGAATCAACTGCTTACAGAACCCAATGTTCCCACCCAAGTTGAATAAATTATAAAAATATGTACAACAAAGCTATGATAACATACAAATTCGTACAGGAACTAATATACATCTTATATAATATATATAAACATATATACGTCCTGATATATTTATTGGACGAATTATGTTCACATCTGATTTTCGTAGAACTAGTCTGTTTTTAAAATTTGAACATTTGAAAAAACACACGACGGTAAGTTTTTTTAACCGTCTTTACGACTTTTGAACTGGAGAGTTTGCGCAACAGTTATTTATATCCTAGCTAATTAATCTGTGTTCGTCAGCCAGTTTCGCACATTGATAAAATGACTTGCTGTGAGGGCTGTGAACAATACTGCAGTGTTCTGCACGCGTGAAGTGTATACTCCGTCTCACCCTACGATGGACTAGGCCCGAAGGCTGGCGGGCGGAGCACTCCCTCAGAAAAGCTGGCATACGCATTGCGAAAGAGTGCACGAGAGAAATTCCGATACGCAGTGTATGAAGAGAACTAATATAACGCATATGATACTCTGTTATAATCGCGCGCTATTTTATATTGGTGAAATAAAGGTACATGGTATTTAGTAGGGCTGGGCGTCGATTAAAATTTTTAACCCGATTAATCGCCACCCTTTAATCGATTAATTGATCGATTAATCGGTTGCGTAAGTTTTTATAAATAATATTTGAAAAAGAATGCAACAACTCGTCTTGCCTTTGAAGACTCATTTTAGTCTGTGTTACACGGCGCAAAGGACATTTACAATTAAGGATACATATAGTTCAACGATTCAAAGACCCACATATTTTGCTCCACCTCCGAAGACAAAGACTTTCGTCCACATTCCCCGACAGGAAGACAAGAAGTCAGGGTAGTCTAGTCAGGGCTTGGGCGATGTTTTCTTCTTTTTTCAGAGAAAAGGGCCTCGATAAGAAGGCGTTGATTGTTGTCTGCTTTTTGGCGGATGGTTCTTGCTGCAGCTACATGGGTGCTTTGCTCGTAGGCGATATTGAAGCGAACTCAAGCATCCACTGTACGAAAATGGCTTTTTGCAGATGATGCAGTGAACTTCCTTCGAGTAAAAAACTTCACCTCTTGAGTTTTCTTTCAACCCAAACTTTCCAGCGAGATTGCCTTTCATACTCGTGAACTCGTCCATTTTTACAGGCCGAATACTGGAACAAGTAACCATGGCGTTGTGAGATTCCCAGCTTGTTTTTCTGCTTGTTTGCCTTGCCTGGGCAGGATGTGTAATAGATCCTCAACACGTTAAGTTTCACGGTCGCTCGGGGATCAGTCGCGGGCCCGGCTTGTTCGTCTAGCCTCGGCAGAACTGTAATGTATATCCTCGAACACGTGACGCTTCGGGAGCGCGAGAATTAAACCTTGCTCATAGCACCTGGTTGGGAACAGAGATCTTTTGAGTACCGATTAAAAAAACGATTAATCGGTTAAAAAATTTGATCGCGATTAAAGCCTTAATCGATTAATCGGAAGGTTAATCAATCAATTGCCCAGCCCTAGTATTTAGTTTAATAAACACTCTTGCTATATTTCATAAACATGTCAACTGTTTGGAGAAGTTAGACGGTGAGCAGGCAACACTGACAAAGTCGTTTCGCCTTAGCCATAACAATCCAATCCAATCTAACTTTTGTGTACGTAAAACGTACCCGGACCCGCATTTCCCTTCTGCACGCGGTCCGTAAATAAGCTCCCGTGTCGAACACTTTATCCGACTCGTCTTCATTTTTAATTGGCACTGGTTCTGATTCCAGATTCTATTCGCCCCATCGCTTACAGGCGGAATTTAATCCCTTCAGTAGTCTCCGATAGCAGACGAAGCCGCCGCGAGGGCTCGAGAAGCAGACGAAAACGTCGCCTCCGCATGACGCTTCTTGACGCACTGATACGTACTACAGAGCAAATATACCACGTGGTTTCTAACAGGCTCGTGATAGGACCCGGCGGCCTGTAGCATTGGGCTTTAGTCCATCGTAGGGTGAGACGGAGTATAGCAGCTTTATTTAGGTCTTGGCAGACGTTGGCTGAAACACACATACACGAAACGCGGGTCAAATCGGACCTGCAAAAAGCATGATTCGCAAAGAAAAAAAATGCTGATGTAGTAATGACTTTTGCGAACGAGCTATACCTAAAAACATTATCACGTTTTATATAATTAGGTTTTTATTACGTTTAACAAGTTACCTTTTTCTAGAAAACTTAAAGGCATAGTTTTTATAAGAAACTTTCTGGGCATCATTGAAAACTACTAAATCAGCTCACCTTACGAAAATATACGGCACGCGCGACATATCACGCCATTCAGAAACAAATAAACAAAATAAAACTAAACTTGGACGCGTTTCTAGGTCTCAGTTTTCTATAGCCCGCTTCCGACGGGGCAATTTTCTCAACAATTTCGGTGTTGCTGGCGAGTTGTTCCCTAGTTTTCCCTATATCCTCACGCTGCATGACGAATTTCTCGGATTGATTCCGGCTCGAAACGGGCGAGCAACTCGGACACCTCAGAAACGTCGAAACGGCAGCAACCAATCAGGGACGCGATATTTTCACGCGTCACCCCTGTGGTAGTGACGATGAAAATTACAGAAGAGGTTTAACTTGGTTCTGGTTTGAAATGTGTTGTTATTGGGAATACATCGCTTCAACAAAATTAGTTAGTATTCTTCCTGTAACTGTCTGTCTACATAGTGCAATAAAATTAAAATGCAATGATGATGATAACAAATCGTAGCAATTCGGTTGCTGCGTGTGAACATGGAGGGCCCGTGGTGCATGGTGTTGCGACGTCAAGTTGCTGGTAGAAATTGCTCCGTATGAAGTGGGCCTATGGAAGCGCATCTTTGCGCCACCAGTCGTGCTACGCATGGCCAATGTGCGCGACGAACAACTCGCCTTCTTCGTAGGCGGAAAGGAAAAGTGGCGTAAGCCGGTGAAATGAAACGCCGTGCTGTTCGAATGTCAATACAAGAATAAGGGGCGATTTTTGGGTTCACCTCCGTCGTGCGAAGAATGTGTGGCGGCGCACTTTGGTTGCACGCTTTGGCTTGGAAAGCACAGAGAAGGTCCGCTGACGTAGAATTGCGTTTTGATAGCACACCGAAAATTCAAAACGCGTCCCAATTAAGTGTTTTTACGGAAGTTGTTAGATGCCCCCGCGTGCGATATATTTTGGGGAGGTGCGCTGATTTAGAGGTTTTCGGTCATTCCCAGAATGCTTCTATTTGAAATCTAATTTTACATTTACTAATTAATGAGTTGCTTACTCAAAAACACTTGAGAATCGAATTATACCGGATGTTCATCGTTTTTCTAAATAGGCCTTTTGGCATAAATCAATAGGACATCAACTTTTCCATGCAATGAGTATTTTTTTAGAAGTGATTTGGCCCGCGTTTTGAGAAAAATCCTGTATATATGAGGGCCCGTTCACACACTTGCGTTGGTTCCCGACCGAGTTTTTGTGACCTCTCAGGACGAGAGAACGTACTGGCACGCTGGCGCCACCTATGAGGTGACCCTGCCACTGCACTTCACTAAGGCGAAGGTTCGGCAGCATTTGCGAGATCAAATTTTCTTACTTTTTATGAGAAATTTTCGCTTATAGCATCGACAAAGGTTTTTTTTTTTTAAGCCAAATGAGAAAGATTGATGCGCAAAAAAAAAATATATATATATATATATGCGGAAGTGCTAAGTGTTCCACGGCTATCCGATAGATGGCGCCAGTGTGTTCTCTCGTCTAAGGGACCAGCCCTGCCTGCAAAACCAGAGTATCGCGTTCTTTTCCCTTCCGCCACCAAATACGTAATGACGGAAAAGCGGCCAAGTGCGCCGAGTTGGTTTGAAGCCTCAAACGGGAAAACGACCTTGTCGGCGCTGAGTTTTGGGGTGGAGCATGTTTCTCGCTTTGCGTTTGCGAAATATATATCCTACACTAAAATCGAACGAGTTGGAATGTTCCTTGAAAATTTAATATTTCGTGTAGCCTCTGGTAACAGTATAATCTCGTTTCTTCTTACAACGCCAGCAATGTTTTTAAGCATGTTTCCAAAGTCTGTGAAGCAGACGACACGGAGGACGTCCGCGCCTCCGTGCCTTCTGCAAAAACGACAGTCGCTTCCCGAAGTGCAACTTTGGATCGAGCATGGCCGCACTCCGAGCACCATTGCAATATGCTCTGCTCCGCAGGTAAAGCATACGCAGTTTGTTTACTCTCGTCGTAAAATATCCAGAGAGGTTTTAAGGCACCCGGTCTTCAAGCGGCACTCAAGTGCTTGATGTAGGAGCATGTTTTTGATGGCGAATTGTTTGTTGGGCTTTAGTCAATCAAAATTACCAGTTCTAGAGGACGAGGCGTCATAGTAAACTCACAGCAATAGAAGTACGCGGGCACTATGTCCTGTCGGGGGACCATCTTGGAGTTTCAAGCACCTCCATAAAATTAGACTAATGCAAAATTTAGTGGCGTGTAGATTCCGAACGTTACTATTATTGCTCTTTTTAGGCGAACGTTTTATTATTGCTCCGAACGTTTTATTTTTGTTCTTTATATTTTGACAAAAAAGTCAAATCTTTGGGTGTAAAAGACGTAATAGAGAAATTGTTGTTTGAAAACTCCAACTGACGGCACCCCCTCGCTTCCTTTCCAAGGCGCAGAAGAGTTCCGTGTCACGATCTTTGATTAGACGTTTAATAAAAAAATCGGCCGTCCATGAGTAACATTTTTTTTAGGGTGCTTAGAGACCGTAGATTGAGTTATCGACACAAACAGACGATCTCTGAATACAATTGAGTGCCACTATAAACGGTCGCACGTGTGTCAAGTGAACCATCCTTTAGGCACCTGTGAGAAAGTTACATGCCGAAACTTTCAACGTGGACCGATACTTAAGCTTGATAATGTCATAGTTTGGGAGAACAAAAAACAACAGCGACCTTCATCTCAAAAGTCGTATAATACATTAGATGCAGTATAGGGTGGTCCAAGTCGCCAGGCTCGATCTAAAATGGACCGTAAAAATCGACGCCTGCACGTAGCAATCTAAACTTTTCGTCAAAGGCGTATTTCACACGTCGGTTTTTTCTTGTAAAATTACAAAGCGTAGTTCTCTTTCTGTAAAAAATGAGGCCAAGAAACTTGCCAGGGTCTACGGTGGGCAGCGACGCAGACGACAGGGGTTCAGTAGCGGGGTGTGTTTGGCGTTCGTATTGATACATGGCGTCGGGAGCAGCGTCCGAAGGTGCAGCCGAACAGCGAAAGAAAGCAGACGACACGCAGACTAAATCCGTTGGCAGCAAAAGCGCCGCCGTTATGCAGACGCGTTTTTTTTTTACTTTAAGTTTTGCTTTTATTGTCCGCATTTAGTTTTTTAACCGAAGATACATTTCAAAAAGAATATGTTCATTTTAATAAACCACGGTGGTCACGAGCCGTCGCTATAAGGAAGTAGCGCCATCTATCAATACGAACGCTAAACACACCCCGCTACTGAACCCCTGTCGTCTGCGTCGCTGTCCGTCGTAGACCCTGGCAAGTTTCTTGGCCTTATTTTTTACAGAAAGAGAACTACGCTTTGTAATTTTGCTAGAAAAAACCGACGTGTGAAATACACCTTTGACGAAAAGTTTAGATTGCTACGTGCAGGCGTCGATTTTTACGGTCCATTTTAGATCGAGCCTGGTGACTTGAACCACCCTATATTTAAGGTGCGATCATTTAAATTTAGTTAGAAGACACTAAACCGTCATTTTAGGTCGGAGAGTGAAGAAGGAAGGACGTTTATTTTTATCAATTTCCCCGGTGTATTGAGCGGGGAAACTAAATTGGTGTATAAATCTCGGGACGTCAGGTCACTTGACATCGAATTTCCCCGCTAAGTCTAGCGGGAAGATTAATCGGTGCATAGGTCACGCGACGTGAGGTAACGTGACACCAATTTCCCAATAAATATAGGGGGGAACTGAATTAGTGTATTGGACACGTGGCGTCAGGTCAAGTGACATCAATTTTCCCGCGAAATTTAGCGAGGAAACTGAACGTCAATTTCCCGCGAAATTTAGCGGGGAACCTGAATCATCACGTGCCGCCAGGTCACGAGACATCAATGAACATCACGGGACCAAAGCACCAATTCAGTATCTTTGCCAAATATAGCGGGAAACGGAAGAATGAACAGGACAAAATGGTTCATTTAAAAATGTCCCATTAAAACATATCAATCGACTAGGACATATACTATTTGTGTAACCAATCCTTTGTGGCGACTGATAGACCCAACTGTCACTGCTTTAAACGTCCTATCGCTCTTATTGGTTGCCAACAAAGCCACGCTCCTTGTCACTCCCTCGCTTCGGATCGCCCCATACAACCTTCTTGTCGACGGCAAGGCATTCCAGTTGACTGGTGTCCCCTGCTTTGCCTGTTGCCGAGGGTTCGAGTTGAGAACTCGCAGAGTTTCCGTCCGCCAGGTTCTGCTGCTGAACTGAGTCGGGCGGCAAGCAGAACGTTTCGTAGAAATACTGCCGCACGATAGTTCCGTTGAACGGAATGACGTCCATGACCTCCACGACGTGGCCGTGAATATCGCGAGCCTCCTTTCTGGTCACCCAGTCGCTGTGACTGGAGCAGACGTCTTGCGCCATGACAGCGTGGACAGCCTCCGCGCTCTTCTTGACGCTGGGTCGCTTTGGCGACTGCATGGGGCAAAAAAATCGCCTAGCTTAGACATTCCGCCCAATGAAGGTAAGATGGGATTTCTCCTGATGGAGTTTCTAGCGAGCAGCACTTTCTGACGGACATGTGGCGAAGGAATTGTTCCTCAATGTTGCTGGGGTGGCGGCGCTCCCAGAGTGAGGATGACTCTGTCGCCTGCTAGAGGAGCCGCCATCTTGTCCCCCATACTATGCAGCCGTTTAAGAGCTGTTTACTCAGTTATTGTGCATTGCCACTTGTGAAATGACGCTGAGTAACTCTAAGAACACCCAACATCACACGTTTCATCAAGTATGCGTTTGTTTTCGGCTCCGCGGTCAGGAGGCAGGCGGAGGCATAATTGTGGTCGCGGTCAGGAAAAGGTGGAACTTGTCCTCCCGAAGTATGTCGCCTCTCTAGCAAGGCAGAGCCAGAAAATCACGTAAAGGCAGTCTGAATATAAAGGACTTCTCTCCTTTTTCATTCACGCAACTCTTTTTTAAGAAATATCGCATCATTTTTTTTATGCGCTACTGCGCATGCAATACGACCGTGAAATGCCTCCTCAGCTGCTAGGTTATTAATCTAATAAGCAGTTCCTACCTACTATACGTAGTCCCGTTTCTAAGCAGCGGAGAGGTGGGGGAGAAGAGAAAGGGGAGTGAATGTGCACTGCTTACCCCCCCCCCCCCCCCACACACACACACACTAAAACACGAACACATTTCGCGTGGTGGTACGCTATTGGTCCCGCGCACTATGACGTCAAATCAACAGATGTGCTTCAATGCCTGCGCTCTCTCCCACGGTCTTGCTACGGTGTGACCAACACCAACACAAGCAAGCAAGGTCCGTGCAGGGTTCCCATAAGAAGCTAAAGCTTTAAAAGTAAGGTGAGAAATAAACGCAAATGAGCCGAACCATAGCTTGCCCTTGACCTCATAACGCCATCCCAGTGGTAGTTTTTACTTGTCATTGCCGATGAGAACAAAGTTGGGGGCCCAAATGTAGGCTGTAGAAGATGCGCACGGCGGCATGATCACTACGATGGCAGCAGATGCCAGGTGAATGCAAGCCATGGGTATGATGGGGTACAATATAACTCTTTTTGCAAGATTAATTTTTTTTTTTATTTATGAATATTATTTTATATCTTGTTTTAACCCACGTGTAATGAACTCTTTTGGCAGTTAGTTACGGCGCCACCCTTCTGCTGTTGAATGATACGTTTACTTCGCACACTGAGGTTGTTATGATGAAGTCTTCTAGCAAACCAGACTTGTTACACGATTTTAAATGTTTTGTCTGGTACGTAATTCCGGACAAAACTGTGTGAAATGACTGAACATTTTCCAGTTCATATCTTTATTTGAGTGGTTTTAGAGCAAGGGGACATTAAATTACTACACTCATGGCGTGTAATTGCTATTTTATTGTCAGAGCAGGATTGCAATTGCAATGAACAATTTTGACCCCTGAACAGTTTTAAACAATTCCTGACACTTAGCTGCTTAACTTTTTCTTAAAAATCAAGTTTGTTGCCTTCAAAATCATATTTCTAGCCACAAATGAAACAAGAAAATGGAAACAAATTCAGTGCTGCCATTTGTTGGCAGAGCCGTAAACTAAGCCATGAGCGGGCCTGGTTAGTTCTAAACGGTTGAGTGCTTAAACCGGGGAAAGCAGACGAGTCATACTCGTCTTCAACGGTTTGGGAAAGGCTTCACGATGACGAGCTAGTCGCGACCGAAACGGTTAAGGGGTTAATGATAATTACACCTAATTTGCAAGGCAACAAGCCAGTGCTGTGAAAAAACTGTGGTGCAAAACAATTAAACTCAATTTAAGGCACATTTGGTAAATTAACCTAAATTATTACTATTGAAAGTCGTCTCCGTAAGTCCAACCAATATCTGTCTGAAACACCAAACAAATGTAAACTGTTCAAAGTGAAGAGAGCAACAAAAACAAAAAAACATGTATGTGTTTCTGCTTTACACTCACTCAAAAACCTCAAGATATTTACGAAATAGTAGTAATTTCTATTCGTTTGTATGAAATTTATTTGAAAAGCATGCATATTATACGGCAGTTATTACAAAATGAATGTGAGTAGCTTGTGAATAAATAGGCAACCGAGGATTCTCATCGCGATGTAACAGTTTAAAGTTGAAGTCTACAGACAAATTAACCGTAACATACCCGATGGTAATGAGGCTCAAAAAACCACAGAAAAACAATATTTAACGTAACCGGAATTCAAACTCCGGGACATGAAACAGCCCGCTCGAGAGTGCTCTGCCTGCTCTATGGGACACGGTTGAACCCAGGAGCCTGCCCCCACGCTCTTTGCCAAAGACAGAAAGCCCTACCGATAGAAAACAAGAATAAAACATGAGCACTTATCAACAATGCCATCATAAAAAAAAAAAAACATTTAAGTGGGTTATTTGATGATCAAAGCAGGTGCGAGCAGTCTCCCATGTTCGGCGGCGCCCGATGGAACGACAATTCCAATGCTATTCCACGTAACTAGATTAGTTGATGCGATTGCCACCATGGCTAGCACTCACCGTGGAAGACCGCACACTCCCACGCTATGTGAAAGTGTGATACCCCTGGACACTTATTCAAATCCCCTTTAATTGTAATTTTAATTAGGAAGAGGCAGAGAAAAAAAAAAAAAAACTTTAGTTTTCGCTCCGAGTTAGGAGCTCCCTTTAACTTAGAGCATGTATACGTAGTATAGCCATATTTATCAAAGGGATGCACAAGCATACTGCATGTTTTTACTGGCTCCAACTAAGAGCATTTTCGTATAGCAATTAAAGACATGCAGTATGCATGTGCCTCCCTCGGACAAAAATATTTTTAACTAAGTTACTGAAGTCGTGATTTAGCCGCCACAGCAAGATCGGGTCATTAATGCCGTATTAGTAGAATAATAAAAAAAAATAAATGCGTTCTTTAGTTTGTCAATTTAGAGTATGGATCTGTTTTGTTCTCCCAGGTTTCATAATGTTTGGCCTTAGTTCCGCAAATAAAGCGGTCAGAAATCTACTAGAAATAAAACAGGTAATTGCAGCAAAGTGAAGATGTCTAGTTCAACTGGAGCTTCGGGTCTGCCAGACCCAATATGGTTTCCCGATTATCGCCACAAAAGATCCCGACCGTCCAAGGGCATTTTTGCTTTGCTCTTACTACTCACAAATGCTTGATTTGTCTACCCAAGTTAGTTCATATAGTTAAAAGGATGGAAGTAGGAAGAAGAGGAGGCGTCATCCCGGCGCAAGACAGCCAAAAAGCAAATCCCATGGTGAAGTCGGAAGTAGAGGTCGCGATCGGTGAAACGCCGCCAAGGGTGTCAAACGCCGCCAAGGGCGTCTTTTTAGTATTGTTAATTTTTGTTCATTGTTAGGGACGTCTCCCTCTAAACGAGAAGTCTCTCCTGGCTTCACCTTTGCTTGCGTCATGTCGCGCCCAGCACCTTCCTACCTCCATGATTTTAGGCATAAATTACACTCTGCATATGTACTGAGCGCCAGAAGAACTGCACACTGAACGATCCCTTAGCATCCACTCACATCTCCTGGCGTGTCCGGGGGTGTCAGCGGGGCAAAGCGAACAAGATCCACTCTGACGGGCAAATGCAGCTCCATCTCGGCAGTCCTTCTGAAGTCCCGGAAGCGTTCAGAGTCGTAAAAAAATACCTCCTCAGCATCACTTCTATGCTGTCCATCAGAATCCTTGCTCTTTATATCTCGTTTAGGTTCAGGCACCGCTTCGCCAACCTCAAAGTTACCAGCTAGGGCTTTTGGTCGTTTTGCAGCATTGTTGAAAAGTAGTTCATGTTTCTTCCCAAAGAAAAGGCGTACATCCGAAAGTTGGTCACCGGGTCTTGCGAGGACATCTTTCTCGAGACCTTCAGGTATTGTTGAAGGAGTACGGTCTGTGTTTGGGGCTGAACTTCCGTGAATCCAGGGAACTTTGCTCGCAGGGTCGTTGTGGCTCACCAAAAGCGGACCTTGTGGGATCGCTTGCAAATAACCTGTTTTGTTTTCCTCGTCATTTGCTTTCGACGCCTTAGCTTTGGCTGCGGAATATCTACCTCTGAGCCTGCGCTTGAACATTCTGACATAGGCGTTTTTTATTACGTCGTTCTCTCTATCCCTTTCAGTTTGTCTTTCACAAGAAGACCGCCCTCGAAGACGAGTACATCGCAGCCATCCCGGTAAGTCCTTTCTCATTGTAATAAAGAAAGTACAATCATTACATTTTAAATTGCTGAACGCTTCAAGTACGCTTCCGCCAACGGCTTGGCGTGTAGTGAAATGATTATCGGCGTACGATTCTTCTGGATATTCGACAAAATCTTCCTCCGCTACCAGGACTTGGTCCTCCTCGACGCTAGGTGCTCTTTGGACAGAACGTTTAGTGGAATGCTTGTTGGGATTTCTGAAGGCGCGCTCTTCCAACGATGCGCCCCTCTGTGTTGGAATTGCGATGGTCAAGTAGACGCTCAGCACCACCAGGAGGACAGGGAACATCTGAAATATCAAAACATATTATATATAAAACAAACTGACGTATTACTTATTGTGCGCGTATATAGCGTTAAGCCGCTACTAGATATACATATATTACCAAGTTTAAATATATGTTTTTGTAATTTAGGAGCTTCATGTTATTCTTGGCCCTTTGTCGTATTGTAAGCAACAGATGAAGACATAGCAAATTTTGATGTATAAATATTTTGATATAGGTCACTAGGCTTAGAGTTGTTATACAAGCATGGTGTGCATGCGTATGTTGCACGGATGCGCTTGTGGTCTAACATAGCGCCTCAAGTTAAGGTGTGCACGATAGAGCAACATTAAACTGCCCTTTGTGGGAAAAGAAGCTCCTCTGAAATTTATTTTTGGATAGCAGAAACAATTAGGTCAATATGAAACGTTTTTGTTTATAAGATAATAAATTTGCAAGGGTTCTAAAGAACATTATGCTTTTATATTTTGAGGAAGATACGAACTTATTTCTAAAAAATCTTACTAAAATCAATAGCAATAATATATTTTGTTGTATAATATTTTGCCATTACACACGAAGTTACAGCTAGGGCTTCAACTCTTTTATGTCTCACGTTGTGCCCGGTATATGTTTTTGTTTGTTACTTCTAGTACTACCATCGCTGCCTAATAAGTTCTAAAGAACAGCCGGAGCCTCGCTTTCCCTAACCTGTGAAACGCTCCTAGACGTTTGCCAGCTAATCAGGTGCGAGCGTGCAACGGATCGCGTTTGTCTTCTCAAGGAAGGTTGTGGAAAACACCGGGCGTCGCAAACATCACGGATGTTACAACACAGAAGCAGCCGTTTCGCGCGATCACGACCGTAATGTCGGAATTACCCCCATAACCGCTTCAATGCACCGTTATATCGCAGGCATCTTTCAAACCCACTTCACCTTCGAAAAGTATGAAGAGAAAGAGGTATGCATACAAGGCACCATTCTCATGCGTCTAACGTTCCAGGACAGCAGACAAAGAATCTCGCGGTGTTCGCTTGGGTCGATCGGCGTTGGATTAGTACTCGTAATGTCTCCGACGTGCACTCTAAGAAGCAAATAAAAGAAGAGAAAAATAGCAACGGCGCGTTTCCTGCTTTCTACTGACGCGCCCCCAAGCGAACACTATAGAAGGGAGGAACGAGACGTTTTTCTTCTTCCGCCGGCAGACGGGAGGAAAGTTACGCCATCCCGCCTCATCTTTTTAGGTTTCGTTTTTCGGGCACGTCACACGGGTTGTAAAATAAACGTTACTGAGCTGATTCGGCGTCATCGGCAGCGACGACCGTCTGTAATTCAGTCTCCCAGTCCAGGCACGCAGGGCACCTTGATTGCATTGACGTTTTCAGTCACCACTAATGTTTTCAGGCCACCAAACTAAGCCCTTAGAACCAGCGAAGTTACGGATCAGTGCCAATTAGTGCTACGTACATTGGGCTAAGATATGTCCTTCTCTGCAAAGTCCGCAACGTCCGCAACGACTTTTGGCAACTACATTTTGGCAACTTTGCGTCCCAGACAGGCGGGTTTTGCTGCCGTGTGCGTCCGCGTCTTCTGTTCTACTACGTTCGTTTCTGTTTCTTGAGACCAAGTGCCAACGACGATCGCCGTGGTTTCGTAATTTCGTGTGTCACTAACATCGCCATGGCAGTGTGGTGCGTTGTGAAGGAAGCCGAATCGTCGGTTAGTCTACTTCACCACGTGCTTCGCGTACCAGTGGTATAACAGCAAGCTGAGATGACGTATATGCCGCAGGCTGTCTATAAGCTTTACAATAGAGAGATTAAAGAGTCCGCTTAGACGATTACGGTGCAATCGATCGAACGGCGGGTAGTCGTGTTGTAAAGCTGGTCTGAACCGTAGCTCCTCTCGTACGTGCCAGTGTAGCTGTCGTTTCCAATGTCCTGTTGTTCCCTCCCCGGCTGAGAGCGATTGCGCTCTCGGGAAAGTGCTGAAAAGGCTTGACATATAGCGGAAAGTATGTATATTTTCAGTTTGGTATATTAGGTATCAGACGAAATCAAACAGAAAGACCGATGGGGTGCTAGGCGTTACGACTTCGTCGCTGTCTGTCGCGCTGTCGAGCGCGCAGTCTGCGCTACGAGCACGGGAACAACCACGCTGGTCGTTGGCAGGTGCATAATGTCTTTATTGCGTCCGGCACCTCAACATATAGCTAGCGCTTGAGGCGACACAAAAATCAATGGGGTCGTCTCGTTGATAACGACAAGTAACGCTTGGATTAGTATCAGCAAATAATATTGACGGTTTCCCCCGGAATGATGACGCTGCAACACTAGGTAAATTTAATTTGTGTTACAGCAAGATAGTGTTTAGTCGACAGTCGACCAGTGGCCGAGAAGCTCGTTTTCAAGCTCACTGCAGCGTAGCTATCCGTATACGAGAATCGCCGCAAATCGTGGCTTTGACCGCATTCATATTAGTTCAAATGCGATTTCTCTGCCCTTGAAGCACCACTTCCAGCTGAGTGAATACCTGCCTCACAGAGGTTAATTGAAGACAACCAATGCAGCCGCACACGTACAGCGCGAATAAATAAATAAATAAAATACTACGACAAAAAAGCTGGCGCCCCACGCTCCATTCTACGAAGTGCTATGCGGGGAAGCGTACACAGAGCTGCTAGGAACCGGCAGTAGATCGGTTTGGTTTATCGGCAGTCGCAAATAATTACTACATGAAAGCTTACATTTAAAGCGGTAGCTTTATATGGCCAATCAACCTGAGGAGTAGCGTAGACACAAAATGTGTAGGTCGGACGGTCTGTAACCACTAAACGATTTTTGAAAACTAACATGGCAACCGGTGCCAGGGATCGCACTCCGGTCACCGCGGCATCAAAGCCGGCTGCGCTGCTCACTGAGGGATCCAGCACGCAGGAACAGGGAACGCTGGAGCAGGTGGTGTGAGAAAGCGGGCGGACAGGAAAGGGGTAAATAGGGTCAGAAAGAGAGGAACAGAAACAGGTTGATTAAAAAGAGCGCGCAGAACGAGAAAGACTCGAAAGGGCGGGGAAGCTTAACCCCCCTTTCTTGGAGAAGCAGAAAATTCAGCGCGAAGAATTTGTATCTGGGTGGCGCTGAAAGGAAGTGCGCGCATCGTTAAAAAGAAACATTGGTGGGACGTAATTGGTTTCCATACAAAACCCTCCCCTAGGTACCACATTAACTAAAAGAACCACGCACCCCAGGCACTGAAAGGCTAAGGGACATCCTGCCCCGGGCACCAAGCTAAAAGCGCCATCCACCGTATAAAGCTATATAGCGCATTCAAACCCGCCTTGCCGATGGCTATGACCATCACAGAACCCCGCCTGCAAATCAGACTTCGACGGTTAGAGAAAGACGAGAACCCCCCCCCCCCCCCCTTTTCCCCCCTCTTGTACTGCCCCTTTTTCCCGCTTTATTTCCCAAATAACCCTTCCCCTCCGACTGTGACATGGGCATCTAAGTACGCCCCAACAACAGTTGGTTTCCTACCCCCCCCCCCTCCCAAAAAAAAAACCAAAAAAACACATGCAACTACTACTAAAACGTGTTTGGCAGAATGACCAAACATGCAGCCAATATTTACTAAGAGATTCATTTCTTTTGTCGTTGCAAATACCTTCTGAGAAATTACATTACTGAGAAGAAGTCAACATAATGGGAACATTATGTATTGCTTAGGCGATTATAAAATATATTCTTACCTTCAAATTGACCAGTATAAAAGGCGGAAGCGCGCTGTGTGGCATTAGTAATCGGCTCAGTGTGAGTTCACGCTCATGTTTTTATGTGCTGTGTATGTCTATGCGCTCGTATATGATGTTCAGCAAATGCTATCATGTGCTTTGGTAATCGTGATCTTTAAGTAGACGTGCACGTAATAAATATCGGTAACCGACCTTGGGGGTGGGCGACCTCCGCGGTTGCACAAGGCGACATCAGGGGGCGGGCGCCGCCACGCCCCCTACTGAATTTTTTGTTTGTATTTTGATTCATTTTAACACAGCGCCCGACACGACGGTATGCGCAGAGAAACTGAGGGAGAGGAGGGGACTAAAGTGCGCGGGGATCCAAGAACGCCGATTTCTGGTTTGCATGATTAGTGCGTAGATCTTAATCTAGCTGTCTTTGTTGATGGTGTAAGGCAGGCCCTGATGAAGATGCCCCAGGGCTCAAAAAACACCGCGAGCGAGCCAAAATATTTTTGTGGCCTATGCATCGGGCGGTACTTAGCGCCTCGTACGTTACTGCGAGTGGTAGTGCGACGCCTCTTAGATCAGTACCCCACCTACTCTAGCCGCTTGCAACGGATAGATGGATGGATGAATCCGGCTGAGCCGTTTGGATCGGGCGGTAGCTTACGCCACCTAGCCATTTTGTCTTACCATTTAAGCTTAGAATATTTAAATGTGAAAACTATATTCACTCCGCACTGAAAAGAAAGTGAGGCTATAAAAGCCCCTTGTTATCAGTTAATAAGAAAATACGTAGTTTTCTCTCGCTTTCTGCCACCATTCACTTAATCTTTGCTTGGTAATCTCTACTGTCTTGAAATCCACTTTTCCTTCGCTGTCTCTAAAACCCAATGACTTTATTTAAATCTATGTTGTCTTCGGTAGGCATAGGGTGAAGCCCTTTACACTAGAGTATCAAGTGCTCAGCCGTCTCGTCCTCCTCTCCACAAGCAGCGCACACTGTATCCATTTCCAGATACTTCGCTCTGTATGTTCTGGTTCGCAAAACACCTGTCCTTGCCTCAAACAACAATGAGCTTCCCCTAGAATTGTCATAAATGCTTTCTTTGGCAAAAACTGTTTTGTTTAATCTATAGCTTTCCAAAGCCGTCTTTGTCTGCATTCTCTCTAGCCACCGATCTCTTTCTGTGATTTTAACTTTCTTCTTAACTGAGACCTGCTCTTCCGTAACCCAACTATAGCTTAAAAACTTTCCCCTTAATTTCCTAGTGCGCTGACTCCACTTTGTGTCTATACTCCTCATGTATAAATAGCTGAAAACCTTCGTGCCCATTGCTCCCCATCCATTTGCCTCAACCGATCCTCAAATTCTATCTTGCTCACAGCTTCCCTGCCCTCAAATGACGCCCATCTCATGTCTCCTTGTACTCCCTGGTTTGGCGTTTTGCAATGTGCCCCCAAAGCCAGCCTACCTACTCCGCGCTGTTTTATTTCTAGTCTTGCATGTACTTCGGATTTCATGCATAGCACTGCGTTTCCAAAAGTCAAGCCAGGCACCATGACCCCTTTCCAAATTTCTCTCACCACCTCATACCTGTTGTAGTTCCAAAGTGCTCTATTTTTCATTACTGCTGCATTTCTGTTGCCCTTACCTATTATATACTTCTCATGCTCACTGAGATATTCTGCACCATCACATATCCAGACTCCTAAATACTTGTATTTACTAGCTCTCTCAACTGTAATATTCTGTATCTTCAGTCTCTCAACATCATCATTGTTAAAAATCATGACTGCTGATTTTTCACTACTGAATTCTAAACCTAATTCCTCTCCTTCCCTACCACAGATGCTCATTAATTCCTGCAAATCTATCCTGTTGTTAGCCATTAGTACGATATCATCCGCATATATCAATCCCGGTAAGGATTGCTCAATTTTGTTTGGCTTAGCTTACTGTACGAAAGGTCGAATCCAAGCCCACTCTTCTCTAGTCTATCCTCCTATCCTCTCAGATACAACATAAACAGCAAAGGCGATAACGGGCACCCCTGCCTAAGGCCTTGTCCTATCTCTATTTTCCCCGTTGCCTTTCCTTCCCATGTTATAATCACCTTATTATCTTTGTAAATGTTCCTTAATATTGCTGTTAGTCCTTCATCTAGGTTTAAGCTCTCCAATATGTCCCACAGATTCCTTTGGTTCACATTGTCATAGGCACCCTTGATATCCAGAAATGCCAGCCAGGGCTGTCTGTTTTCTTTTTGCTCTATTTCTATAGACTGTGTTAGAGAAAATATATTGTCCTCCAACCTTCTTTGTTTCCGAAACCCGTTCTGTAACTCGCCCAGTATGCCCTCGCAATCTACCCATTCCTCCAGTCTGTTCTTTATAATCTGCATTACCAACCTGTAAATAACTGGTGTCGCGGTTATGGGACGATAATTCCTAATATCAGACTTATCTCCCTTTCCCTTATATATCATACTCATCCTACTACGCCTCCATTCATCTGAAATATTTCCTTTTGTTATCATAGTGCTCACTACCTCCCTTAGTTTTGCCTTAGATTTAGGACCCAAATTCTTCACCAGCTTGATTGGGATACCATCTGTGCCTGTCGACGTGCCACTAGGGACTCTTCGTTCCGCCTTTTCCCATTCTCTTTGTCCGAAATCCGCGATGTCACAAGCTGGACTTCTACTTCCTTCGGTTCTCCTATCTTCAACATGTACCCGTTCCCGAAATTTCTCCTCCATGACTGCTCCTATATATCGTATCGCATCATCTCCCTCTAATTGATCTCCCTGATGCGAGAGTATGAACCTCTGTCTAGCTTGCGTCGTTTCACCGATTGAGGTCAAGTGCTCCCAAAACTTCTTGGCTGCGTTTCTATCTTTCTTGCTTACATTACTCGTCCATTCTTCACCCTTTCTTTGAATTTTCGCATTGATCAAACTGGATGCCTCTCGGCGACATGTTATAAAAGTGTCCCATCTTCTTTTTACTTCCGTTTCTGACTCCCCACTACGCTTGGAATGCCTGTGTTCTCTAGAGGCTTCCTGACGTTTTTGTATCGCTTGCTTCACTTCTTTGTCCCACCAGCTTTTTGGTCTATGTCCTTGCTTCCCCTTTCGTTTACTCTGAACTTTGTCTAATTCCAGAACAAAAAGCCTAGCTAGGCTCTCTTAGGTCCAATCTGTAAACCATTGCCCTGAAACTGCTTCCTCTACTCTTTCAGCTACTATTTCCAGCTCTTTGTCGCTGCAGAAAGTGTGCTTTGAATTATGTTGTCTAGTTTCAGCATTTACTTCTCTGGCAAAATTCAGCGTAATACGTTTGTGATCACTACCAAGACTTTTGGAACCTTCTTCATCTATTTTCATTACTTGTAACTTACCATATATTTTGTGTGACATGAGTACGTAATCTATAGTTGAATGTAGATCGCCAGTATCCCACGTTATGTGCCCGTCACACTTCTGACTGGTATTACATAAAACTAAGTCATGCCATTTCCACCAGTTCTAGTAATATGCTTCCAGTTGAGTCCGTATACCCATCCAGACCCTCGATATGGGCATTCATGTCTCCCATAATAATTACTTCAGAGCCTTCCCCTAGCTCACTAATGTCTCTTGATATGCAATCAACCATTTTTCTGTTTTCCTCTTTAGCACCTGTCCCTGTCCATAAGTAAACAACTCCAAGGACTGTTGATTCCCCAGCGACTTTTCCTTTCAGCCACAAATGTTCGGCGCACTCCTTTCTGATCCTTTGAAAGTTCATGTTCTTCTTAATAAATGCTCCAATTCCACCTCCCTTCCTCGTTCCCTCCATTCTGTTGCATTCTTCCCACACATAGTCAGGGTTGCAAGGTGGCCGCTCCATGTCTCTGAGATGTGTTTCCACAAACCCATACACCACTAAATCCTCCTTTCTTAGTTGCTCCTCTACCTCTTCCCATTTTAACCTATTTCTACCACCCTGGATGTTAATATATCCAATGTATGATTGTGCTGTTTGTTTATACCTGTTCTTACGTTTTCTCCTCTTTTTAACCCTGGGTGCCTCTCGTGACTTTGTTGGGTTTTCAGTTACTTCAGTGCCCCCAGGGTCCCCGGTCCCCCCAAAAAAGCAGTCACCTTGCGGCCCATCCTATCCCCCACCCTGTAACCCGTGGCCTCACTGTAGTGAATGCCATCTGCAAAAGGGCGGGAGCCAGCCCCCACCCTGTTTACTTCCATTACGTCGTACCGAAGCTGTCGACTCATACCCTTAATTACTCTGTTGGCTTCGACAACCCTCCTCTCCGATACCCCGGACTGCCCCCGAACTTCTGGAATGGTGCACACAACCACGTGCACATTCTCAGACACGTCCCTCAGCTTACGCATCCCCACGTTTAGCTGCTTTCCGAGGTTCTGGCTCCTACCCTTGAGCACATCATTAAGCCCCGCATGAACTATTACTAGGTTCCTTCCCTCCCGGTTATCCCACACCCCCTCACGTGCTGTGGTCATAGCATCCACCATACACTTACCTGGCTGGACCTCTACGGTTACCCTCTGGTCTCCCTTCACCCTGTTCAGTACACCCCTCTTAACCCGTGCTACGTTAGAGCTCCCCACTACCAGTACCCTAGATCCCCCTGGTACCTGCGCGCTCTTGTCCTGCGACTTATCTCCTGTCACCTGGCTGCCCGACGCCTGCTGCTCGAAGGCGCTATTGAGCTGAGGGCCACTCAGCTCTCCAGCGTCATCGAGCCCGTCAGTCAACAGGCTGGACTCCAGAACACCAGTGACCCCAGCCTGCAGACTGGTGGTTCGTCCCGCTAGAACTGACACTTCCTCCTTTCTTCCCTCGCTACTCTCACTCGCTCGAATTACCCCTTCCAGGCGCTCTACCCTACTGTCACACTCCCTCTTACGCTCCTCTAAACCCGCCTTCCATACTTCCCCCAGCTCTTCCGCCTGCTTCTCGAGGTCTACCCGCTGCTCCCTCTCATGATTAAGCTGCCTAGTCAGCTCCTCAACCTGGGCCTCGAGACCCACCCGCTTCTCTCCTTCTGCCTTAAGCTCGGCCTCAATTTCCCGAACTCTACCCTCCCATTCCCCAGTTACCTGCTTAAGCTTCACACAAAGCCGACACTCGAAACTCATCCCCGCCGCCTCCTCCAGACTCCCGAAACCCGTCTCCTCTAGGTAACACCACCGCCCACACCCCTCGCACTGCACCAACCCATCCCCACCCTTGTCCTGCCGACCCAAATCTAGACCCATATCTAGACCGGGAACAAACCGTCACTTCCCGCCAAAAATTCAAACAGAGCCTACTTTGCGAAACTAACTTCTTAGTAGCCTCAACTAACCTCAACTGCTGCTGTTCAAACCTAACACTGCTACCGCATAGTCACTTCCAATCAACTCTCAAAAATAGAGAGAAAAGAGGAAAAACTGGCACTTAGCTTCGGATGCTCGAGGAGAACCAGGAAACACGTCCGCTCACCGCAACGGCCACACGGATGTGTCAACTATTCTGCTTGACTCTGCCATCTGGTGGCGAGCAATTTAACCTTCCTTCACGCTTCGAGGTATTATAAGCCTGTGATAGGTTAAGAGTGAACTGGAAGCTCCTCCCAGCTCTTTCGACTTTATCAGAGCAAACGCTAGAGAGGAGGCGACCTCTTCTCCATGCGTTCGCCCTGCTAAAGTCGAAAGAGCGAAGAGGAGCTTCCACTTCACTGTCAACCTGCCACCCACTTTAGAGAGTTTTAGTATCGCGGAGCAAACGAAAAAAAAAAAAAAACTGTTCGTTTGCGATAGCGCTTGGTGTTCCAAGCTGTGCACGTGCGTCGTCGCCACGCGCCAATCCGAGACGCAGTTCGCGCTCCCGCGCACGTGTAGTGTGGAATGCGCAACGCTAACGCAAACGCTCATTGCTTGCGTTCTCCTATACACAATACTAAAACTTATAGCGAGTTCGATTCATACGCACTGGCACCGTTCGAGTTCTCTCCCAGAATGCATCGCACTCGCGGAGTGTTGCACGGAGAACTGGCCTCAAACAAACTTGCCAAATGCACAGAGTGCAGAATAGTGCAGAAGACTGATGCTGCCGCCATCAATGTTGTCAAAAGAGTACGGACCTCAAACCGAAACTAGCCCATTTCTGTTCGACATGATGTGTGGGGATGAGAGAGTGCAGTCGCCTTTCCGCAACCAGCTGACTACAAAGCAGCTGGGGTTTACACTGGAGAAAACTGATGATGCTGTCCGCGCAGAAGGTTGATCCGTTTGAGCATGGTATTAGGCGTGAACCACTGAAAGGGTCTGTTGGAATATCCGGCAAAACGTTTCGTGGGACTTTCGATTTCAATCGTAGTTACAGGTGGATCAGGTTCTAGCCATTGGTGAAGGCGTCGAGAACTAGAGCTTCCTCAAACAAAATACGACGGGGCAAGATAGCTGACGCAAGTAAATGTTAAACATGATGATGTTGCCCAAGCCTCGGGTAAAGTCACTATGTTTAGCTTTCTCGGATGCGTATTGGGCAGTAACAGGTTTCTGCTGGGGGATCTTTGTCGACAAATGTTAAATTTTTCACCCGCACACGAATGGGGATAAAGATCCCGGGGCCGCTGATGCGTTTGTTGCTGAGCACTTCTTTACACACTATTATATTATGTATTGCTTAGGTGATTATACGCGGACGTCATCATCAGTTTTCTCCAGTGTAAACCATAGAGTTATTATAATGCACTCTAGAGGTTCAACTGGTGCTAGTGTGCTGCGGCAAATTGGTGCAGGCAGCAACCAGTCCTGAATTGACTTCCGGTAATGCATTTCTATGGAAAAAAGCGAGTGCATTTTCTCCCTGAGCTCGATTATAAGAGCAAATTCACGAATAATTTGTATGTACAAGGCAGTATCGGAACATTTCTCAGTCACGCAGACGAAATAATTGGTTAGTTACGGCGTTTTTATTTTAAATTCGTGGCATTAAAAACTGTGCTAAAACCGCTTCGTACTTGAATTCATGTGCACTGTCGGACACTGTTAAGCGCGAACACGGCGTCGGCGCTTTCTAGCATGGGGGATATACGTGCCAAACGAACGAAGGACATCTGGGAAACCAAGAGAGGCAGCGAGAACTACTCAGTAACACTGGATAAGTGACTCCTTGTGCATGCAGACGATCAAAATAAATTGAAAGCCACGTAATATAGTCCGATTTCCATTAAATAAGTACATATTTATTTTTTCTGCTCATGAATATGTGCGAAGATGCTTGTTCTCGGTCCAAAACATCACCCGCACGCTTCCAAATCTTTGCAAATGGGGAGAAGCCAGAGAACAGGTGCCCGATAAAAACTGCCCGATATAGGAAGTAATAAAAACACACACCTTTTGTAGCCCACGTACTTTATATTTTACGTTCGAATGTTTTTTTAACCGATCGTAAAGATGCGCTCGACGGAGTTATTTTTATATAATGTCAGGACGGGCATATCAACAATATATAAGCGCCGCCGGAATGCTAGCAAACCTTGAACACACTGTACACTCCTTCCGATCGTTATTTTGCGCAGAATCGTCGCTCGTTTTTACATACCTGCCATGGTACACAGGTTTGGGTCTGAAATATAGCGAAGTTTAACATCGTCCAGTAGTAAAACAAAAATGCTGTAACTAAAGCGATTACACTTTTACAATGTTAATAAAGGTACATACTATACGATACAACCGAAATGACAAAACTTATTCATGTTATTTTCCAGCGAAGAGACAAAATTCACGCGCATTTTCCTATAGGAATGCACAGGAGCAACGCAAAAGTAGACTGGTTGCTGTGTGCTTCAATTTGCCTTCCGGAAGTCGCATAGACACTAGCGCCAGTTAAACCTCTAGCGTACATTGTAGTAACTTTATGGTGTAGACGGTTATAAGAAATGAAAAATCGCAACCAGCTGCTCTGTGGACAGCTGGTTGCGGAAATTTACGCCGTCTGTAAATATCTCTACGACAGCCGAGTTGCTTGAAGTGTAGATGTTTGAGCATGTTGGTTTCTAATTTACGATAAGGAAAGAGGGACATTGAAGACAAACAGACAAGACAGACTTGTCTTGTCTGTTTGTCTTCGATGTCCCTCTTTCCTTATCGTAAATTGCTTGAAGTCATCCCAAATAAGAACTACAGGTTGCAGCGACCAACGTTTATAGATAAACGTTGGTAGCGACTGCACTCTCGCATTCCCATCCGTCACTCCGAACAGAAAGGCGCTAGTTTCGTTTTGAGGTCGGTGCCCTTTCTACAACATAGATGGCGGCAGCATCAGGTCTTCTGCACTCGGTGCGTTTGGCAAGTTCGTTCGAGTACAGTTCTCCGTGCGACACTCTGCGAGTGTAATGCATTCTGGGAGAGAACTCGAACGGTGCCAGTGCGTGTGAAACGAACTCGCTATAAGCTGTTTCGAAGTAGCTCTTTTGAGAGCGGCTTTTGTTTTCGCGAATGGTTTACCACTCATCCGTGCCTTGCGGTGTTGACGAAGGAATCGTGACTCGAGGAATAGCAAAGACGAGATGCGGAGTGCGCGAAGTGGCCGGGTCTCAGTTGTCTCCACTTAACATCACAGTGTTGACAACGAGAAAACTGAGTAACTTCGTTCGAAACGCAAGTGTGCTTACGTGCGCGGGAAGCTGGTTTAGGCAAAAAATACAGTTTGTGAAAAGCTCGTGTTATGTTTTGATGTGATGCTCCTCTCGCCCCGAAAGCAGTGACTTCTTTAGACGAGTGCTGACTGCTTTTCTTGCGATAGCTCCTTGCAGGCCAAGGGGGAGGGGGACGCCAGTATAGCTTTGGGTATTTGTCTGTTCGGAAACTATACCAACCATGTTTCGGTTAAATCGCGGCAGCGTTCTGTGCAGAGGCCGAATATAGACGCGTAGCGTCCTCGGTAAGCCTCATTGAGCTCGATTCGTTCGATACGGAGCCGCCATAACAAGATGCATGACGGAAGAGGAAATTTTGCTCCCCTGTCTCAGGGACGAAATTTCCTTTTCTGAAGTAATATAGGTTGCAAGATCAGAAGAAAAAAAAGAAACAAGACCGTTCTTTTTTTTGGAATCCGGTTTAGGGTGACCGATAACTTAAGATACGCAGGGCGTGGCTTATTTGTGTTTACGCTTCTGACTGCGATTCGTTCTTGAGCGTTCTTAGAGGCCTTGGAGTGGCGACGAGACGGTTGGTACTTGCCACGCCCGGAGCAAGCACGCAAGATCTATTCTTTTTCTAATGCATGGAATGCTTTTTCAACTCTACCCCCAATACCCCCAATGCCATAATTTCCTTTTTTTCGTCAGTCCGTCCGTGCATTTTCAGTCCGTCCGTGCACCGCGCGAGCCCCCCCCCCCCCCCCCCCCCCCCCCGAGGTCACGTGACCCCCCCCCCCCCCCCGGAGGAGATTGAAGGATGAGGGGAGAAGGAGAAGGAGGAGGATGAGGAGGGGTATACCCTCCCCCGAGTACCCTTCCCTCCTCCTCCTCCTCAAGAGCTGCGCTCCAATTCGGCGTTACAGGGAGTTGTAAACGGCTTTCATTTTTTTTAAGTTTGTCAGTCACCGTAAAACATTCCCAAGCGACTCGATCAGTCTTTTATATGTTATTCGAAATAAGGGAATTGTTCACAATTACAATTACAATGAGCTAAAAATATTATTAGATTGCTCGATTACTTAGAAGAAAACGTTATTGGCCGGGACTTAATAATAGTACCTTTATTTTTTCCAACAAAAAAGGGGTAACCGTTACTCTTCCGTTTACTTCACATTTACAAAAACTAGACTTTTCTGCCGGTCCGTTGTTGGATCAGAATCATCTAACTATAAACTACTTATCTTGTTAATCCACTAATGTTGGATTAACAATTGGATTAGCACTAGCTTGAGAGTGGTTTGAGGATTTCTACATGTGAAACTTTTTTTCAAACGAAGGGCGCCGGTAGAAAGGGGAGGGAAAAATAGCGACGGTTATTAGTATAAATTTAGTACTTTTAAAGGTCATCAGATTGCTCTTGTTATTACTTCCTAATAAGTTATTTCAAATGATTACAAAAGTACTCCAAAAAGTAACCGAATACAAGCAATTTTATATAATGAGTGCCGTACAAGTCTGATTTTTATACATCCTTCGAGTAATTTTTGTTTTGTTCAATGCTGTGTCAAAATGAACCATGTGTAGATATTTTTTTACGCTTTGACAGGAAAACGTTCGATTTCCGTCGCGACGTATAATATACATCGTTGTTTTCTACGTATATTTCTATAAAGAAAAGGTTTGTTTACGTGTAATTGGAAAGCAATAGGTCTCCACTTAGTCACTCTCCTGCATCAAAGTGTATTTTCTGCAAAATCACTTTTTGCGAATAGTTTAAATCGATATTCCCAAATTTCGTACACTGTGCTCTTTTGTGATTCAGTGGGTAAAATTTTGATGGGGTTTACGTGTCAAACACACGGCGGGCATATGGCACGCCCCAGCGGAGGAATGAGGAATAATTTCGACTACCTGGGGATCGTTTGACGTACAACCAAAAGCTCGACTACATGGCGCCTTCTCCGCAATAAGCCTCCGTCAGATTGCGGGCACTTCGGCCGGGATTCGAACCTGACACCTGGGGATACGTAGGCCGGCGCTTCGTTTCGAAGTCCAAGTTATTATAACACACAACGCTTTCACTTTAGGGCGGATGTGTATTGAGGGCTTCTGAAATTACTCGAATAAATACTTTATTTTTTTATTTTTTTGGGTGCTTCGGGCGATTTACAGCTCTGAAGATTCTAACTATTTCTTTTGTAAGTTTTGCGTGATCCCTTAACATCACTTTTGTTTGCGACTCAATAAATAACATAGGCGCAGAAATTATTTAAAGTTCTAGTTCATTTCCACCGAATCCACTTTCAACCTCGTCCCCCCACAAAAAAAAAAAAAAAAAAATTCACACACAGACAACACACGCAAAACTCGTCTTAAAAATACCGTTGTAGAACAGAGGTGACAACTTTAAATCGTTTGTGATGCGTAATTTGTTGTTTTTTTTTATTCGTGAAAAGACTAAGGGCACAAAGAATTATTCTGCCACTTTGCATATGGCTGATCGCGCGTTTACTTTCTAGAACCTCGATCTTTATTCTCACAAATTATTGCTTTTTACCGCATTCAGAATGACGATATACTGGAGGCACGCAGGGAGCCGCTTAAGTAAATCACGAGCGAACCAAAATTATCCAAGTGTATGGTAATTACTCACGTTTGGTGCGATTGAAGCCCTGAGCTTCGTTGATTGTACGTATGCACACGGTGATCAATCACCGGCGATCTAGGAAAAAATAGACCACTCCTTCCTGTGGAGTTTGCTACACAGCTTCCATCTTTAGTTACGTGCCATCTGCAGGCTCCGGTCCCGATGTCCCGGTGTCCTGTCCTTATATAGAGACAGCTCCGGTAGGAACTTACGACGTGGGAGGTGCCAAGCCTCCGGGAGCGTGACGTGTTACATCGGAAAAAAATCTCCCTAATTTTGGACCTATGGGAAGATCAGTGCCCGTGGCAAGTTTCGTGCTGCACCGCGCAACCTTTTGCGTTTTACTCGAGGCATATTTGATTACGCCTTCATTAGGGAGAACCTGTGTCTTTATATTTTGTGTTTTAGTTCCGCACTCAAAGTGTACACATATCTTCTTGGGGAACAAAGAATGACAGGTCTGCGGTTTCATTCGCATCATTAGCAGTCGGGTACATTTGCTGTTTACTTTTTTTTTACTTTTTCTTTAACAAAGTTGAGAGCTGGGCTATTTGGTGGAAGTTGAAAATGGTGTGGGTATAACAGCGCGTAACAACTAGGGCTAAGAAAAGGAACATAAAACACAGGACGAGCGCTGACTCGCAACTAAATGCTTAATAGTGAAAACAGAATCCAGGAAAGCAGAAAAGGCACACTCAACCACGCATGCGTCACGCAAACTGTCTCGTCACAAAGGGCTTCATCTAGCAATGCCCCCATTCATACCAAAAAAAAAACATTACTTTTTCTGATAACGCCACAGATGGGTTGCTGACAAAATGTGCTCCGTAATTAACAATGTGGAAGGCCTCTATCACTTTTCTCGCCATCTTATCTCGGTAACTTCTTAACATAGAGGTCTCATCGAAGGATGGTTTGCACTAGCAAGTTTCACAGTGCGCCAATGGATGGCCGGCAACCGTAGCTCTCAGGGAATAGTCGTGCTCCCTGAGTCTGTCGCTTATTTTGGCTCTCGGTGATTTCGTAACACATTGATTCATTCGACCAAGTACGGTTGATTCATCTCCATATTTTCGCAAGTACGATTCATTCATCTACATAGATCTTCCACTTAAGTACGACGAGCAGGAAGATTCTTGAACCTGTAGACATCGTGTGTGCCACTTGCCTTATATATATATATATTTCGTATCTGTATTTTTCTATTGCGATTCATTTTTTTTTACCAGTATCTGTATTCCTGTATCGAAATACATTTTGAATGTTCCTTTGTATCGCGATACAATCAGGGTGAAATGTATTTCGCTACATTTCTTGAGAAATACTCCCCCCCAAAAAAAACAAAAAACAAAAAAAAAAAAAAACAACAACAACAACAACAAACCTGAACGTATTTTTTGTTTTTGTTTTTTTACTTCTAAGGGCACCAGGGTCAGGGAGGTGCTTGGGCATTGTTACCATGCTGACCAAGGTTCCTTCCGATTCTCTCTCTTCTGAGAAGTGTTGCGTAGTCGGGGACTCGAACCAGGTGGCGTGCCAGGAGTGGAGTCGGAGCATCTTGTGCCGCAGGTTTTTAGGTAGGGGTTTCTTGAGTTATTGTTTGCTGGCATCCAATGGCCGCTGCTAACCGTCTCTCTTGCCTTAGCGTACACAGTACACCCAGTCGGCAAAGCTGAGTCACAGTCCGTTGCAGCACGAGCCTGGCGGTGGTTGGCTTGAAATAGTAGGATTACTCACGCAGTGAAGTTCAACACATATTCGAATGCGTCTGCGGCTGCGCCCGTAATATTGCACGCTCAAGGGTACGTCATCTGCCGATGTGAAAGTGACCTGCTGTTCTGGTGATCCGAAACCCAGAAGGAAGCCAGACGTGGCCTCGCTGTTCCGACCCAGACTTCGTACACCTGCGTTTGTCTCAAACGCGCTGTTCCTCGGAGAGCTCGCACCTGTGCCGGCAATATCAGGTCGCAATCCACGAGGTCTGTATTCGGAGTATGCAAGACGAAACTTGAGGACTGCAATCCATGCGTTGGTGGCGGAGGGTCGGCAGGAAGGACCTTCACAACAGGGATGCCACCGTATCGTTTTTTCAACCGTAACAGAAGATAAGACATGTGTTTCAGTATGCTTCAGGTGGTCTACTATTCTCGAAAATTCCAAATGACACTGCCTGCACGAACTTCAACGAGGTAACCTACAACGAAAGTATGTATTGTCCTTTTATACAGCAGCGTGGTAAAGTTTCATGTTCAAGGCCACACGTACAGATAAAAAATACCAGTTCATTCCACCGTGACGTCATGTGATAAATGTTGACCGGGGCGTCCTTATTGGACAGAGGCGTGGTGACGCTTTGATGTGATTTAGGATGACATAGAATTTATTTAGAGGTCGAAGTCTTTTCGCATCCATCACCAGACAGACAGGACAGGCACGTAGCCAGGATTTTGTTTTTCGGGGGGGGGGGGGGGGGGGCAAAATGCTGTATGAGCTATGACATGCTGTATGAGCGGGAGAAAGGAGAGGAGGCCCCAGCAAAATGAAGGGTTTCGGGGGGGAGGGTGCACCCCCCCCCCCCCCCCCCCCTTTGGCTACGTGCCTGAGGCAGGATGTCGGGGAAGGAACCGCGGTCAGTCCTTGATGGATCGTTTTTTCGAGCCCATTGAAGACTCCTCGTCGTCCGAAATCACTACCTTCAAGGCAAAGTACCAAGCCTACGGGAAAGTAATTTCAGGATCGAAAACTTCCACTTCCAACTATAAGCTTTATCTCATTTGGCGTCTCAAACAAATTTGAAAAATGTATTGCAGTATCAGTATTTCTGTATTTGTATTTCTGCCCTCCCTAAAATGTATTCCTGTATTTGTATTTCCAAATACTTTTTGCCTCTATTTAAAATGTATTTCCGATACGTATCGCATTACACTTTTACAGATATATTTCAGTATCAGTGTTTTAGCTACTATTTTAATGTATCCCAATATTTGTATTTCCAAATACATATTTGAGTATTTCTGCCCAACCCTGATATATATATATATATATATATATATATATATAGATATATAATTCCGTTATTTTAGCGGCCTTGAGAAAGCAGACGACACGACGACGTCCAAGCCGCGCGCGCGCTCTTCCCAAGTATAAGGGCGGTGCACGAAGGCGCATGCCTGGTGAAATGCGCCCCACGTTGTCGCACCCGTCTCGAATCCTAGAAGAGTGACGTTCGCTTGCCCCGCAATACCTCAAGTAAAAAATAAATAAATAATTAATGAAACATGAAATCGTCGTTTGCGTCCCAAGCGACTCGCGGTCTCTGCACGCCTGTCGAGCTTGCTTATGCCACAAGTGCTAGAAAGCATGAATGCTACACAGACAACTAAGCTGCAGACCTTCAATGGTACATGGGGCCTTCAATTGTACAATTTAACATCTTGGAGGAGACAAGTCGGTTTACAAGAATATTAGGAACTTTTGAACAGATCAAGCGCTTCTTCGTTCTTTTGGCGATCACCTGGAGAATTGGTAGTTAAACGTTTCATCGACGTTTTAGGCAACGGTGCTAAGGTGGGCTTTGTTCATTCTTTTTTTGTAGCGTGAGCTACACTGGCCGAGGTTGAGCAGTTTCGTGTGGCTCGCATAATGAGCCGTGCTCCGTGCTGAGCAAGCGCGAGGAGCAGTGACGTCGCACGGCGCATAGCTGGCGCGCCGGAGCCGCCGCCGCCGCGGGCTCCGCCGCCACCGCGCGCGCCTCGCCGGTCTGCGCAAGGGCGACGAGCAGTGACGTCACACGGCGCACAGCTGGCGCGCCGGAGCCGCCACCGCCACGGGCTCCGCCGCCACCGCGCGCGCCTCGCCGGTCTGCGCATTCCAGAGGAGTGACGTCATAGCCGCGACAGACCCACTGGCGCCGCCGCGTGCCCAGCTGTTTGCCTCCTTTGCGCAGTAGCCAAATCTGACGCTGCACCGGAGCCGCTTGATAGCGCCTCTCATTTTGTGCGCATAAGCTCACGCTACGTATATCCTGGCATAGCCGAGCTAAGCCACCGTAATTTTTTTTTCTTTTTTTTCTTTTTAACCGGAGGTTTTCTGGGACGTCGAAGACTGGGGCACGACCTGGTGGCGAAGAGGGTATGTACAGTTACTTTAGCTGCGCGTTGTACGAGGAACAACCTTTCGGAGAATGCTGCCGAGGAGCAGAATTTCCAGGCCCTTGCGGTTTTCTTCTTTCTTTTTTCTTCCCCTCGTGCCATATTTGCCATTGGTCGTCATTGTAAATTTCGGGGTTCCAATCTGCACGGCGTGCAAGAAAACAAGAGATGCGGCAAATTACTGGGAAATTCTGTTGCATACGTGAAACGTTCTAGGCTCACGTGTAATCAAGTCACGTGACGTTAATTTCCCCGTTCAATTTGGCGGGAAAACTGAGTTAGTGCGTATACGTCCCGTGACGTTACTTTTACCGCTAGATATATAAAAACTAAATCGCCGTATCGGTCTTGTGACGTTAATTTCCCCGCTAAATTTAGCAGGGAAACTTAAACGGTGTGTAGGCCACGGGACGTTAATTCCCCGATAATTTAGCGGGAAAATTGACGCCACGTGACCTGTACAGCAATTGAACTTCCCCGCTAAAGTTAGTGGAGACATTAAGTTGGTGCGTGGGTCTCTGACGTCCCGTAATGCAACACTGCGCGCGTTGCATTATGGGGCGACACAGGTCACGGCTTTACGAAAGGCGGCTTCATGAAATCCGGAGCAACTAGCCAAAGAACGTCACGCGTTAAATGTCGAAGAAGTAGAAGCCAACATCGGTGTGTTTGTTTACTTCACCTTTTACGGCAGGATGCGCGTTTATTTGATTTCAATTTTTTTGTTGTCAGAAAAATAAAATTTTGGAAGAATAATTTGGGCTATGTATAGACGCATCACCTCTAATTCCCAAGGGTCCCGGAAGGCTCGTTAAAAGTTCAAGCGTGAGCAGTAGACCCTTCTCAAAAGTGCGCTCTTCCCGGCAACTGCTCCACCAATAGACTCCTTCCAAAAAGTCCCTGCAATACACTCCTTCCTTCCAAAAGTTCCCGCACTCAGCCCTGTGCACGTTGCATCATTGGACCTATTTGGCCATGAAGAGAGGTACGTAGGTTCCGGTTTCGATTGCACCGTTGACGAAGTAGTGTATCTCAGCACTGTGTGGAAATAAAGTAAACGCTCGCTTCCATTGCCCCCATTAGTCTTCGTAAGAGCGCCCTTTGATACACGACCCCCAGCGGCCGTAATGAGCTGCCTAGTACGGCCGGCCGCTTCCCATACCTTTCTGGCTGCCTGGCTACCACTCCAGAGTACAGCATGACCCTCCCGGGTCACGGATAATTTAAGAAGCTTTGGCCATTAAGTTGATGAAACAGGATGATCGGCCTATTTCACTTCTTCCTGTGTTTACCTGCGCACAAACTCTAGCACGTCAAAACTGCCCCCTCCCCCATAAAAAATGAAAATAAAAATAAGACGTGCCAAGGCATTCTATCCGTAATAGTAGGCAGCACTTACAGTAATATAAATTTAAGGAAATGCACAAATTTAAACATGTTCGCAATGCATTTGGTCGTGACTGGAGGTCGTAAATTGAGGTTGGCCAATCAAAATCTGAAACCGTGGCCAATAGGTTCCCAAGACGCTTTGCGCGGCCCTACGCCGCTGGGATTGCTACGATTTTGCAAGAGGTCTATCCGGAGAGCAAGTCGTCTGCCTCTTGCACAGGAGTTGCGGTGACGTCACAACGACGCCGAGCTGTGATTGGCTTTGATTGAAAGGATAATGGGTAGACGTGAATGCTAGATGCCTCGGGGTCTACCCACTATTTTTCTTTCGGTCAGCCAATAAGAGCTTGGCGTTCTGACATGATCGAAACCGTACAAGAAGCAGACGAACTTGCGCCCCGCGTTATCTAAATCCGTCATTGTTTTGACACGTACTTCAGAGCATGTATTGGACACGAGGGCTGCGTCAGCGCTCGGCGTGAACTCGGCTGAGCTCGTATTGGACACGAGGGCTGCGTCAGCGCTCGGCGTGAACTCGGCTGAGCTCGTATTGGACACGAGCGCTGCGTCAGCTTTCGGCCTGGACTCGGATCCAATCAAGCTTCTTACCCAAGAAATGGCGACCGCCAACGTTGCTCGTTGAACTTAGAGTAAAAACGCAGGGGAGCTGGTAGACATCCATAATGAGAAACCTTGAGACCATGGATAAAAGGGAGAAGGAAAGCACCGTCTCATAAGACGGTGTTGTCCGTGTCCCTTCTGTTCCTGGTCTCAAGTTTTCTCATTATGTTTGCTCGATGGACTTTTAAAATGGGTATATTTTAAAACTTGCTTCTATTCCGATCCTAACGGCACGTGTTTGTTACAACCCATTTAGGTGATGTCGCTGACACGTAGTTATTAATCCAACAAGTGAAATTCCATCACACAGTAAGAACATTTCTGCCATGAAAAAGCGAAAAATCTTAATGTTTTACAGCTTATATTTTTGTTGCCTTTGGCACAAAGGATAATATCACCAGATTGTTATGACCGGTATTTGAATCTGAATGCAATGGTGGTTTATGGTAAGATCTACCGCTTTTTATGTTTGTGTTACCGCCGGTACATATGAAAGTAGTGCCATTCACCCCTGCCCTGAACGTGATAAGGGCATACGTCGAAATGCGGCGTTTCTGACTATTTCATTGTGACCGGTGCATATATTACTGCCGCATTATGCCGGTGTACTAGTCCGGCGATTCGTTGATAGGTTGGGTGAAAATATGCTGTTTCTGTGCTTGCGACAGCGCGGCTTTTAAAACTATAATTTTAAGCAGTGTCGCGAACTGTAAGCACTCGCGATCCACTCGTAGGTGAACACGCGACGGGCGACAGCGTACTGGCAGCGACTGACCTATGGCTACGGTGCCTGCAGTGCGTCCCCGACTGGCTTCCTAGCGTGCCATTTAGCCCGTGCATCGAAAGGGGTCCCGAAGAGGAAGCAAATGACGTCACAAACGCACGGGTGTTATGCTGGCGGACGCCGCGATCCCTGGCGGTTGGTCGCAGAAATGCTAGCGGAAAGCACGAGCCAACGTGAGTGATGACTGTATAACGGCGTCCCACCCACGTCCCAACTTTTGGTTGCCGAAGCTTCCCTGGACTGTCAAGCTGTTAAACAACCTGCAGCAGAACAGGCGTCTGCTACATTTACCAAGGCTGTTGCAGCACGACACGTCTATGACGTCACCACGCGAAAATGCAGGGACCACTTCTTTTTCTTTTAGGATTTAAACACACCAGTCGGAGACGCATCCCAGGCACCATATTATGGCAGCTCGGGTACCTTATCTCGCTCCTTGCCACGCGCTTGGTTCGCGAAGCGCACGTTGCGCCACAACCACCCATTCATGACACTTGCCAGCACAGAGCAACAGAGCGGTCGACAATCGCGAGTTCACCTTCCTGAGGATCGCAAGTGTGGGACTATCATTTTTTGTGGAGCATCATACGTGTCACTGTCCCGGGAACGACCGATGTAAAGGGATGCTAAACCGAAATTCGGATTTCGTGAAATAAGGCCGCAGGAGCTTCGAATGCGACGCTGCGAGCTCCAACACATCACTCATATATCGATATCTCAAACAGATGGCCGTATTTTTGGGAAAGAAGGGCGTGATCATGCGGACTATGACGTCACGTTCCTCCTGGAAAAGTTCAGAATGAGGGGATGCAGCCTCGCATCTCTCCTCCTCGCTACGGTTCACGAGCTCGAGGGGACGAAGCGAAGAGGAGAGGAAGTGAAAATGACGACGTCACACATCCCGTCGGCCTCGTCGGCCGTGTTCAATCGCGCACTTATTTTTTTTTTTTTTTAAATACTGCCATCTGTTAGATATATCTCTGTATGAGTGAGGTATTTGGGTTCTGCAGCGTCCCGCCTATCGCTCGAGCCTTATTTTGTGAGCTCTAAATTTGGGTTCAGTATCCATTTAAACATGCATCTAAGTCACAGTTGATGACTAAAAATTACAGGAGGACACTTAAGTCTGCTCACCTGTAGGAATGCGAAAGCATTAGAGTCTCGCGCTGTCGCCTCACAGTCCATCGCACGAAGCCCCTTAACGAGCACAGATGAAGTCCATAGCGCACCTCGTGCACACGGCGCTCGCTCCCCCAGTGAGCAGGTGCCGCGACCCCACCGACTCCACGGCTTCCGTGACGAAGCATCTGCGTTGCTGTGCTTTTCTTCGTGTTTTATTTCTGAGGCGCGTCCGCTTTGACCTTGAGCGCACCCGACGACTTCCGTGGCGAGGCATCTGCGTTGCTGTGCTTTTATATGTGTTTTATATCTGAGGCGCGTAGGTTTTGACCTTGAGCGACACGTGGTTGATGATGTACTTTTATGGCCATCTTTCGGGCACAACGCCGACGTTTGTTCTTCGCGTAAAGGGACATATAAAGCTTTCGCCTTAATAAAAAACTTCGTAGAAATTATAAACGCTCTATACGCCTTAACAGAGATAGATTTGTTACATGCGTGTGTAAGCGAATAGTAGTTTGAATCGACTAGCGATCTGCCATTCATAGCCTTGAGTGCGCTTGGAATGCCTTGCCCAGGGCGATTGTGTGTCCCGCGAATTCAGAAATGTTTTTTCAAGTTTATTCGCTCCCTGCGATAATGCCTGATGACGCAGTAGAACAAGGATGAATAAGGAATAAAGAACAAACACCATTTTGAATCTTAGGACGGCGCCGCGCTATTCGAATGTATTCGCAGAGCTCTGGTTATATCTGATATAATACGGAAATAAATGAGCCGACCAATAATTGCCTTCTTAATAACCAGAAAAAAAAAAGAAAACTTCTCCCACCAGTTATCTTATTCGTTTTGGGTGACACGTGTTGAACTTATCTATAGGAACAAATCATAGATTGCCTAAGTATTTGAAACGGCCAACGTTACTGTCACACTGCAACATTTCTGCGGCTGTATAATTGCGACCTATTGTTAAAGTGCCTGACGTCAATATCTTTGACGAAAGGTATGAATTATTTTTGATAACTTAAGAAATATCAATATATTTTATTAAAAAAGCATCTTGACATTTATCTCGGATTCACAAATTACTATCCGTGTTTAAGATAGAAAAAAATATTACGTCATGTGAGTCTTACTTAATAGGATAGTAGCAGACTTGTGCTATCTTCAATACTCTGCTCAATATCCTGTATTTCAAATTATTTTTGTAGTATTTTGGTAACTTGCAAATACATTGTCTAAAGTATCCACTACTCTATCTTAATTACATTTCTCAATATTGTGTACTCAGCACTGCTGGAGAAAACTTTCGCCGGAACAATCCTCGGAACTAGGGATCGTCAGACTCCAGGGCAAAGCTGAACCGATTATAAAATTGGAGCCAACTGAGCGAACACCAAACCGGAAACAGGGCGCGAGCAAAACGCAGTCTCCAAATGCCAACAAAAGACCAAATGGATAGCCCAAGTATGCACGCCTCCATACTCTGTTCTATGATAACTTGACAGCTCGTGGAGGTTAAAGCTCCACGACCCAATAGGAGCGTCGGAGCGAGGCACCTCCTGAAGTCATGGGAACATTCGTGTCACCACGCCAAATGCGAGGCTTGAGGCCTGAAGGAATCGGCTGTCGTCTGCTAGCTAAGAGTCGTCTGCTCCGAAACCAACCAACTTCGAACGAACGTCCACCGCAGCAACATTTCCGTCCGCTAGAATAGCGAGCACTTCGGGAACAGTTCATGAGACAACCATACGCTCAATTCAGCCGCGAATCTGTGATGGCGGCTAATGCGAGGGCACAGTGCGACGTTTTGAGCGAAAACGGCCGATTACATGGCTGAGATTGCCGGCGATCGCCAACGGCCACGGTGCCACGAGGATAAAAAAAAAAAAAATCGGGAACGGATACGGATGCGCCGTCATTTTTTTGGTTTAAATATAATTGAAGCTCATAAGTTCGTGATTATTTCTTTTTTATTCTTCATATCTTCTCGTTAGAGATGAAATCGCGCGAGTTCAATTGCCGTTAAAAAGATAAAGAAGCCTAGAACTACTTTTTGTCGCGGACGGCGCCGTTGCTTTGGCGGTAACGAGTCCCCCGTGGCCTCGACCATGGAATGTTATCATGTGCCTTGCTCCGGCGCTCTTACTGGGTCGCGGGGTCCGCAGCCTCCACAGTTCGCCAAGTTGTCGTGGAACTGAGTAAACGTGTCCTCTTACTCTCTTGTCTACTTCTGTTTTCTTTTTCAAGCTATTTTTTTATGGCACGTGACGCTTGGAGCTAGCAAAGTGCTGGTGACGTCATCCGGAATTTACACTCAGACCCACCTTTTGTCTGGAGCTACAGTGGTGCCGTCAGTGCAGAATTGTGACGCCAAAGCTCGATACGATCCTAATAAACCATTTTCGAAAATCGCCGGTTCATGGTGTTCAAGTATGAAAATGCGCACGTCTCCATGCCAGCACAGTCACTCCATCGGCCGAAGATTCCTGGCTTTATTGAGCTGCATTGACCTGTATTCTGCTTCGCCAAAGCTCATTATGTGCTTATTGTGGCTTGACTTTTGCTCCGAAGCTCGTTCAAAAGTGTTTCTTTCATCTCCTTCCCAATGCTCGCATTGTTTTAGATTCTGATTCTGGAATCTTGACCATATCGACCTCAGTCTGTCAAGGATGGTTTAAACTAGTGCGACTGGGGGCAGGGCAAGGGGGTTTATAAGCGGTTTTGTGGACACATTCCTCTGTTTCCCTTTTCACCTTCCTAATGTTTATTTTTTTACAGCTTGAAGATACAGGTGCTCCTTCTCGCTTCTGACTGGGGGGACGAATCACTCACTCTCGGTTGTTAATCAGCGACAGACTCCTGTCATTGAATCAAAATTTCTCCTGTGCGTGCACGTGGGCCCTTAACTCGCGTACTAATCAACAAGTCTGGCTGCCTGATCAAATTCTAGTTCGGCTGTTATGAATATGCAATGCCGTGTTACATGTCAAGTTCCCTGAGCCGCAACGGGGCATATTACGAACTTATTGCGAAATGCGTCATGAGCCGAGCCTGCTGTCAAATTAAAGCAAGGCAGGTGCCATGTCTACAATACATGAATCCCGTTTGTTCCTAAAATATTTCGGCACGCATTATGTTGCCTATTCCGATTTATTTCAAAATAAACTTCCATTGCAGCAGCCAAGGTGCTTCTCGATCGAAGTGCATAAATATTACAGGAAAATGTGATTTTGAAAGAATTTTTCACAAATAGAGCGCCCTTCCTGACTTTTTAGCTTGCAAAACTTGCCAAGTATCTTTAAATATAATCAAATACTTTTTTTTCAAAGTATTTGCACTCTACTCGAGATCGATTCTACTAAAAGTAACTGAAATACTACTCTAAAAACATTATCAAATGGGTATTTGGCATTTTATTTTAAATCTAATTGAATGAGATAAGACGTTTCCTGCTATTTAAGAACGTGGCTTCAAAATAATTTCATTCCAACTGAAAATTATATTTTTTTTCAGCTCCAGGAAATATTCACAGTAAGACAGTGCAAAATACCACCCAAGAATTTTATTAGATACATCTCTTTTAAAAACAAAAAAGCAATGCATTTGTACAATGAAGGCTTTTTGCAGTTTCAGTCTCGCGATTGTGGCACTATGTTGATGTGGAATGCAGTGTCGCCGTCTCCTACGTCCATTGCTGACGATGTTCAATAAATATTTTGGCCTTAATAACTCAAACAAAAAGTCTAATGCTCCCATTTTATGCATAAAGGTTTCTATAGTGAGACGCATATGTTGCACATACGTGTAGAAACTGAGAGAGAGGAGGATATTTTAGTGGACTTCAGAACACCGAGTGCTGGTTTGAATGATTAGTGAATAGGCCTTTGTCTCTACTCACTTTTCGAACGCTCTAGAACGACGAATTCCGGCGTCCGGCGCTCTATTTCAAAGAGGGAGTAGAGACAAAAAGCAGCTAGCTTCACCCATTAATCATTCCAAACAAAGCTCGGTGTTCTAACGTCCCTGCTCGCACTGATCTTCTCCTCTCCATCGTTTTCACCCATTTAGTGTCAAATCCATCGAATACGATGTTTGCTTAATTAAAATATCTATTCTACATATCGGATGAAACACATTTTACACATGCTGTTTACACATTACACAACTCTTGAAAGTTCTATATTTACTTTTTTTTTAGAAGAAACCGTTTCATTTTGAGTTAGGCTTTGATGCATATGGAACGATAGAAAATTCCTATTTATATGTACGTTCGCTGCCAGGTGATCATTTTATTAGCTCTAGCACAATTTTAAGAAATCAGTGGCTTGCAGCTAATTGCAAGCGATGTATGTGCTGTTTTATGGTAATGTTATATAGTCTGCTGTTGTCACTAAATTTATTGCAAGCGATGTCATATACTGCCATTGCAAATATTTACTAAATTTTCTGTTATTCGAGCTAATAATTTTTGTGAACCGCACAGAACCGGCTTTTATTTATTGTCTTCCTAGATCTAATCTCTCTTGCTTACTTATACAATTTTATACAAATCTTGGAGTGACATCAAACGTCTAGTGCTTTTTCCAGTCCCTGGGGTTTACAAAACCGCCTCATCTAAGTTTACAATCTGAGTAGGGTGTCAAACTCAGTAACTTCTTCAATTCTGCAAGAAAAGTGACAGCTAGTTGGCCATATAAGTTGTGTATGATGCAAATTCAAAGATGCAGTATTGTACATAATGGTCAACAAAGTAATCATTAAGAGGTTAGTAAATATCAAACCTACATAACATGAACAACACAATGACTTAGATTGCAAAACTGTGCTCCTCTGGAAAACCTTCTAAACAACATCATAAAGCTTAATATATCATTCGAGGTGCTTTCCTCATGGTTTTTGCAATCTTAATAAAACTTTTCACGGTGTAACCTTTTCCAGGCAACAGTGGGTAAATTTATATTTATGCAATTGTTCTACACGGCATGATTTATACTCGTGCCAATCTTAAATATGCCATTAGCTGACAAAAAGTGCCACATCATTTTTTATATAAAGCGTTTTCATGGCACCCAAAGATACAACGCTTAAGTAAACTTAACTTAGGTTGGCAGACAAGTTGTGGATCTACATGAATAAAACAATAAGAGAGCATGCCAATCAATTCATTGGTGCATACACTATAAATTTTCCGCACTTGTTTAAGTTTTGCAATTGAGTTTTGATTTTGGAAAAAAGAAGGTTCTTAACAATGCTTAGTGTATTATGGAACAAACAATAGTTTCATGAAACCAGAAACAGGTTCAAACACCAAAACATTTCCCTCTAAAACAAAATGATTTTCTCATCACTGAGATGGAAGGGCCTCCAATCACGTTCTTCATGTCAACATTAGCATAGAGTTAAATATACGTCCAGAATTCTAACAAATAAAATCTATGAAAATCGAGTTAAACCCTCGTTATCGCAACCATTTTCTGCCACATTATATGTGAGCACCCACATATAAGGCATTTGCGATTCATCATACTCATTCTCGCAATAATCTCATGCACGCCAGATGCGCCCTTTTGTTTTTCACTTTCATGTCTGGAAGTGCAGCAGACACAAGCACCTTTACCTTACTGTCCGCACTTGAGTCATGTCGGCAGACGTGGGCGCACATTGAGAACAGATCTTTGGCAAACAAGGACTCAGGTTTCCCGTAGCTTCCTACCCTACGGCTGATGTCACCTCTTCCTGCTTCCGAATAGGGCGTGGACGCTCCAGTCGGACTTTACAATGTCAGCGCCCTTCTCTCCGATCATTATGGAGGGTGCATTCGTGTTCCCGGAAACGATGACCGGCATTATTGAAGCGTCTATTACTCGCAGCCCGCCCACACCTTTCACTCTGAAAAGGAGAAAACAGCTCATTGTAGAGAAGGTACACTTCATGTATGGGCCTTCAATTATGAAACTTGCATTCGTCATAGTATTCAAGTAATATTCTCAGAAGCCAACCAGCGCCATTGTCGAGACAAGTAAATATTAAGAATGTTTCACCGCTCCTGTCGTCTTTGCTTTTTACACAGGTTAGTTCTTACAGATATATATTTAAAACCGTAGTAAATAAATAGGCAAGAAGAAGAATCATCATCTTTTTTTTATTTTCATTCAAAATCCTGTCTGAATGACATTGGAAGTGACAAATGCACCTTGTAAAACATTTTTTAGCCATTAACATTCTAATTAAGTAAAACATGTGTTGTATAATGTCATACATGTAGCGCTTGCTTTGTATTTTACACAAAATAAATATGTATTTGTTTTCTCTTATCAGACATCAACATGCTTTTAACGCTGCTACTTTTTTGTTTAATTCGAAAAGTATGTTATAGCAGTAAAAACGCCGCACTGGCATGGCGTCTATTTTTCAGGCTCAGTGACTTACAGGCAGTATGGTATCCACAATATGTGTCGTCGACCACCATACGTGTTCTTGAAAATGTTTTTAAGCGTGCCATCGCAAATTTTACCCACAGGTAAGTGTATCTTTCTAATCTCTAGCAGACGCGGTAGCAATGCAGCATTCTATGGGTTGGAAAATAATCAATGCATGTAAGTGATACCATTTGCTGCTCTCCTTAGTCTGCCACGCCTCCGCATTCTACACGTCTGTAACACAATGCCTCTTTATCCAAACAAGAGGAACATCATGGTGCACGAGCCAATATAACCATTTTTAAGTATTTCCCCCTACCAGGGCAGCCGCAAAATAAAACCGATTTGTGACTTCAAAAGCTGGACGTACCGTATATAAAATTAAAAAGAAGCTGAAGGAGCATGACGGACATCATCTTAGAAATCCGAGGCCGAGAAAAATAGATATAAGTGATTCACGCACATAGCTCTGTTTGTGGTCTGTTGTATCCGTTGTCTCCTTTTTTGCTCCTCGGTCTCAACTTTCCGGGATGATGAAAGTTCAACCGCTCGCATCTATTTTCAAATATATAAAAGCGCCAAAGACGAGAGGACACAAAAGAGGGGATACACCACAAGGCGCAGTCTTGTGTTGTACTCTTCTCTTCTTGTTCTTGTGCAGTCTCGTACTCTCCACTCCTCTTTGACCCAGTCATTTTTGGCGCTTTTATATATTGCATTATGAACAAACGTGCCCAACTTTCCACTTTGCCTTATTTTTTTGTTATTTTCTAGAGCTAGAATATTTTTCGATTAATCTTATAACTAACCGATTAATTCTTTAATCGGGGTTTGTGTGTGTAGCCGCTTAATCGGTTCGGTTCTGAGTTAGAAGTTTTGAGGATAAGGTAACAATTGCCTTATTTACTGCTTAGGGCGCATTAATTTATTTTAGCAGGCAGCACTCTAGTATTCTACGGTAATGCACTTTAATAACCTCTGCGATTTATATCCAGAGTGAATACAAGGTTTAAATAAGAACTGAGAAAGTTTTATTTCTAAAACTCTAGGCTTGTGTTGTTTTTTTGTTGTTTTTTAGCGGTACACATTAAATTGTATATGAAGCTGTACATTTCAGCAAGGAAAAATAAAAAAGAGAATCGCATAGTCTTCATACTTTTTTAAAATTATTGTGCCCGAAAGTCAACGCAGCCAATTAATCAATCAATCAATCAATCAGAGGGTAGTGATGAATCGGGTTATAATTTTTAATCGACGCCGAGGTTTAGGATTATCTCAATCAGGTCAATTATGTTCATCCTAACCAGTACCTGAGGTGAGGATCCACCACCGTGGTTGGATCCCAGGGTTGACCCATCTTGCACGTTCCTACGGGATGGTAGATGGTGTTGGTGAAGGTGCGAGCCATGCACGCCAGGTACTCGTCGCCCAAAAACTTGTAGTGGTCGCAACCAGGAAAGACTTTGTCCCACATTTTGACGCCATATTTTTTGAATGCCGGTGCCTGTCCAACCGCTATCGAAAACTTCATTCCTGAAAATAAAATCAAGAACTTCCTCAGTGATACACTTCGGGAAACAGGCTTTGTGGAAATTCGCTCCGTAGTAACTACGAAAAAAAAATTATTTTGGGTGCCATACGATGTTATTTGCTATGTGTTATTTAACTGATGAATTGAACGCTTGGGAAGAGGGACGCCCACTATTGCATTAAAGTTAGAAGTCTGACTCATGAGTCGTTCTGAATAATATTAGAGCGAACACTACCCAGAAAAACAAATTCTACAAAAAAAAGTTAAAGAATGCCTTAGTTACATCCACCAACATCTGGAGGGTATTCACAGAAAGTTTCATTTGTTTACACTGCAAAGTATTTTTACAAATTTAAGTACTTTGAACGCGTTTTTCTCTGTTCCAATACAACTTTGGTTGGGTGTAGCTGGTTCATGTTTTCTAAAAGGTTTAAAGCGCGAACTGAAACACAGACGAAACAAGAAACACGTACGACAAGGACAGGCGCCTGTCCTTGTGGTACGTGTTCCTTGTTTCGGATCGTGTTTCAGTTCGCGCCTTTAACCTTTTAAATTTCTCCGTTCCACATTTTGACATAAATTTCACTTAATATGACTAATTTCAGTATAAAACTATCGAGCAACTTAATTTTTGCTGCGCATAAATCGAAAGTTAATGGTGCCGGTTTCTATGGACTTTGATTTTGCATTTTCATGTTCTTTAATTATAAAAAAAATCTAATTTGCAAAAACTTGGTAAATGGGGAAAAAAACTTTTTATTTTGTTCACCTGAAAAGCACATATTTTGTTAAATTTACTCTCATAGCAACCGGCAACAGGTATTTGAGTATGCATTTCACCAAAAATATGGGGTTATCAGCACCATTTCTCAACGATTGATTAATTGAAAACATGCATTCCACAAAAAAAAAAGAAGTGGTTATCAGCACCATTTTTTAAAGATTGATTCATTGAGCAGATTCTATGCCAGGTCATGCTTTACTTCGTTCTGGGCGTATGGTACCTCAGAAAATAGGTTCACAGGATTGAAACGTGGCATGCCCTCCTATATGGTTATAAACACTACCTGCAAATTTCACGCCGATTATGTGAGCGGTTCAAAATTTGACATTCCCAGGTGCTATATTAAGTGGTTAAATTTCAGTACTTTCTCAGCGACGACACAGTGAACCCCGTTATTGTTTAAAGAAAGAATGCCATAGTTAAAAAAGCAGGAGTGATCTTTGTTGTAATGAATCTCGCACGATGTAATTCTTGAAGACACTGCATTAGGTGACTATTGCAGAAATATTAGATAGGTCTTCGGTCTACTTACTTAAACCAAGTTCAAAGCTTCACTCTCCACAAGGTAATCAACGTTGTCTTTAAGATCAAAATAAAATATGTTGTATACCTTAAGTAAAGTATGTTTCATTTCAACACAATGCATTTGAAGAAATATCTGGTCCCAAATGGAGTGTATTCACAATTTACACATCACAATAGAAAGGAACATAGAACAGAATAGGAACATATATGGGTTACCCTGGGACGTATATCCCCTTTATTTATGATACAGGGTAGGGTGTCCAACGTAAATTGAGTCAATGTTTAAAAATTGTTTGATGCCCTTTAGGAAGACGAAACAAAATAAATAAATTTGTTTATTGTTTGGAGGAAGTCAGGCTATTTTTTAAGTTTTGTTTAATGAAAGAATTTATTAACTTTTAAAATATTTCATTTACAGCGAAAGTTACCACGATAAAGATATATAGCCTCTTAATGGGCACGGTGGCATCGTCAAGATGACGCTTCTTAACTACTTCGTGCTCATTGCACAGATGCTACTCCCACCGCTGCACCAGTATTTGGGATTCACCGAGCGCTATGAAGCGGCTGATCATCGCGGCGGCTTCGTCGTCCCAACCGATAACGCGGAATTAAGTGTGACGGATCGGACCGCTTTTTTCTGTTAAACCTTAACGGATATTTCGATTACCCGCGGCCAGTATCGACAGTGACAGCAGCTACCCCAGCGCCACTCGGCACTATAAAAGACTGGCCGCAGCCTTCACTCTTCGTGGGCGTGGTGGCATCGTCAAGATGACGCTTTTTAACCAGTTCGTGTTGATGGCACAGGTAGGGAAAATATCCTTGTTGCCTCCGTAGTAACAATATTTGTCTCCCTCTGCTACCGTACCCACGGAGCTGTCTGCGTGTACTGTATGAATTTGGAATGTTGCCGAAAGACCTACTTTTGTTGTGTGGTGACGTTGGAGCAAATCTTGGACCAACTGAACTTGAAACGACACCGGAAAAACTAAATATTATATCCGCTGACGTCAAGGAAATCAAACTGAGCCAGGAGGAAACAAATTCCGGACGAGAGATTATAGAGTTGCAAATTAAAAGCCATGAAGGTCTGAGGTCCGCTGTGAACCAAAACCATGACAAGACAAAACAACTCGAATCTACTGTTGCATCATTCGTGTATAATATTTATGACTTGGAAAATCGCAGTAGACAAAATAATCTAATTATTTTCGGTCTTCCTGAGCTGCCAAACGAAGACAGCAGCAAATTTGAAGGCGAGTAACAAAGGAGGTTCTTGAGGACAAACTATCCGTAAAAACTAATGGAACTGAACGTATACATCCCCTGGGGAAACCAACTAAAGGAAAAACTTGTTCAGTGATTCTCAAACTAATTGACTTCAGAGACAAGGTGAAAATTCTACGTAAGTGTAATAAATTAAAAAAAAATGAACCATTACCTATCGGTGGGAACAACTCAAAACGAGTTCATGGAATCCAAGAACAAAATGCTCGAAAGTGCGAAATAGAATAAGCTTGCCGGTGAAAAGGTCACGCTGATAACGACAAAATTTAAAATAAACGAAAAAGTGTACATTTGGGACGAGGTCAAAAACAATCAGACTTTAACATCTGGTATTGCACTGGCTTCAAGTGCATGACTAAAGCCTAGCCAGATCAATTATAATTGAGAATTTCGCCCACTCAACATAAACGCGAATAAAAGTGATAAACTCTAAACTGCTACTCTTAATCCCGAATCTAATAGTGTAGTAATCACCAAAACGTGGCTGTCAAGCAGCATACAAGATAGCAAAATCACGCCTCCCAAATACACATTCCTGCGCAAAGATAGGGGATCACGTGGCGGCAGAGTCGCGATTCTTGCTTGAAACGGGATTTCATGTACTGCCCGATTCCCAAGGAATTGAACGCTTATGGTGTAAAATCGGCTATGAGAACAGTTGCTGCTTCATTGCTGTTGCCTTGCCTACAGGTCCCCAAACACAGCCCCAGAGTTCTTTCATAATATGCATGATTGTGTGCGTAAGAATCTTAACATGAGTAGCAAGATCATAATCGCAGGAGACTTAAATTTACCTCTTATTGATTGGGCCTTTTTTATACCCCAAAAATGATCTCATGGTGTTGACATTTTTTCAGAACCATGTTTTCATTATTACTTAACTCAAATTGTTATCGAAAATACTCGTATTCAAGGCTCGACACAATCAGCGCTCTATTTGGTTTTCGCTAGTCTTTCTGAGCCACGAGTACAGTATCGACGTGTTAGATGGTGTATCTGACCACGAAATGGTTTTGTGCTCTTTTAAAACAATCTCTGTAGTTTTTGCTAGGCCGCAGGTTTCTGTAGTACTGGACATTGCAAAGCAGACGACGTTGGCATACTCGATTACATTGATATGCATTTTGACAACTTCCAACCCTTTGGAACGAATTTAAAGTAGCCACTCAGTTCTGCATTTAAACTTTTATCCCAACTAAGACTATATGAATTGTCAGAAAAACCCTTGGATAACGCGAGAAATTATTCACGTGAAACATAAAATAAATAGGCCGAGGAAAAAGGGCGAAGAGAAGCTAAAACACCTCTTAATAAAAATAAGTTGGCACAGCTAAACACTGAGCTTGGCCTCAAAGTTAAATCAGCTAAGCATACATTTTTTCAATGTAACACTTCAGTCGTTCAATGAACGTCACCTTGCAAAGTCTGGAGTCATGTTAACCCTAAAACTAAGTCACACCTAGAATCACTTTTAAATGATAAAGCCAATCTTGCAAAAACGTTTAACGAGTATTTTATTTCTGCATTTACTATGGATAATGGTAATATACCTTCTTTTGTATCTTGTTCAGCTCTGGCCACATGGGAGATATAGTTACCAAACAAGGTGTCTTACAGCTCTTATTTAACCTCGATATAAAAAAGAGTGCTGGCCTTGACAGTATCCCTAATGAATATTTAAAAAGGTAAGCGGAATAAAGAGCAAAGTACTTCGTACTCCTCTTACATTTAGTTTAGTTTATTGCACCTCAAAGGCATTTTAAGTTAAATGCATTGCATGAGGGGGGATCAAGTGACATATTGTGCAGATAGCAGGAGAGTGACAACGAGGTAAAAAATAGGAAAACACATAACTACCAACTAATAGGACAAATATTAAAACATAACACGTGAAAAAAGTATTAACAAATAAACGTGTTAAAGATCAACACTTTTCAGGTGTGCCTTGTAGATTTTACGAAATGTCTTCAGGTTAGATTCACGTACAATGGTCTCAGGAAGGAAATTCCAGTTAATAATAGCAGGAGAAAGTGGGGAATTTCGGAATTTGTTAGTTATCGCGAAAAGAGGTTTAACTTATAGACTGTGGTCATAACGCATGGAGATGTGAGGTGGCAGGTGACAATTGTTATTTCGAAAATCAAAAGGGGAATAGTAAATTTTATGAAAAAGGACAAGACGAGCAAGCTTACTTCTTTCAGATAGAAGGCATAGGTCGAGGTTCGATTTTAGTGCATTTAAGATTGACGTTCGCGAGTAGTCACGTGTTATAAAACGTGATGCTTTGTTTTGCACCGATTCAAGTTTAGTAATGAGATATGGTTGATGAGGACACCAAATAAAGTTGGCGTGGTCAAATTTTGATCGGACGAAAGTTTTATAGGCAGTTAGTTTAACACAACGGGGAGTGAGGCATAGGTTGCGCTTTATGTATTCTAAAGATCTGCATGCACTAGCCTCTATAATGTCAATATGAGTATTCTAAGTTAGGTCTTCAGAAAATGTTACGCCTAAATATTTATAACACTCCCTAGAAAAGTAGAAATTACCAAGGACTGGAAATTGCCTAATGCTATCCCCCTACACAAATCTGGAAACAAAAACAAGTTTACTAATTACAGGCCTACATCTCTCACCTGAACTTGCTGTAAAATACTGGAGCACATTATCCTAAAACACAATTCAGCCTTCGTCGAGCACAATATAATAACCCCATTCCAGCACTGTTTCAGGCATAAGTTTTTTTTTTATTTATTTATTCTTAAAGGGGCACTGAATTCAATTCTAAGATCGTCCATTTGCGGTGACAACTCAATCTAGAGACTCTCATCATCTCAACAAACCCGAACTCACAATCTTGCGTAGCTTATTTCCTCGTTAAAAGCGTGTTCAAAGAACTCGACAAGCCCTTTTTGGGAAGAATTTTCTTCCGAGTGAAGTGCTCGATGAAGGGTGCTTGTCGGCAAATTGAAAGCGATGGCTTCGCCCGCGGAGAAAAAGAGGAGTCTTATCCGAATGTGTACCTAGCAGAATCTCCTCGAAACGAGCTATAATAAAATCATGCAGAATCTGCGCGTACACTGCGAGAAAAAAGAGTCCACATGTTTTTCTATTGCCCTGAGATGAATAGGCGGTTTTGTAATATAGGACTTGGTATATGAGAGAACTAACACCTTTTTAACAATATAAGATCAAAAACGACCTTTTTCAAAAACGACTTCAGTGCCCCTTTAAGTTGAGGATGCCCATCAACAGCTAAGCGCCTTACCAGTGGTACACCAATAGATTCACAACGAAACAAGTAATGCGAACACTGCAATAATAAAAGTATAAAGACAACATTGAAGTGCAGATGTCATATGTAATTTCCGCTAGCAATACGTTTTTTATTAAATCGACTGTTACTCAGCTGACCGAAAGCATTTATGACTTCTTTTACTGTAATTAACAACAGGGGCAAGGTTGACGTCATATTCATAGATCTATCGAAAGCCTTCGACCGAGTATCCCACACAAAACTACTATTTAAGCTAGAAACTACTCTGGGAGCAGGTAAAATACTTAATTTGATAAGAAACTACCTTTCTGATCCCTATCAGTTTGTGACAATCAACGCTCATACATTGTGGAAGGAAAACGTTTCATCTGGTGTTCCACAGGGATCAGTATAGCACCATTCCTGTTTCTGATTTACAAAAATCACATGGTTCAAAATGTTAATGTAGAAATCCGTCTTTTCGCTGACGATTTTATACTCTATTCGCCAATCAGCGCATTGTATACAATGGTGTCACGACATGAATTTATATAAAACTGTATCTATGACCATAACTAACAAAAAGCACGCGCAGCGCGTGCACGTATACGTTTCCGGCATTTATTTTGATGCTTGGGTAATTCGGCCATAGAGTTATTATAATGCACGCTAGAGGTTCAACTAGCGCTAGTGTGCTGCTGCAAATTGAAGCAGACAGAAGCCAGTCCTGAATTGACTTCCGGTAATGCATTTCTATGGGAAAAAGTGAGTGCATTTTCTCCCTGAGCTCGATTATAAGAGCAAATATCACGAATAATTCGCACGTACTAGGCACATTGGAACATTTCTCAGTCGCGCAGACGAAATAATTGGTCAGTTACGGCATTTTTATTTTAAATTCGTGGCATGAAAAACGGTGCTAAAACCGCTTCGTACATGTATTTATGTGCACTGTCGGACACTGTTAGCGCGAACATGGCGTCGGCGCTTTCTAGCATGGGGGATATACGTGCCAAACGAACGAAGGACATCTGGAAAAACAAGAGAGACGGCAAGAACTACGCAGTACACTGGATATGTAACTCCTTGTGCATGCAGACGATCAAAATTAATTGAAAGCCACGTAATATAGTCCGATTTCTATTAAATAAGTATACTGCTTTATTCTTTCTGCACATGATCGTGCGAAGATGCTTGTTCTGGGTTCAAAGCATCACCCGCACGCTCCAAATCTTTTCAAATAGGGAGAATCCAGAGGACAGATGCCCGATAAAAACTGCCTGACATAGAAAATAATGAAAAGACATACCTTCCTAGCCCACGTACTTTATTTTTTACATTCCAATGTTCTTTAGCCGATCGTAAAGATGCACGACGGGGTTATTTTCATATAATGACAGGACGGGCATATCAGCAATATATAAGCGCCACCGGAATGCTAGCGAACCTTGAACACACTCTACATTCCTTTCGATCGTTATTCTGTTAAGAATCGTCACTCGTTTTTACATACCTACCATAGTACAGAGGTTAGGTTGGGCCTGAAAAATAGCGAAGTTTAACATTGTTCAGTGGTAAAGAAATATGCTGTAACTAAAGCAATTACACTTTCAAAATATCAATAAAGGTACATACTATACGGCACATCCGAAATAAGAAAACTTATTCACGTTATTTTCCGGCGAAGAGACACAATTCACGCGCGTTTTCCATAGGAATGCACAGGAGCAGCGCAAAAGTAGACTAATTGCTGTCTGCTTCAATTTGCCTCCCGGAAGTCACATAGACACTAGCGCCAGTTGAACCTCTTGCGTACATTATAATGACTCTATGAATTCGGCAAAAGGTCTGTTGGCGCACGGCGATGACGCGTCTGCGCAGCGTGGAGCACGGAAGGCTAACGCAAACGTACAGTGCTTGCGTTTGCTCCTATACGTAGTACAAAAACTCCGTAATGACGCGCACGGTTTCTATACGCGTCGGGGCTGCAATTATTTGCTATACTTTGCTTCAGCTTAGGTCCGAGCGTAGCCTATCTTATTAGCCGACATGTAGGCCAATCAAACAGCGAAAAAGGCACAACGTCGTGGTGCAAACCGTGCGATCTCTATACAGCTGACAGGACCAGCCGATGTTCGCCGTCTTTCTGTACGTGCTCCTCCGCCGGCTCGTCCTATAAGCGAAGAGAGCAAGCACGCCATGACGTTGCGCTTTTCGCGCTGTTTGATTAGCTTATAACATCGGCCGCTTGATTAGCTTATAACACGAAGTATAGCCCGAATCTGGTCAACAGGGGGGCTATGTTCGACAAATGTTTCGTTTCTCCTAAAAAGAAACGGAAGTGACGGAAGTGACGATATCGCGTCTGATTGGCCAGAGGCTCAAATGACGAAAGAGGGAACTTTCGTCATTTGAGCCTCTAACCAATCAGACGCAATATCGTCACTTACGTCACTTCCGTTTCTTTTTAGGAGAAACGAAACATTTGTCGAACATAGCCCCCCAGATCCCTGTCAACAGCGCCTTGTTCCGCACGCGGGACCTATTTGTTCCATCCACAGTTGAGAGCGCTACAATACAAAGCGCGCAAACGCGAAGTCACGTTGTTTTTTTTTTTTTTCGTAATTCGCGGGCTTTCCTTGAAGCCCGGGAAAACAAACCGTGTAAGCGATTTCTTGATAAAATCCACTGAATTAGACGTTTCTAAGGCCGCTCTACAGCTCAATCTTTTTAACGCTTGCTCTAAATAAAATACTTACAAAAGTTGGGGTTTTAATTTTAATTAATAACTTCATTGGCCAAAATTAAGAAAATAGCCCGACTTGCTTTAAAAATGAACAAACGTATTCCTTTTTTCTCCTTGGATCAGGTTACGTGGAACACCCTTTTTACAGGGGGAAGGGGGTAAAGGAACAGGTAAGTATTGGACACATTGTTTTTTGCATCCATTTAGCAAAAAGAAAAAGTAAGTAAGTAAGTTCATAGTTTAATAGGCACTTTTGAGTCATGACGCCTGTAAGTCCCTTTATAAAAGTGGCCGTTTTTACATTGAAATCATTCACAATATAATAAAGTCTAAGACCATAGAATGAAAATATCGGTCAATAAACAATTATATTAGCATTTGTATAATGAGTGGTCCATACCGTCAACGACGGTCATGATGTCGTCTGGGTGGCTGAAATACTTGGGGTCAATAATGGGCGGGTCATGAATGTTGCGTGATCTTAACTTGATGTACCCTCGTGACTTTGGCCTCAGGAGCACGGGATAAACCGACATGGTGTCTCTGTAGACATATGGAGCATACACTTTCTCCCAGAGCTGAAAAATAATGTGTAGAAGATTAGAATAAACGTAACATCAGGGGGCGGAGATATGACCATTTCGTATGTGTTTAGGTGTTGATTTCAAAGACCTCTGGAAGAAATTTCGCACTTTAAATTCACGGACAGCCTATTCTATGATAGTCCAGTCGACATGAAAGAAACATTAAAACTGCCTGCCAAGGGGCATCACTTCAGTGTTTAATGGCTTGCGAAAAAAAATAATAGTACCTAGAGTAGAACTGGTATCAGCGTAGGAAACCTCAAGCTGATCATATAGTCGAAGGAAAGTATGGTAGAGTCATGAAGAATAAACAAAGGTAACATGAAGCACAAAATAGAAGTTGAATGGTATATGAACTACTCAAACACTGGAAAAATTATTTATTTCATTCACACTGTCTTCTTTGTAATACAGTACCACAGTTCAAAATTAATAAAAAGGAACTGTGTACATACAACAATTACCTTTTTAATTAAAATTGACACGAGGGGAAATAGGCGTTAATTGTGAACATGGAATTATATGATTGAGAGAGTGGAACTAATGTCCAGTGATATAGCAATATTGATTTGGTTTATAAACATTAACCTGTTTCCCTCAGAGATAGTATAAGTTTTGGTTCATAATAAACTAACTTGACCTTGCTTTGGACCTATAGATGAGCTTGACAGGCATACAACCATAAATATACTAGTCAATTAGATTTCTATGCTAAATTTTATGAACTGATTGGGACCTTAAATTGACCTTCTTAGATAGTGTATTCACTTTTCAAAGCTTGTCTGATGCATTCCCTAATATTGGTGCTGAATTAGGCAGTAAGTATTGACGATGAATAATCCATTTGCAAAAATGACAATACACAAGCTAAAATTGCTCAACACCTGTAGAGTTTGCTGACGCTCGTTTGTTTCATAACACGTAGAAGGGCTCAACAATTGAGCGAGAACAAAATAATAAGCGTACCTCATCGCCGATCCCTTCTGTTCTTCGGAAGGTCTGCCCACCATCCGACACGGGTGAGCCTGACAGGTAATGAATCTCAATATCTGGCCAATCCATGCTTTTGTTTGCATACTTCGTGTTGATAAATGCCAGCCCTTCTACCCCGCCTAGAAGTGTCAGCGGACCTGATGATGTAAAGGAATAAATTGGTATGAAGCACAACACGTAGATCACTTTCTTGACCATAAAATTGAAAGACAAGCATGTTACCTATGAGACACGTATCAAAGAACCATCTTCGATAATATGTGCATTTGCTGAATGAAAAATGCACAGGCCAGTTTGATGTTTGGCCTTGTCTATTTACCATATCTTGGTTGTCAGATGGCACATAAATGGCATTGTTTTCTTTCACTTGTATGTAATATATTTTTTTCTATTGGCGATATTTGATAAAACGAATGTGGCGCAAAATAGCCATAAATATTTTGTGTAGGTTATGTGTATGTATAGGTTATGGAAGATTGTCTTAAACCACTTAAAACATTAAGTACACTGATATAACTACTTTATTTTAAGATGTGTTCTATATAGCTGTTTCGTATGGTAAATAGGAAATATGGGCTGTATGGGTGCATATTAATTTTGAGGTAGTGAAAATGGTGTTAGTCTTTTCAATGATGATGTTAATATTCGATGTCTAATAGTTTTTTTTTAATTAGGAGTGGTTTCACAGTTGCCTTGTGTCTCACAAAAAGTTTTGTATTGCAACAAGATAAGGGTTTATTTGTTGAAACCTGTATTTTATACACCAGCCTACCTTTTCCCACGGTGAGGTACTTGATAATTTCCTTGAGGTTGAAGACCCGTGGTTGAATCATGGATACCTCCTCCTTCACCAAGAAGTTAAGGCCTCCTGGGTAGATGTGATCTTGAAGGTTCCGCCCAACGGGCAAATCCGCAAGACAAGGAATCTGAAATATTGCACAGTTCTGGAATGTTCTAGAAGTGACAACGCGAGACTTTTATTCTTTCAGCAAATTACGCGTCCGAAACCAAAATCACGGTAGTCAGATCTCTAGGTCGATACTATCTAAAGACAGCTTGCAACTAAGGCCTTTGTTGGTTTGTCTCTTGTCCATCATCAATATAAAAAGTAATCCTAAATATGAAAAATACTGATCTTCCTAAACAAGAACTTTTTTTAAAATTTTCAATCATTAAATCATGAGATTAAATTTTTTAAGCGAACTAAACATGCATTTCTGTCTGCTTGGGCATAGAGTTAAACAAAGAAAAATGCACTAAAATTCTAGAAAGTGTCAGCGCAGAAACTGTCAATGCACAAATAAACTTCTTAAAGTAAACGTATTCTTGTTAACGTGATTGTCATAAAAAGAGTTCAGTAGATCGTTAATTTTCTTTTCAACTTAGGCATGTATCTTGTATTAAATTAGGAAAAATATGTGAATGTGAAAAAATCGTTTTTTTTTGTCAATATATGATTTATTTTTGCTATCCTCTATTTGCGACCATATTAAAGATTTCTGCGGTGAACTTAAAAGAACCTCTGTGTAATTTACGCGATACGTACTATCCCAACGCAGATGTCTTGCAGTCATCTGCCTTTTCAGCTTTTGGAGTAACGCAGATCAACCATGTATTAGTTATGTTTGTAAATGTTTGTACGAATCATGTGCTTCTAATCGGAAGGTTAATATTCAAATTCTTGTAATTCGTTTTCTTGCGCAGGCTTGCCACATTAAACGTTTAGTTATGTCAGTTTATCACCTCTCCTGTCATTTGAGACGACTTAATTGCGCATCACCTGCATAACTGCTGGTGTAAGTTCCATTTTCTTTACGAGGCTTCAAACCTATATATTTTATTGTTTGGCTGAAAGCTGAAATGATAGTATTGGTACCCCTGAAATATTTTGCACCAAATGAATTCCTGCGGAAGTATGGTTCAGCAGTTATATCTTTTGACACGAAACAGTTGATGGTTACTTTATTACTGCGACCAAACGTAACGTCAAGCTTGAGAGCTTTTTTTTCAACATTAGAGTCGCTTGCACGAGAATACTGCTTTTACTGAATAAATTTGCCAGTATTGCATTTCATCGAAGTCGATTAGAATCCTAAATACCTTTTTCCTCAGGGAGTAGCCGTCACTGGACAAATAAGGCACTTAAAAATTGTTTTCGAATATGCCTTTGAAGCTATGCTTTTTATAAGAGCGGATCCATAGCACACACTAATAAATTGTGACATGTTATGAATTGCATATGCATCAAACACTCAATCACTCAGGAAATGCAGAAGAATTAGATTCATTCATTCATTTCTTCATTCATTTCTTTAATTTCTGTGCTCATGAACAGCTTGACGCCTTGATAATGATGCACAATTAACACACAGAAAAAATAAGAAGAATTCTACATATTGACGAGAGAAGACTTGAACGCTACAAAAGATGGGTTAAAATTTACAGATTTGTAAGAGAAAACTTGAACGCTGCAAAAGATGGGTTAAAAATGTCAATGCAGGAATCATTGAAAGTATTATACAAGGTCTGAATACGTGTCATGGGGCAGGTTGGGAAGAATTGATTAACATAAAATGGAAAAAAAATTCGCAAAAATCTTCTCGGAACATGAATATTTAGATACACACACACACACAAAACACCTTCGTTTTGGGGAAACTGCTGTCTGAAATTGTTGGTATCCCTTGCCCGAAAATGTCAAGCTGCCCGGTGAGGTTTTTTTTTTTTTTTTTTTTTCTTGGGGGGGGGGGGGGGTTTCTTAATAATAATTTTTGGTGTGTAGCGTTCTGTTTCTAGTTACTCACGCCCAGCTTGTGCAGTTCATGTTGTGGTCCGATTCCCGAAATCAAGAGCAGCTGAGCAGAGCCGATCGACCCAGCCGAAAGAATAACTTCTCGTCGTGCGTACACCATGTGGGGAACCTTGAATCTCTCAAACTGCACAGCTCGCGCATGATTAAATTCATCAAAGTGAATCTGTAAAAGAAGAATAAGAAAAAAATACATGTCATCGTCGGAAATTCGCGCATGTTTGTGTTGCAATAGCACTGATATCACAGAAATCACTGTGGTGTGCAAAAGTGTTTTAACACGAAATGTGTTTTATGGGCCACTTTCGATAAGAAATTTTTAATTTAAAAAACATCATAAACGAGCGTCATGAACGAGCGGCACGCAATGCTTTTACACCAATCCAGCTTCCAGGGGAAGCTTGACGTCCCGTAACCTTAACAGCAATACAATTTCCCCGCTATATTTGCATGCAAAATCGACATCATGTGACCTTATGTCATGCGACCAATAAGATGATTCAGTTTCTCCGCTAACAAGAATAAACAACAAATAAGAAATTCATTGTGTGGTTTGCGCGGGACACTTTTTCTTATTTCCCTGTTCTCAGTCAGCCTGATCAACCTTCCGTAATTGTATTTGTTTTAAAACTTTTGTTTGCAGAACAATTACTGCAATTGCTGCAATCATTCCCTGCAAGCATTAGAGGATTCTATCGAATTACTAAACTCGGAATATGATCAGACCTTAAAGATGAAATTTGCACAAGGGTTATAAGCATGACCTGCCCTTTGCTGATTGTTGCTGCGCTCACTGAATTATTTGGGTGGAATTGAGTTCCAAGCTTTATTTATGTGAAAAATGTATGTGAGCAATATTTGAGTCATGTTAATTTTTCGAAAACAAAGTTGTCCTCTTAAAATCTCCGCATCTGAAATTCTTGTATATCCTACCGTTGCTTTCTTGTCTTGACCGTCTTTTTGTTTGTTCTTTCTGATAATTCACTTTGCTCATTTCACCTTTCGATATATTATAGAGAATAATTAAACATAGTAAGCAACATAAAATGGATGTTTAACTAACGCATTTGAGGCACATTATACGGCAGGCAAAAACCGCTTTTGTCTACGTATCGCGCTGCGATTTACTACGGTGGTGCAGGCAGGAGGTGGAGGTTTACAGTGAAAAAACAATATCCAGGAATGAACTTATTTCGTTCAAAAAAAAAAAAATCAGAAACCTGTTCTGGGCAATCAACGCCGCCACTTCGCGCACGATGCACGCCCATTTAGAGATGCTGCCGAGAGGCAGCGTACGCCACTTCGAGGCAGCGCCGAAGCGCCAGGCAGCGGATGAACCCGCAAAAGAGCCTGAATCGGCCGGTGCTCCCTCGATGTGGCGTACGCCATCTGTAGGCAGCACTTCTCGCTACGCATGCATCGTGTGCGATGTGGCGGCCTAGATTGCCCATAAGTATCTCTTTTTTTTTTCTTTGATTGATATAACTTTATTTGATTTTTTTTTCACTGTAAACCTGCAAACGTTCACCACCTGCGCGCACCTCTTTAGTAAATTGCAGTGCGATACGTTGAGAAACTGCTTTTCGCGGTCCGTCTAAAGTGCCTCTAAAATCGTTAGTTTACAGGCTCTAGATCATGCTCCCGAGGGGACCAAATCAAACCCCTGCTCTCTTCCGCTCGCCGTCGCCTTCAGGGTTGCCTTTGTCGTGTGCTAAAATTGGTTGTAAGTACATTGCGTTCTTTGCATTCCTTTCAACGCCACGGATGGCTTTGCACGCTTTGCAAAAGCGGAAGGGTATATACTTGGGAAAATTGGTTGTACATTGAAGAGAATTTGCAAAATTTTTATTTGCGCCCAGGGTTGGTCTCCCAATATGTGAACTAGCAAATTCAGCATTAGGCCTTGTTACCTCGGCGATGTTATATAAGTACAGTGATGAAGTCACAGCCGTTTTGAAAGATGTCCCCTTTGCATTGTGGGTGGAGCCGGAACATCTCGCGATTTGATTTTATTCGTAAACAAAGAAATAAAACAGCGCAAACCAACACAAGGACAAGTAGAAGAAGGGATACAGACACAGCGCTGGTGGAAGAATGAACACATAAAAGGGCCCGATGTAAAAGAAAGGAACTGCAGCAGTGTTTGGAGATGGGCTAGTCGGTGGTGCATTGTAAACATAGAAATAAAACAGCGCAAACGAACACAAGGACAAGTAGAAGGGACACAGACACAGCACTGGTGGAAGAATGAAAAACACATAAAAGGGCCCGATGTTCGGCCCTTATACGGCGATATTCGGCCGATTAATGTTAATTTTCCGGCCTTAGACGTTGCTTTACTCGAATGGGACGCGTCATATGCGCTAGGGGCAGATATTAATTTGAAGCATCTTACTAGTCGTAGATACACTTGTCATCAAAGTTTTCCATTCTAACACAATATTGACGATATTCTCTTTATCGAAACTTGATAGAGAAAAGTGCTTATACGAAGGGTTACCAATCGATGAACCTTTGAGTATTAATAACATGTACCTACAATTTATATAGCCCTTACAGTGACTTTGTTTCTAATTATTAAGATAATATGCATTACAGTATTTGGCGCTACAGTCTCATTCTCCCGAAAATTTAGAGTGTATCCCCAAGATACGATGCATCCGTGCTACGAAAGAGGTGACTCTCGCTTCATGCCAGAACCATTATCTTCTTAGTTAGTGTATCCCTGCATTATTAGCTCGGGCAGAACTGAACTCTTTCCAGCTTTAAAAAAGACGGCAACTTCACATAAAATATATCTTGTAATTTAGCAATGCGAGCAAAATCTTACCTTTGTGGCCACAGAATATAGCGTAATATGAAGGTTTTTCCTGTGGCGAATGGGTTTGACGAATGCCTTGCTTGTGCTACACCGAGCACCTCGTCGTATTGTACCTTGTGGTATCATGAATCCTAGAAGGAGAGGCGACGTATGTATACCACATAATGTTTACGTTGATCAGCGACAGTACTATTATGATGAAACAATGCTTTCCAAAGGAAAAAAAGAAAAGCATTCTAAAAAGATGTTACAAAAGTCCTTGGGACGGAGCACAACGACTGTAGTGCTTTCGTTAAAGCTCGCAAAAGTTTCTAGCCTATCAAAGCTCCAAGTTTTGCCACCTATCAATCGCAGCCGGAGTGAAACCATCCACATAATTGAAGCGAGTTATCACAAGCGTTTACTGAGGGACGCAGCCGGAAATTTTAACCTTGCAGACTTCAGGCATAGATGGGAGGTAATTTAACTATTCTCAGTTGTCCGGTCTTCGTGGTATGTACTACTTGCTCTTCTGCGGGGCCCGCGGCAATTTTGAACCGAAATGTTGACCACGAATACTAACACATGCCATTTTCCTGCAAGAGTATTATGACGGGAGATAAGTGTGTCCTATCAACCGCGAGAAACTTGATTATCCCGAAAGCTAAAATATACTGTCCCAGCTCTGGCCAGACATTCTATGGCAAACCTTCTTCCCTTCACTCTTAACCATTGCGCTTACTATATTTTATTCGCTCCTAAGTTGACAGTGCGGTGGGGTGTGGGCGCTTGCCGGATCAACCAGCCGTCTTTGTTTCATCAATTACATTGATAGCCTAGTTGGTTAAACATCTGAAAAACAAGGACAAGTAAACGACTGAACATGACAAGCGGTTGTCCTGTCCAGTTTTTTACTTGTCCTTGTCTTTCGCACTAACTGCTTTTCAGTTCCTTTCATCACCGTGCCCCGTTCTCTGGGCGTGGATTCGGATTAGAGCGAGATCATGTGGCGAAAGATAGACGTATGACTTGTCCAACCAACACGTAGTTTCCACTGCGTTATGAGCTTAGGGGTGGACGGAGTATAGGCTTACATAGCCCATCCTGTTACAACAAAACCTCCGGAAAGAAGCTGTTCAAGGAAAGTGCTTATCTGCGTAAAAATGTTTCTTCTAAGTTTTGTTTTTTTCTGTAATACATATACTTTCATTGTTCAAGATACAACACAATTTCACCTCGTGTAAAGGCACTGTGCAACAGCGGCACCCAGCTGCGGCTTGTCAATCATGCGTAATTTGGATCTGTGCGCTGTAGACTCCGTTTCATATTAAGCCCGACCGCAGCCAATACTACAAGCTAATGAAGACGGTTTAAGCAGTGTCAAAAGTGCATCATCATGGCGCTCGCCGTTTTAAAGCGGTACTAAAACGCGTGGGTAACCTGGTGATGCTCGGCGTTGCGTTCGACCAGGATTTCTTGCATATGAAATCAACGCCCAGTGTAGGGTTTCCCTCGCTGCTACCCACCTCGGAGAATGGCACAACGCACTGGTTTACTGACACGTAGTCATTTATTGGCTGTTATCCCCCTAGCCTCGACCCAGAAAAGCCCCGCGCATACTTGTGCGCCGTCCTTATATCAGCGGTGGAGCACCGCCCGCGTGGCCGATTACGCTTCGCCACCTCGCGGTGGAAATTATGAGAGACGATTTAACGTGCCGGTAACCTGGTCGAACGCTGGGGATCACCAGGTTCACCTCGGGAGCCGCGTGAGCACGAAATGTGGAGGTCAGTCAGTCTGCAACCGCTAAGCCATCTTAAAAAAGAAGGCAACCGGTGCCAGGGATCGAACCCCGATCACCAGCGTGGAAGCGGAGTGCGCTGCTGACTGAGCTAAGGACCCAGCACGCAGGAACAGGAGGAGTAGAAGCAGGTGGTGTGAAAAAGCGCACGAAGCAGAGAAGGGTGGAAAGGACAAGAAATGGGTGAGCAGAAACAGGTGGTGTAGAAAGAACGCCCGGAACGAGGAAGAGTGGAAAGGGTAGAAAAGCGCGCTTCCCGTCTTTTAAAAAGGGGGTGCAACGATTTTAAGATTAAAAGAATTTGCATCTCGGCATTTTTACGTTGTTTGTCGTGTCCCGCAGGATAGAGAAAACATCTCCTTTATTCAAAAATTTCGCGATTCCGCTGCATAATCGCAAAGCAAATGTCGAGCTTTTTCCCCCACCTGCAGCCGCAAGTGGCAGCCGAAGGAACTACGGCGAAAAGATAACGTGACCTCGGTCGGCGCTAAGCTGCTGCATAACGCCTGCTAATGTCAGCAGAGAGAGGGAGAGGAAGCGTCCTCCGAGAGAGCACACGGGAAGCTACACGGCACCCTGAATGACGTCACTAGGAGGGGGACCGGGTGTGGCCCTGAAGACTGGGAGTTGAGGGGTGCCAGAAATGTCAATATTTATCGTTTTTTTACTCAACAACTAGGACACGCAGGCGAAATCTGTTTTCTGTTCTTTACTTTAGAAATGCCAGAGGGCAACTTCCACAAATGTTTTACCCAAGTCCGGAAATCATTGCACCCCCCCCCCCCCCCTTTAATGACCCCGAAAATTTAGCGCAGAGGCTTTGTATACGGGTGGTGGTGAAGGAATGCATGCGCAGCGTCATAAAGAGACAATGGTGCGACGTAATCTGCTTCCGTACAAAACCATACCTTAGGCACCACCTGAATTAAAAGCATCACCCACCCCAGGCACTGAAAGAATAAGGGTCATCCTGCACTAGGCACCACCTGAATTATGAGCATCACCCACAATATAAAGCTGCCGCATTAAAAACACGTTTGGCTGAATGATCAAGCATGCAGCCATTTTTTTTTTGCGATCACCGGGCTGATCAATTGGGCACAGAAAAAAGCGCAAGGTCACCGCGCATTTACTGTGCGTGATTGCGTTCAGCCGGTGATAAGCAAACGCACAAAGCCGACGTTCGCCGTGACGATGCTGTTTTGGTGCTGCCCGAATGACTCCATCGTGAGGTGAAGTGTCGGCAGCGGCCGGACTTCACGTGAAATGGTGCATGGGAATTTCCGAGTATACCTGTCTGCGTTGCTCCGTTCACATCCACGTTGGGGTAGCCCATCTGCAGGCCTGCCTCGATGAAGGCGTGCCCCAGAGGCGTAGCGTAGGGAGGCGTGGAGACCGTCAGATATCCTCCGTTACCATGATGACCTGCATTTTAAGTGATTTTTGAACAGTGACTAAAGTAACTGTGTTTGATTTGTAATGAACACTACAGCATCAAGCGACTTCCAGTGACTCTAGAATGACATTCAGTTCAAGTGAACGAAGGCGTCCACCTGAACCTGGAGAGCCTACTGCCACTACTGGTGTAAAACTATATAGTGATATAGAGGATTGTGATGTTTTTTTTTGGAAAGTCAAGAATTGTAAAAAAAATTTAAGTTGTATGTTTTTTTAGCCCTGGAGCTAGGTTAGATGCCATGTCGGCCACTAGAAAAGAGGCGAGATTGGTTAGTTAGTTAGCCAATCAACTACATAGTCTTGACTAACTTCTAGTATTTTCGGTTATGGGGCATATATAGTGTAGTTGTAGAATCGACGCTCAGCCTCCCTATTGTCTAGCGTGACGTGGAATTTTGATTATAAGATTTGTAATGGGCGCTACGAGATGAGAAATGTCATCCTATGTATACAGCTTCAAACCGAAACTAATCTGCCGAAGCGCGCCTGTGCCGTCCATCTATCCGCTCTGTTCTTGCGTCGCATTGTCAGCATTTGAGCTAAGCGCTCCAGAATTAAAGGGGTTGCCTTCCTGCTGAGGACATTCACTAAACTTTGTAGTTGAACTCCAAGTACTTATTGGCTCTGGAAATTTTAGAACTGGACTTGGAAGAGGCCCTATCGACGCTGTACGGGCCTCGGCATAGCTGTGGGGACGAGGCTCCATGGAGGGCAAGAGAGTCCGGTAAGGATGGGGTCGACCTCGACAGGAACAGCACATTTTGTAGTTAGGGCTGTCCACCAAAAAACAAAAAGGAAACTTTAACCATTGACTGGGTGCCTTAGTTCGCTATATTATTTGATTATAAGTCTAATGCGGTGGCTGATGATATTATTGAAGTATAGCCAACTACAAATATAATGGGATACATTTGGGGAACAGAATTGCTAAGATTTGTGGTCTCAGCGATGAAGAAACAGGACGCTTCGAAGAAGCAATTTCATTTTTTTTTTCTTTGGTATTCGTTTGGCATAAATTTAATGGCCACCGGATGGTGGCAGAACCATAAGAGAATACAGAAAACTACATGTGCCCAATTTAGTACTGACATCAAGTTGCCAGCCTACTAAGGGCTCTTTAAGGAATTGAAAAAGGAAGGTATGTGCAGTTTACCTAGAAAGATTCAATTTGTCCAAATATGAGACAGTGGGCGTAAAAAAAAAATCGCGGTGTTTTACTTATTCCTCATCCCCTACTACGAATAAAAAGGTATATTATCTAGCAAAAAGCTAAGTAACATATACCTATAATATTTATAAAGTCGCATATTTATGTATTTTGATAACAAGTTTTCAACCTATCGAGGAAATTAATGAAGCCAATTTTGACCTAGTAGTATTCGGCTATTAATATTGTCGGAGATCAATGTACTAACCAGTTATTTGGTGGGTTAATTAATTATTTTTAGAGCCCTTGTCGCAATGTATTGTTTGCTGGGGTCCATATCACTGTGCGCCTGAAGCGCTGCAAATATGCAGGAGTCACGCAAGACTGTAAAAAAGGGGTACTGCATACCTTCCATGGTTTGAGTTATACATGTTTCGACCTTTTTTTAAACTTTTAATGCAAATTTCGTCAAAATTATGGATAAAACTTGACTTTATGCGCATGCGCGAAAATTGAAAACTAGCTGACGCCACCTGCCGAAGGAAGTAACAGGCTAACTAAATCACTACAATGTTATGCGTTTTTTGTATATTTCGTAGGCATAAGTAATTGTTTTCTTAAGCTTAAAATAGACTCCTGTATAAGTGAATTTATTTTTGATTTCAGACTGGTGTGCAAACGCTTCGCAACATTGCTTAGAACTCAATCTTCGCCGAAATTCGCCAAGCGTTCCAAGGTTCGGCGAGCCAGTGGAACCTCAAGGTTCCACGTCGAAGTTTAGGTTAACCATGATGAAGGTAAGCCATGATAAAGTCGACCCGAGTCTGTGGTAAGAAAAGAAAACATCCAACAGTTGAAGAGAGAGAGTGGAAGAAAGGCGACACGGCGGCGTCTCAATACCGTCGCATTGTCCCTTTCTTTCTTTTATGCAACTGGTTGGTGTCTCCCTTTCCTCACCGCAGTCTCAGGTATTATTCATTATGGTTTACTTTATGAGGCATTCCTCGAGTCCGTCGTTTTATTTGGAGCCTTTAGAAGGCCAGGGTTACCATTTTGAAGGATAGCGGCGTCTCTGTTGTCTTCCGACTTGAGGAAGTAGGGGTAGACGTCTTTCCAGGACCATCCCGTCGCTCCCATCTCTTCCCAGGTGTCGTAGTCGTGTCGATTTCCCCGAACGTAGATCATATAGTTGAGCACGCTCGAACCACCTAGTACTTTGCCGCGGGGCCAAGGACTAGCCTGCGTGAACCAAAGACGGGCACAGTCAGGCAATTGTCTTAACCGCGGAACTTCCAGATTCATCAGAAGCAAGACTAAAGCGGAGAATTTAACTTTAGACGGCACAAAACTTGACCTCTTCTAGTTCTTCAAAGAGCAGGTCGAACGTCTGACATCTTAGCAAGCATAAAGTGTGGCTTAATATGCTGACGCATCGCACTTGTAGTCACATATAGTTTAAAGGGTTGCAACAATATTCAGCTGGATTTTTTTTCGTAATTGACCAAAAGACCTCCCGAGCATTGCGTGAGCGCTCTATTTGGGCTCGCGACGATCAATAGGACAAGCATTCGGGTAGTGGGCTTGTGGCTCGTGTCCAATAGCTGCAATGACGACAATAGCCGACTCCTAACAACCTCTGGAGCTCAGCAGGTATCCCGTGTATCGCAAACTCCATGGCGCGTGGAGACTGCGATCATCATCGGCGGCATATAATTGGTTCCACATTACGTGGCCACTTGTTCTGGCTGCGAGTGGAGGGGGTAAACGCTGCTCGTTTTAAGGCATGAAATGCTTTTTGGCGGTACCTCCAATCCGAAAATTTCGCACGTCAGTCCGTCCGTCCGTGCCTGCGTTTTCTGCTACATGTAGAGAAAAAAAAATGACCGCATCTCCACGTGGTGAATGATGTTGATTGGGGCGAAGCTCTGGTGGTGCTGATGATACTGATTTTATTGTTTGTAGGTAGTGCTGATGGTGCTGATTTTTTTTTATTGCTCATAGGCAGTGCTGAGTTCCGGTTTGCGTTTCGACTTCATTATTACTGCTTTATGGTCAGTGAAATGCAGAGCCAGTGGTTCTTCTGGCGGATCAGCTTGGATCCGCTAGAAGCCGTGGGAACGCATCTCCACCGCTTAAGTCAGCGGTCCATGTCAGATAGAGAATGTGTGGCATGGAACGTGGTTATATATGCATTTGAGCATTTGACCGCAGCGCCCTCTCGTCTATAAACGTTGAGCCAATGCATGCAAAGTTTAACACGTTTATATACGCATTTGACCGCAGCGCCCTCTTCTGTATAGACGTTGAGCGGCTACAAGTAACGTTTTATCCATGACATCCCCAGCTCTTGAGTTACTACCATATATCAGGGTCCCCTACTCGTCCCGCAGTCGTAGCCGAGTGGTTAAGGCGAGGGACTAGAAATCCATTGGGGTCTCCCCGCACAGGTTCGAATTATGTCGACTGCGCAAACATTTTTTTTCTTTTTTTTTAAGAAGACAGATGGGATGGCAATCGATGGGAGCACGGACGGACGGACGGACGGACGGATGGACGGACAAGGCTAGACCCTAAGGAGCTTCGCCCCCTAAAAGGGACACCACGTGACGTCACCTGACCGGCACGTGACCTGTGCGTCAATTTAGTTTTCCCGTTAAATTAAAAAAAAAATTCCCGTGGTTTAAAAAAAAAGCATCAATTCAGTTTCCCTGCTACTTTTCGCGGGAAACTAACGTCACGTGTCTCGACACCAATTCAGTCACCCGCTAAATTTAGCGGAAACGTTCACGTCTTGTGACTTAGACATTAATCTAGTTTCCCCGCTAAATTTAGCGCGGGGGAAATAGACGTCACCAGACCTATTAACCCCGAGAGCGAACACAAGCGTCGCTGCGATCGCCGCGCCCTGATTGGGTGAGGTGTTCCGTGACGTCAGGGGAAGGACTCCGCTCCGCGATCTCGCATCTGGGGCGTTTCCCTGCCCCGGTTTCCTGGTTTGGCGTTGTGTGCCGCAAGCACTTCGAGGAGTGGGACCTCGTTTACCCGGTGTACAAGACGCTGGGTTAGGCCGATATTGACCTGCTTCCATAAATGTAGTTTCTTCGTGAATTAATTATATAGCTCATACACCTATGCAGGCATATTTTTTAAAAGACGCCTGGAAAATAGTTTGTATGGTAGCAGGAAAAACGGCCCAATTGCCCCCAGTTGCCTATATGATATGTATTGAACTGCCCAAAATATGCACAGCAATACCGTAATTTGGAATGTTTAAACGTTTTCCTGACATTCTTTCCTTATTCCAGCCTTGCGTATTCGGAAAATACGCCGTTTAGTTTGAGTTGTCATTTCTATTAAAAGAGACACTGCTGCAGATCCCCAAAAGCTTCCTCGGCAATAAAATACTTAGATGGGCCAGTTGGTACATCATGGGAAATGAGCGCCAAAGGAATACGGACAAAGAGTAGAATAACAACGACACAGGGCGCACTCTCAAGATCTAAGAAGGGGATCCTTTGATCTAAGAAGGGGATCCTTTGATTCCTAGATCTAAGAAGGGGATCCTTCCCTTTGATTCCAGCCACTCCAGGCTCGTGAAGAGAGGCATCGCGAGCTCATGTATGGAGGCTTCTCTCAGAAAGTCTTGCCTGCATAGCGCCCAGGATAGTTTTGTTAGACAAGTAGATCGTCTGCAAGAAGGGGGTTTCCCAGCGAGCTTGGTCGAGGTGGCTGGGAGCTTGATAAAGAAGTTCAAGGGGACGCAGAAACCATCGCGCGAAAAGAGTAACATATGGCCTGTGGTGATACCATATATGCACGGTGTCTCACATAATCTCAAGAAGGTGACTGGGCGCTATGATGTCCCGGTCGTATTTTCAGCGCCTAACAGAATGTCGCGATTGTGCAGGAGAATCAATGACCCCAAACCGCTAACAGACCCGTGCAACACCAAGCATCGGAATAAATACACTGATTGCACAACCGCCGTCGTTTACGAAATCCCAATGACATGTGGTTTAAGCTATGTAGGCCAAACTGGAAGATGTATCAATGATCGGGTCCGCGAGCACGCCGCTTCAACTAGAACCACACCGTCAGGGCATTAGGCTGTACATTGCAACAGATGCTCTTGCGCCCCATCATTTGACAGCACTAAAATTTTGGCGAAATACAAAAACAAAGTGTCACGCGAGCTTCACGAGGCATTTGAGATTAGAAGTAGGGGTGACAAATGCATTAGCGATACTTCTCTGGCTCTGTCTACGGATGAGTTTGAATATTTGAAACGTGGTCTGGGCGGGTACTAACGTGACGTGTGGTGTTTGATGGTGTGCTCCCGTTGGTATATAAGTGTGTGTTTTTTCCTAATAAATTCAATTGAGAGTGCGCCCTGTGTCGTTGTTATTCTACTCTCTGTCCGTGTTCCTTTGGCGCTTATTTCCCATGAGCTTCCTCAGCTTCCAAGCTTGCTACAGCTGGACTTTCTGACAGCAAAGGAACAGCAAGCATTCGAACGGCTGTCCAGTGGTAGATGCTGCCCTAGGAGTAGAAAATGTGGAACCTGTGAAAGGTGACAGTTTGCGTGAGAAGAGCTTCTGGTATTTTAGCTTCAGGACAATTTGATTTGGCTACAATCTCAATTTTTGAGTTCAAGGGACTAATAACGGTCTAAACACTTTCACTTACGTTTGTTGTACATTACTTGAGGGATGATATAAACAAGTCCACAGGTACCATCAGTGGAGTCTATTGAAATACTATCCGAATACAGCAAAGGTCAAATGCGAGCAATGTATATAAATAAATGTTTCTTTTTTTTTTTACTTTGCCCCTGTATTTGGGCTGTCTCACTTGTGATTCTTTCTCCATGACCCAGACTGTATTTAACATGTTGCTCCAGCAGCATGCAGCTTTTCTGCTTCGGCAATCTTGCATAAAAATAGATACAAAAAAATAATAATATACTTAACCTGCCAATTCATTCAGACCATCAGCAGCATTTATTGTGTGAGATGTAAATGTATAGTGATGCGCCTGCTAATGTGGCCATATTTATTTATTTTTATATACCAGCTGCGATTCATGCGTTGCCTGCCCTGTCAACCATGCCTGAAATGTCGTTTGAGGTTTCGCCTGCAGCTACAGGCCATACCTCAATAAAGCCACATATAAAAATTTACACTTCCTACGAAAAACACGCACAAAAAAAATTAAATAGAAACGAGCGCGCCGACAGCTAACGTCGTCACAGCCTCCACTGGGCGAGAGGGGCGAGTCGGGCAAAAATTCTGTCCTCGCCGTGACGTCACACCTGTTCGTCGTAAGGGGGCGCCACGCGAGCTTCTCGGGGCTAATACACCTATTCAGAACCCCCTGCTAAGTTTAGCGGGTAAATATACGTCACGTGACATACTAAATCCCTCACCAATTCTTTATAAAGCATTTCATGCATTTTAGTACTTTAAAGCTAAAAATTGCTGTTCTTTTTTTAATTTTTTTTTTGCGATTAATATTGCGCGAGGAGAACATCTAACGCGCGTTTCATGGGTTCTCTACGTCAGGGATTCATTATAGGTGGTATTTACGCAAAGTACACACAAAGCGCCCTGTAGTAAATGGCTTGCAGCACTGCCTGATAAGGACGCCGAAGTTACAAAGCAAAAAAGCGAGAACACAGTAAGCCACACCCCGTATTTGTTAAGCTCTCAGGGATCGTAGCGAGTCGTTCTTAGATGCTTTTATCGACTCGTGCCAAAGTCGTATTGGTTTCGGAACAATTTATAAGGTGCTCGGAACCTGTCAGGTGTCCGTTTCTCAATTTATCGGTGACCATAGCTCTATAGACCCCTTTCGAAATACTGCCCTCTTTTGGTAGCTGTGGAATCCCTGCACAATGGCGGACTAAAGCCGCAACGTCACGGCACACTTTATGCGTTTGGTTGGAGCAGAAGAAAAAAGAAACCCACAGAACAAGGTAATTAGCGCAGTGACGTTGCACTTTCGACGTTGTTTGATTGGGTGGTCGGATATTAGCGTTGGCCGCGCTCCGACGTTCGCTATCATATGGAATGACTGGCACGTTTCACGACGTCAGCTGTTCCGCCATTGTGCAGTGGTTCTGACCTTCTAATAATCGCAACGTGAATTTCGAAAGGGGTCTATTTACACCAGCGTGGTGGTGGAAGGTCACTTCTGAAGGATGCGAAGGTATATACCCTCAGAAGAAACGAGGGTCATGTAATACCGTTCCGATGGTAAAACCGCTCAGAAACAAAAGACAAGTGAGACGAACAACACAGAGCTCTGTGTTATTCGTCTTTTTCACTTGTCCGTTGTTTTTTAGCGCTTTCACCCACGAAGCTATGACTCACCAACTAGCCCAAGCGCACACCCTTCTATGTAATACCGCCATCGAAACAAAACAAATGCGATACTGCGCTGCAATATAGGGGTTATGCCGTTGCTGCGCAAGACGCCTTTTATTTTTATCGCGATAGCGTTCAGAAGCTTGTGTCGCAAAAAAGCCGGCGTCGGGAGATCCTGATTGGTCGAGAGGGTCATGACGTCAGAGAGGCATGATCTCGCGCGGGAATTTCAAACAACCCACAACGGTCACGCGAAACCTTACGTCACGCGTGGAATGAGAGTCGTTAAAATATCACGTGTAATGTGAATTAAAGGCCGCCGTGTGTTTCAAATTATTTCACTTTATAAAGTAATTCATTTGCCTTAAAGAAAATTTTTAAGAGTTTTAGGTGGGATTCGATCTTACGAGCCTTCGGTTGAGAGCTAGACACGCCACCTTTGGCGTTCTTAATAGCGAAGGCCACAATATCATTGGCAGTTCCGGAGCAATACTAAGACGCACGGGATCAGCCACGACTTCGGACCGGAAGGTGCCGTCGCAAATATTTCAGAAACAATCTATTCTCGGCAAAACTTCTGTCGTGCGTAGTGGGAAATATAGGCTTCCTTTATCAGTTATTTTGGACGTTTAAGTTACTCATCCAATTTTTTGACCAATCTTTCTTTCGGAGAGAAATACAGCCCCACGTATCTGCCCATTGTGACGCACCTAGCAACGGTTTCTTTGGAGCGGTTCGCGTCACACTTACGTGGTAAATCCCAACAATTCTACATAACCTCTTAATCTGTCATGGAGCTAAAAAAAATGAAAGCTAAGTTTTGCGTTTTTTGAAACAGTTTGGACCAGCACTTTCATAGGAACAGTCAGGTACGCTGAAACATTATGGAGGACTGTTGCAGTCGTTGAAGCTCGTGTAGTTCTTGATAGAATGGATGGATGGATGCTAATGGCGGTATCCTTTATAACTGGCGGTAGCTTGCGCCACTGAACCTTGAACCGTAATCATAATTCATCTCCTCGGAGTTCCGTTAAAGACTCCAGGCTAACGGCCGTATTCTAATCTGGTCAAAGTATTCATTACAGTGGAGACACCGACCCCATAAAAGACTTTATGTTGTCAAATCCTCTATGAAAAAAACTTTGATAAGTTTGACTATACTCCACAAACCGCTCATATGAAGTGTTAATAATAGCGCCCTTATAGTAGCCCCGCGTGGCAGCAATTGCTAAATTCCTGCGAGAAAACAAAAGTCATACGCTTCCCAGGGGGTTTAAATGCTGGACTCTTGGACAAAACTACCACTTTGAGCTTAATTGAACTAACTTGCAGGCCATGACCTACAAACAGATTGCGTGCGCCGTTCACCGTCTTTTAGGACTGCGTATACACCGTTTCAGCGCTTATCACCCAGGCACAAAATGGCGGGTCACTGGGTCTTCGACGCATGCGCGATGTTTACTATCCCAAAGGAGAGAGCTACGGCGCATGCTCAGAACGCGTTCAGCAGACCAGCAGTCAGAGACGACAACGCGCCGAAGGCGATTGCTGGAATGGTCTATAACAGGCCGCAGCTTACCCGACCCTCCAGACCAAAGCACGACGTTTCCTGTGGTTCCGTGCGATACTTCCAGTCTAGTGGCGACATCTGCATCGTTGCCGCGATGAGGGGTATGTCGGACACTTCGTTCTCGATGCCTCCTGCTTCTATGAGTAGAATGCTGGCTCGGAAGTCTTCGCTGAGCCTGTTCGCCAGGACTGCCCCTGCGGAGCCTCCTCCAACTACAAGAAAGGAAGTGCAGAGAAAATAAGATGAGTTTCACTGAAGCTTCAACAATAGAAGCCACTGAGGACATCGGTACTTTTTGTCACAAGTATCAATAAGCAGGAGCTACTGTGATGCTTACGTCATGCTTACGATTTTACTACAAAAGGGTGTGCTCCTGGTAATCCATACATCTCAAACCTTACCATGCATCTAGCTTGATTTTATTGCTAGGTAGAAATATGGCACCTCGACGTTGGTTACCCTCTTCGTATTTCAATAAAGAAACTTCACTGCTGCATACTACTTTTAAAAGCGCTTATTAAAAGATATTATCCGCAAAGTCCATAAAAGTCGGAGTCGAAATTAAATACGATATGTCCTATGAGGCAAAGAAGAAAGATCCCTGAGGAACACAGAAGGGCATAAACGTAGTTCAGAATGGTATTTTAAAACAAAATAACATGGTACCACTTTGATCATTATTTCAATTGTAATATTATTAAACTATCACATTTCGATTCAGGTAGGAAAAACTGCATTTTGAGCCACATCGTACCTGCCAAAGTTGCCTCAATCTTTGATGTGTTGAACAAAATAAATATGTAGTGCTTCACCTAACTATGTAATTATAGGTCATGCAAAATCTATAGGCAAGTGCTCCAATATCTACACGCGTGAGCTCCCTTGCGAGTTAAATAATACCGTATATGAGACCAAGGAGAATTGCGAGCATTAGTCCAAAGAATGCATATAAAAGCCAGATATGCTGTCCATGGTACCGACGGGACGCAAGCAAAAGAACATCAATGCCTAACAGGAATACCTAAAGCTTGCGTCTATTTTTCTGATCGACAAATTCCGAGAGGACACATAAGGAATAATTTGAACCGTAGGGTACAAGGAAAATAAACTTTATTATTGCATACTGTTGTGAAAAAGAAAAAAAAAACGGGTAGTTGCATTTAGTTGTAACCGCTGGTGATCTCCAGCTTAAAGCACAAGCTCCACTCCTGTAGAATGCATATACGGTCAAGGAAGCGAGCACAGGAATAAAAAACAAAAAGATGTGATTATATCAAGATGAAAGTAGTAAAGAATGCCACCTTTCTTATGTGAAATTCAAAGTTCGGTGACGCAATCTTCAGCCTTTCCTGGCCGATTAAGAATTACGTTCATCATCAATGATGCAAAGAGTGAAGGGCACTTTTCTCATCGAGCCTCACCGGGATTTTTAAAGCGAGGCGAAGTAAATTCCGATATCAGAGCATCACGCTTGATTGTACTCAACTGCGTATCTGAGCGGAAGGGTTAACGGCGGGGACCTGAATCGTGTCATGGGCTCGCCGTGCAGCATTGCAGGCAGATCAACAAAACGTTGATTTCCTTGACATGGTGGCCGTCCACACTGTCTTCGGGAGTTGAAGATAAACTCTCTTCCTGGGTCAGATATAGCTACGGCAATTTTGTGTTTATATGAACAAAAGTAGAGCAGAGTTACTGCTTCTGCAAAAGGAAAAATAACAAAAAAGAAAAAACGGTGTAAAATAATAATACAAGAATTAGATGACAAATAAGTCAATTTAGAATGTCGTAAGTTGTTTCACTGTATCAGTTCCAAAATTAAACAATTTGGTTATTTGTTTTTAATTTCGCTTTGACTGATTTTCGTATGTAAAATAAGGTCAATACGGAGTACACTTTTTTCGCGGGGAAAGAGTGAAAAGGGGGGGGGGGGGGCACGTCGAATTTTGTAACGATAGTGAATACCGTAATTAACTTTCATTCGCTTATTATCCGCAATATCGCCTAATTCGCCAATATTACCTCTATAGCAGGTATGCACTGTATTCGTATGCAACTATTTCACTTATGTAAACTTTTATATCTGTTTTAATCAAATTTTACCTTTAATACCGCTTAACTTTGTTGGTATTTGGAAACACAGGTCTTTAGCGCCGTCGCTTTTTTATCAGCTTCCCATGAGCGAATCACAACCTTGCTTCAAGGTGAAATGGCAGTTGATGCACAAGTTCAGCCGATAAGAGATTGACACGGGAGAACTAGGCTAATATAGCTTTTTTATATATATCAAAAATGTTCTTCTCATCAAGGCTGTCACATGACACGTTTGCTATTAAAAAGGCTATTCTGTTTTATATAGTGTTTACTAGGTGCTTGAAAAAGGCAAAAACGATAAAGGTGAGAGACAAATAAAAATTCAAAAAGCTCCATCTCCGACCATAAATACAGTGCTTATGAAATACACAATTAATAATAGTGTTTAAAAAGATGTCTTAGCTTTGTTTTAGCTTTGATTCCTAATAATACATTCGTTAGAAAGACACTTAAAGTCTTCTTCGTTCATAACAAAAGTTTAGTACACTTAGACGTTCCACAATCTTACCAAGTAGAGAAGCGTTTTTGTGTTTATTTTTGTTTTCCATAATAATACTTACCCTTGAACAAAGAAAGCATCTGTTTTATTTTTTCCCCTTATATAAAGTAAGAATAATTGGATAGCCACGCGCAGGCGTCCTGATACATTCATCGTACAGCAGTACGTCATATAATCACTGTATTAGAAAAATGTGCCCTATGTGAATGTCATACAGATTTAAGAATTCAAAACATATTGCAGAACATTTGTAAACAGTGACTGCAATTATTTTTATAGGAATTAGGGTATTTTGTTTTGTATTTTAATAATGCCCCTTCAGTGTTGAGCTGTTTTATTTTTGTATGTGTCAACTAGATTAATATTGTTATACAGTGATTTCAGTTTCGTAGTTTTGTGATATCATATTTTTAGTGTAAGGAGAGCAGTTTTATTTTCACTAGCACTTTTTCGGACGCTGTTATAAAATAAATTTAGAAACTATACAATCCTCAACGGAGAGTTGCTCCGTCCACATGTCTACGTGAATTTTAAGGTGCTACTTTCAATATCTTTAAGATCAGCTCTTAAATATGCCTTCTTCATTTCTATGTTTGATTACTCCCAGTGAGACAGACCGTCGATTGCTTGTATTTTTATGTTGCCATAATGAGCATATGTGTAGCTACTTTTGCTTCTAAAGTTTAATTATTTTTACCCCTTCAGTTACTTGAAAATATATCCTAGGCCCGCTTAGGTATGTCTAATATGCTAGTGTGTGTAATATTGTGACCGGTATTTGCTAAATAAATAAAAACAGTATAGTACAAAAAGATATTGGAACGCGGATTTTTAAGTGACTTTTCTCATGGGGTTCAGAGCTCGTCCTTTTCTTTTTTTATATACTTTCTATGCTCCTAATCTCAGTCGACGGCAAGCAAGCCTTCTCCTCCCATTAAAGAACTCATATGAAATAAAAGCGCAACACGATTTTATACGTACGGGGGCGGGAGGGGGGGGGGGGGTCATGAAGTTGGTAATATCGGGACCAACAATTGAAAAAAAAAAAGGTGTACAAAACAGGAATCAACACGAGCTTGCGCGTCCCTGTTGTGTGGTGGTATAAACTGTAAACATCGCGGGCTATATCCGCGCTAAAGAGTCGAAGCAGAAATGCCTCCGCCAGTCGGGAAGGTCGAACCTCGTGCAGTGATCCGTTTTCTCCTTTTGAGGGGAAGCAATGCCAAGGAGATCATTCCGCGCTGGTGGTGGTGTTCGGGCACACCCCTCCAGTTCATGACATCGTGGTTAAATGGCGCAGGCGCTTCCAGTGTGCATAAACAAGCCTGAAGGCATTTCAGTGATGACGACCAATAGTGATTGCTGAAGTGGAGCAATACCTTAACACTTAAAGTGAGGAGTTCTATAACAGAGGCCTCCGACAGTTGTCCATCGCAGGAAAAAAGTGAGTGTCTTTGGGGTGCCGAATCATCCCTATTTATATATGTCAATATTACGAATTTTATGAACGCACCTCGTAAATACACGCAAAGCGAAAAATAAAAACCATATGGAATCACTGAAACCGTCTACGAGGAACTTCCTGAGACACAGAAACGCCCCTTCTTATGGTTTCTTCTTGGCAAAATCCTCTTCGTGACCCCCTCAAACTCCTCGCGTAACATCGTAGGCACATCAAGAGCGAGGCCTAAAGTGCGCACATATTTGCAGCTTCTAACGCGGTCACTGCCACATTCATGAAGCCAAACCTCTTTCATGGCCGCGCATCGCCCGGAGAGGACAGGTCTCGAGACTCTTTCAGGCCATCAGGTAAAGGAGGTTTGACTGGTTCCTTTCGACGTTGGAAGCCGCTCAGCCGGCAGCGCACAAGTGAAACTGTGAGAATTACCTGAGTGTAACTAAAACTGCGGAATGTTATTCCTTAATAAAAGGTCGATGCATTCCCCTCGCGGCAAACACAAAAAGACGATGAGCGCCATGACGGTGCACTTTTGGCACTGTGTGATTGGCTGCACTGGATTGTAGCCTCAGCTGCTGTTGGACTCAAAGTAAAACGAAGTATAACGTTTCATTATACGTTCGACCGCGGTGCAGGCAGGAACACGTACAGCCGCGAACATACACTAAAAGAGATAGTTATAACCGGGCCTTCCCCGTGCATGATTAATTGGTTCACCGATGATAGAACACCTATATACCCTTTTTATGGCAAACGCCACCAGGTGGTGCCCCAGTGTTTGACGTCCCAGAGACTTCCGGTTCATAAAGAGAACGAACAAAGGCCACCTTAACACCGCTGCTTGAAATGTAGATGAAACGTTTAACCCCCAATTCTCCAGGTGAACGCCAAAAGTACGAAGGAGTGAGAGATCTCTTAAAATATTTTGACTACTTTTGCACGGCCGCTCGATTAGGACTGATCGAGCGGCCGTGATTCTTGTAAACCAACTTTCCTCCTGCAAGATGTAATATTGTACAGCCGAAGGGCCTCGTTGAATCTCCGACTTTGTTGTCCTGTAGCATTAATACTTTCTAGCTCTGGTGATTTAAGCAAGCTCAACAGGTCTGCAAAGACGGTGCGACCGCAAGTCGCTTGGGAAGCAAACGACAGTTCATGCTTGTGAACAGCAAAAGACATTACGAACGCCATGTCGTTATGTTTTGGACGCTATTTGATAGGTCCCATCGGGTTGTAGCGTTAGCTGCACTCGGACTCATGGTGAAGAAAAGGAGTATACATCAAAAGCTGCATGAAGGCAATGAATATCGTTGGTATAGACCGACATTTCGTGAGGTCGCTATGAACTGGGTGTAAAAACTTCCACATCGGTATCGAAGACGATGAAGAAGCCAGGAGAAAACACTTTCATCCTTTCCACCCTGGTGAAGAAGGAAGACCAGCGGAGCTGTACAATGGAAAGTAATGGCCGGCCGCAAATCGGCAAGCCAGAGTGGAAAGGCTGCCGCCATCTATGAGCGACGACGGCAACCAGATACGTGGCTTGCCGCCGTCGCTCATAGATGGCGGTAGGTGTCCAGAGTTCGGTGTCTTCATTTCTTTGCGGGGGACACGATCCTCGGGAAACTAGCCCTTAACAGCTCCGTTGTAAAAAGACAGGGCACGAATGGATCGACCGATTTTCACTAGCAGAAAGAGCAGTGGGGCAAGCCGGCTCCAACCGTTTCGCCTGGGTTCGATGTCCTTGATTTGCTTGTAAATATTGAATATAAAGTTCGCTGTCGATGTAAACACCGCCAATGATCAGGAGTTCCTTTACTGGGTATGTTATGATCCCTGCACCCTTAAAGGGACACTACAAAGGTTTCTGCCATCGTCTGTTCTTGGTCATAACTGATTCTACGAAGTATCCTAAAAATCTAAAAAATTACAATCACGTGACGCCGATTTTCCTTTTAATAACGTGATGAAAGGTCAGGACACACCCCTTTCTGAGCGGATTCTTCCGCTCAGGAAAGGCGGGGCATACCCCTGCAGTGGTATCAGCGCGGTGACGATGGCGCTCGTCGGCCAATCGCAAGCCACCTCTCTCGGAGAGGCGGCTTGCAATTATCTAAAACCACTTGGGGGAAAAAATTCACAACATGCCGCTAGGACATTATCACATGACACCGGTCGGCAAACTGACTCTCAAGGGATAGAGTTCCTGTATAGGCTCCCTACGCTAGCCATACAGTCTAAAAAAAAGCCCGTGCGTCTACTTTCCCGCACAACACTCTGAGAGCCAATCACCGCAATTTGCGAAGGCAGCTCAGCGAATGACTATGCCGAATCATATGTTTAGACCAAAAAACGCAGTCTGAGTTGTGACATTAAGCAATGCAAAACGTCACGCTTGCATTGCTTAATGTCGCAACTCAGACTGCGCTTTTTGGTCTAAACATATGTTTCGGCATCGTCATTCGCTGAGCTGCCTCCGTAAGTTGCGGTGATTGGCTCTCCGAGTGTTTTGCGGGAAAGGAAACGCACGGGCTTTTTTTAAAGTGTAGTTGCGCGTCTGTTTTTCCCGTGTCACCACGCCGCTTTTTGCCGAGATCCGATCACGTGAAGAGCAGACTCAAATGCCATGCAGGAAAGTAGACGCTGCGCACGCCCCGGCGCACGTTCTCCTGCTTTTGGGCGCGCCACGCGCCTCGAACGCGTGGTGCCGTTATTCGCCGAATTGAGTCATGTGAGGAGCAGACTCCAAACACCGTGCTGGAAAGCCTTTGCTACGGGGATGAACGCGCAGCTCTGGCTCCCGTAGGGAGCCTGTACACTATACAGGAACTCTAAGAAGGGATGCCGCTAAGCGCTGCTAGTGGGGGAAGCTGGTACTACGAACAGCCTGCCCTCCAGAAATTCATTCCGGTTACTTTTGGGTACCCCCTAGTATTTACATGTGACGCCGTCTCCAGATAGGCTGCATCGTAGAAGGGTGGCGAGCTGAGCTAGTTGCTAAGCATTAAGCATGGTTAAAACCAGAGAAAAAAATCTAGGAAACTGTGGAAGAATACAGGAGACAGGACAGACGCCGAACTCACAAGTCAACATTTAATTCAGAGAAGAAGAACAAAGAAGAGTGACATATATCAAACAGGGACGTGCTTATGACGCAAGAACTGAAGGGCGTTAGGCGATGACTTCAGCTCATCAAAGTGTTCCAAAACGATACTTCTTTTTCAAATAGTCTTGCTCCCACAGCGCTCCCCCAAACCTTGTAAAATAAACTCCTCGTAAATTTCTCTGGGAAGTTTTTCCTCATACTGACCCATGATAGTGGTACTAGCCAGAGTTGGATTGCAAGAGCAAGCTTGACAGTGCACGGGTGGAAGACCCCTCTGACCCCCACCGCTGATGTAAGAGACAGGTTATGATCTCGTAGCCTTTCATTAATACATCGTCCAGTATGTCCTACATGCGTTCTACTACATGTTAACTTGTTAAGGAGATGGTATACACTACTCACGAGATACAGGGCACGAAAGGGTTAGTCTGTTTCTTTTAATTTTTTGTCGGGAAACTTTATCCAAATTTAAGTGCACCTTGGAACAAATTTGCGCCATTTTTTGAGGTGCTCATAGAACAACTGGATCTCCCTATCGTTGGGCTAATTGTTTTAAGTTATGCGATACCTTGTGCATGTAAGTAACAACCCGTTTCTTCCCAACAACGCGCTTATTACTTTCTCCACCTTTTACTTATTTTTAAACCGAGGATCGCACTACCTTGTTTAACACTTGTCACATGAACCCGGATTACCGGAGTCTCAATCTGAGCCACTTTGAAGCATGTCATTAATGCGATGTATGATTTTTTAGGTCTGATCCAAGACATCAGAAAGCAATACCCGTCTTGACGATTTCGGGGTGCACATACGATGTAAATTACCCTTTTTTGAACGCGGGGAAAAGGACCAGCATATATGGTTGGTGTGAAGTGCTGTGTAGAAATTGTAAGATACCTTCCTTAGGCTTTTGTGGGTTACTCTAAGACCAAAACTACACTGTCTCCTGTATTCTTTAGTAGTTTGCTACCTTTTTTCGTTGATTTTAACCATTTTATAGGCTGTACATTGCCACTTTGATGACATAGCGAGAACTACTGCCATCAAAATGTGTAATCTGAGAGTTCGTTAAGATGTGACGCGTGAAGCTCAACGCAACCGATTATTCGATTAATTCATCGTATAAAGGGTAGCGATTTATCGAATCATATTTTAATCGACGCCTATTCCTAGAATTTTCGAGCGTGTATTACATTTTCTATAACATCGTAACAAACTGCACTATTCGAAACTACAAAAGAAAAAAAATCAATAATGCGTTGCAAAAAGAAAAAATAAGAAGACAAGCAACTGTCTGTTGGTGGCCCAGACTGTAGCCCCAACCCGTTATAGAAGCTCGTAGTAGCACTTCTTGGCTTCCACGCGGCGGCTGGGTCGGTTAAAGCGAGTGGAGCGCGGCCTTTTTGTAGCTTTTGAAGGACGATCAAGAAAGAAAACGAAGCAAAGATCTGGTTTCGTGGCGGATGTGTTGGCTGGGTCATTTGGCCACTTGAAAAGGGGAGGAACCGGCGGCGCGGGAGGCCTCGAAGCCTCGAAGTTTCGGTAGAAGAAGACGCTAGAAACGAGGCTGGCGTGCTCGGGGCGGGGTGGTCTTTCCAAGAGAATAACCGTCAAAAATAAGTGTAGACGTGGGCGCTGGGAAGAGGGTTTTGTTGGCTTCGCTTGTTCATTGCGCTCGTGTGTTTTGGGGGCTCACGGTGGTTTAGAAGGAGAACACAAAGAGGAGTCCTGTCCTCGAGACATAAAGATATGTTTAAGTATGCCTTTAAATTCGTGGGCGGCGTTTCTTCCAGACGCCATTCAGCGTCGTCCTTTATAATAAACAAATCGCGTTTTTTTTTTTCTTGCTGTGTGCTGTGATGACTTTTAAGTTAAATAGTGAATGAAAAAAGCAGACTAGTTGAAGTCAATTCTCATAACTTGTACTACTATTCAGCGAATCCAAAATATCAGCAGGGAAGGTTGGCAAATAACTGTCTTCGAAATAAAACAAAAGAAAAAAACAGTGCTGAAAGACGCGGACGAGTAAGTTAAGTCAACACAGAGCTTCGCCTTACACCTGAAGTTTATTGAAAAGCACGACGCAACTATACATTGACTTTCCCTGACACGCGCATATGTATATTTTTTCTAACACATAATACGTTTTATCAGCCTATTTTCATGGAGTTCTTAACGTCTGGTTGTAACGGCCAGCTGTGACAGCCGGCTTTAGAGAGAAACCGACACCGAAAGGCATTACGGCCACGGGGAATTATGCATATAAAAAGGCATCAGTTCCCTGGCAGAGTGTGATTGTGAGCCAAGTTCTTGACCAACTGAGCTATCCAGGGTCGGCGGTTGCTAACACGCAAAGGGGAGCCCATTGGCGCGGCGCGCGTCTCGCCGGCTTTCCTGGCATGCTGCGCCATCTTACAGCGTGTGTCTTAAAGGGCCACCAAAAAGAAACAAAAATTGTGTTTTTTTTTTAGCAGTCTGGTTTGGACACGTAAAAAAAATTAACGTTACGTGAAAAAAACAATTTAGAGCAATATTGACGGAACGAGATTTATTTCAAATTCTGTGCGCGAAGTTCATGACGTCACGGAATGTTTATGCGCTCTTTCCACCGTGAGGAGATGGTTATACACTCTCTCCACCTCAACGTGATGGCCAAGCCGATCCACCTCTCTTCCACGCGTCCGAAATGCCGAGAGAGAAAATAAGTGGAAAGGAAGTGACTGTCGACTAAATCGCGTCTCGCGCTGTCAATATTTCTTTCTTTTTTTTTTCGTGTAAAATTTGTGTTCTGACACACGTGTCCCAACCAGACTGTTTAAAAAAAAAACGTTTTTTTTTTCTTCTTTTAATGACCCTTTAAATGGAAGGGAAACTTCGGTAGGCGCTGCCGTTCAGATGCCCTTCTCTCCTTCCCTGGAAGGGCTATCACTCGTTGTGCTTACCATTCTTTCTCAGCATGATCAATCTTGTATATTGTTTTTCTTCTAAACTTAGGTTGTAATTTATGAATCTAAGGGAGCGTCCACACTGGCGACTAGCGACGTACGACATACGACAAGCGACCACCAACGTTCACATGCGGGTGATCGGCGAGTCGCTATCGGCGAGTCGCTTCTCGGAAGCTTTCGGGAGCCGCCGTCGATTCAGTGCACCCCGTCGCAGCCCGGGTTCGCGTTTCGTTGCTTTTCTATTTTCGTTGTCTCACAGCTGCGCATGCGTCGTCGTTGCCTTATGAAAACGACTCGTTATGATGACCAGGGTCCCTCGGAACCGTTCAAAGAGGCACATTCGCTAGATGGGCGTGCACTCGCTCAAGCTACCGCGTCGCACTACACACACCTGCCAAGAATTGACACGACTTAGCTGCCAGGCCGAGTTTGTTCTCGGGCGCTCGTTCAGATCGGGGTGCATCCGTTTATAAAGCAATGGGTGTTCTTGAATAGCGCTGACCAGAGCCGCCTCTACCTCTGTGACTCTGTATCCACGGCCGCTACCACGAAACGAGGCGTCAAACGGAGAACGTTGGTCGCTGCTTCTCAGACTGAAGATTGGCGTGCCGGATATAAAGAAACGCGAGGCGCACCTCACGTCACTTCTGAGGCGCCGCTGATTAGTTCAGCTGCCGGGCGACTCGGTGACAACTCTCAAAAGTCGATCTGGAAGCGACTGCTCCAAACCTGTCGCTTTTGCGACAAACGTTGTCGCGCGACCGCTGCGACTTGCCGGTGTGAACGCGCCTTAGCTGTCCGCTTCGTTTACACTACCAAAGTTTTTTAACTATGTGGTTTTCTTGTTTTTTTTTTATTAGTTACGTTCTCAAGTTTATGCCGTCCTATGTTAGGTTACGTATTCTCAAACACGTATGATGTTCCTGCAGTTAAGCGGTTTTTTTTTCTTTTTTTTTCATTTTCTGCTGAACGAAGATTGTATGAGTTACTGCCACTTCGAATATGGCTTATTTGTATACATCTGCTAACCGGTTGACCTCATGGAATGGATTTATTACATTACATGTTATCTGGATAAAACTTCCTTCTTAGCTTATCTGGAAGCGGGTACAATCAACAATTCAGATTAATTAGGTTTGTATCGGTCATCGAAACCAAGATGAGTATTTCCACCGAAACGAACGCGCGTCAATTCATTTTTGACAATCGGCGCTAACGTATAATTTATTAATTTCCCACAGAAGCATGTAAGATCTAAAATTTTGAAAGTCTCAGGGCTATCATCGCCGAGAAAACAGATTTAAGCTAAGTAAAGTTAGCGTTAATAAGCCGGGAAGTGCCAAATACAGATCTATTCAGAACAAAATAAAACAAAAATATCCTCCATTCGTAATTTGACAAAGTGTCGAGTAATTACTTTAGATGTTTCTGTGTGGCGCATTTCTAGTAACGAAATTATAGAAATCTATGACAAACTTGAGTCGTGGACAAATAAACCGTTACATGCGGCCGGCATTGCAGAAACGATTGATTCTGTTTCTAAATCTTCTTCACGAATAATACAATTAGAGCTTTGCTTCAACTACACTTTCTCAACAATCGTTGCTGTTCGTAGTATTCCTTAGATTGACGCGCATTATTTTGCTTTCTGTGCTAAATACGGTAGGGAGCACACGCAAATAAAGATATGAAACTGAGAGAATAAGAAGCCACCCACCGTACAGTTAACTGATCGTTAGGGACCAGTACAATTAATCCTTGTAATTCCTAGTTCACTCATTCTGTCACGTGTGATAGCCTCAACAATTGTAGATTGAAAATATCCTATTGCGTGACCTTGGAGTTCATCGATAAGCCTTGTTTTCCAATGAAAACTGCTCAAATGCCATGGTGGTGCAGAAAGCGCACTCTTTTAACTTCCCTTCTGCCACAGGTCGAGCAGTAGCCTGGTAATGGTAAAATATAGTAAAAAAAAAACACATTAACTTTACCTTGGACTGTCAGTATATTACCAGTGCAGATTACCTTTAATAAAATCTACACCTTAACAAAATATTTAAACGCGCACTTAATTAGCTGCTTTTACATTAACAAAAAAAAACATATATTAAATAACCTACAAGCTCCAAGCCAGGAGACGTATCGAGGAGGCAAGGTAAGATTACCTATACCGCCACAGAACCAGACATTCGTTGAACTGGTCGTACTCCGCTTATTGCATCTTATAACACCCGTAATGGATCGTTATACCTTTGAATGCAGACCTCCAAATCCAAGAAACAAATTCGGCCTCGATTCGCCGTTTGATCTTACTGGAGCAGTCGATCCTCAAAGACAAAAGAAAGTGCTTCCATATATTTTCATTTTTGTTTCTCGCGAGACAGATTGCAAACTGGGTAGACGTTCGCTCACATAATTTGATTCCGGCACAACCGCCTCCACCCCATTTTGCGTCCGCGCTGTCGGGGCAGCGTGTTTGCGATCCCTTTTGTGGTCCCGTGTTACAACCATGGACCCTTTCTGACAAGCGTAACTGGGTTGACACTCCTTTTACTCGGAGATGCTCTCCGTCGATTCGCTATTCATCCACAGTGACGTCACCAGGTCCGGATTTCGAAAGCGAACTGCCCCGAATAAAAGGGCCGACCGGCCCCAAGATGAGATTTTCGGCGCGACGCTTCGGCGTCGGTCAGTTTAGCACCACAGCGACTCGTGTTCAGAAAATGACCTAGGTTGTGAGTGGCGCGCGTGTTCTGACATAACAAATGGCGACGTGCTTGTCGTGCGGAGTCATTTAAATAACACTTCTCACGCCGCAGACGCTGATTGATCTCGGCGTCTTTCGAGGTCGTGGTTGCTTCTGACACGGGATTCCCCCACTTAGTCCTGAATCAGAAGCTGGACGCTGTTTCCCTTTGACACGGACGTGTGCAGCTGCTAGTCGCTTCATCTTTAATGTAATACGTCATAGAAACGAGGACGAGGCAGACGAGAAAAGTAGGACACGGCGTATGTCGCTTGCTGCGAGTTTAGCTTCACGTAGTTTCTGAGAACGCTGCACACTCACAAATAAATATTCGGGAGAATTCAACGACGGGAAGTCGGGCGTGTCATCAGTAGAAAATAAATCGTTAAAATACGCAGTCTAAAAAAAAAAAAAAAAGTTTCCCTTGTAGCACGCGTGAGTGTAAATAAGCGTGGTTTACGGAGTGATGTGAAAGAATTGATGTTGATGCCTCTTATTTTATCGTGCAGAAATGTCACTATGACTCTTTTTCAGCGCGAGAAGTTTCAAGGTCGCGCCTCCCGCTATTCGTAGTTCTCATGTCGAGGGAGGGTTGATTTCGACAGAATACGGTCATTTATCAGCTGAGAGCAAAGCGTTTAGCGGCATAAAACAAAGGCCAGAAAGACATGACTATATACGCGAAGCCATTTCTTTTCTTTTTCTCTGATGGCAGATCTTCCTGGCGCCCTGAGCAGACGTTATCCTATTCCGACGTCACGACTAACTCTAAACCAGCAGCAGAGAGGCGAAAGAAGGTACGATTTTGGTCTCGAGCATCCTCAGTGGGGATAGCCGTTAACAGATATACACAAGAAAGAAAAGAAAAGAATCTGGCTAGGACATAATCTTCAAGTTGGAAGAAGTGAGCGCCAAAATTACCAAAAAAAATGCTTCCTGGGTTGTTTCTTTTTTTTTTTTTTCTTTAGCAGACTGCCCCAGTCTTAAGTTATTGCCACTATGGTTAAATGTTTGTCCCCTTTCTTTTGGAGGCAGCCTAGCGCGTGTGGTCCACTAATCACTACCGCGCAGTGTTGGCGGTAACGCGCTACAAGAAACGGCGTTATCGGTAGCGTGTTACTTTTTTTGGTAACGGGGCAATGTACTCGCTACTATTTCAAGACAGTAACGGGTGACGTACTTACGTTACTCGTAACATCTTCCCGAGACCTGAAAAAAGGTACCCTTAAATTTCTTTCGTGTTTCTACACTTCGTTTTTTGTCGTAAGTCCAGACGCAGCCGACGCTATAGGAGCTGATGTGACCAACTACAAAGGCAAAAAGTGGCACCATCATGGTGTTCGTCACGTTTCTGTACGTGTTATAGCATCGCCGAACTAGTCCTAAGCAAAAAGAAGGCCCAGTGAATTGCACTTTTGACTCTGGCTGTTTGGTCCCCTAGCTCGTAGCATCGGCTGCATCTGGACTGAAGCTGAAAGGAAGTACGGACCTTTGCAGAAATCGCCTTCTGCGCGCTGCCATCTTTGTTTGCTGGTCTGTGGAACGCCTTCTGAGGATGCGCTGTTGCTCTGCTGTGCGGCATATCAGACGCTGCACACGCGTCCACAGCTCAGTGACTCAGCAGTTTCCGCCCGGGTGATGAGCGATGCAAAGGTCTGGGGCCCTAATCTGGACAGTTGGCGAGAAACTCGACGAGAAATCTGGCGGGCGTGATTGGCCAACGCCGCACTTGACCTTGGCACCGGCCAATCAGAGCCGCGGGATTTCTCGCCGACTTTTTTGCCAAGTGTCCAGATTAGGGCCGTAGGGGCCTATCCTTCATATTTGCACTCATTCCACGTGCATTCAAAATGTTGTCTGTCCCTTCCCTAAGCATATAGTCCCATTTTAGAAACGCCCAACGCCCACGCCCCTTGTCCCAGTGTTAAAAAACGCTGCAGCAAGAAAAACAAAACACGCTGTTACCATTCATTTATAAATAAAAACTAACGCAAAAGTAACGTCCATTACTTTTTATCGGTAATGGCAACGCGTTCCTTCTATATTGAGGTTACGTAGGTTGGTAACGCGTTCCTTTATTTTTGAAGTAACGAGTAACGTAATTCGTCACTTTTTTTTCCGGTAACGCGTACAACACCTCTACCGCTTGATGTGTTGTCAGTTGTCAGCAGTCGGGCTACATTGACCTATCGCCTGTCTACAGCGTGAACCAGTGTCACTAAACCTTAAAGACAGACCACTTTTCGCTATCTAAACGCTATTTCCATATTGTTTTTCTTTTCTTTTCTTTCCGTAGAAATTAGTTCTTTCCAAATTTTCACTTAACCTCCGCCCCGCAAGGTTGTGTCGTCCTTGTTTTGTCAGGGGAGTTGTCCACTTCATCCACGTCGGCGCCCCGGCCCAGTCGGCCCACGACGGCTGACAAAGCCCAATGCAGCGAACGAACACGATCAATGTACACGCGGCCACACCGTCCATGCCTCACGAAAGTGATGTCTGGAGCAAGAAAAAATAAGATAACACGGCCTCATTTATCCATTCGCGCGTCTGAATCGGCGTACGTCTTTTTTCTACACCGCTACTTCCCCGTAACAACGGGCTACTGCGTTCCACCCTTAAGCTGGCAGTGTGGTGGGAACAACGCGGTCACCGGACCAATCAGCCGCCTCCCTTTCATCACGTGACCTAGCTCTTTGCGCGTGGGAAGGGGCGAGAGCGTGAACACGTGGCGAAAGGTGAACGCGACGAGCAGGTAGCTTCCATCGTACTGTCAGGTTAGGGGCGAGCGGAGTGCTCGGGCAGATACCCAGCAGACGAGGCTTTTGCATGGTGTGCGCCACGCCGCGTATGTAGCGCATGCACGCGCCCGAAGCGGTTAATCGCAATGTTGCGTCGTCGTTCAACGGGTTCGGAAAGACTGCGTTCAGCGAGAACAAAAATACGAGGGCAAGACACGGAAAGTTTCTCTCGCTGCCGCAGAAGACTACGGACGAAGACTCTTTGTTGTTCAGTTTTGTTTTTGTTGCTCGCGAGGAAGCTTCGTAGTTACGCCGAAACTGGGGTGGTTTATAAGAATAGCTCGCGAGGATTGCCGTTGCTAACGCGCTTCGAGTTAGGTTTAGCAGAAATTGAGAAATAAAGGTGGTTTGAAAATGTTCCCTCATTAGATGCAGCCTGCATGTATAGACAGTGCAGCTTTTTGGTCATTGCGTACCATGATATAATCTTCGATGCGCGGAGACAGTTTTTTAGTCGTCTGCAGCCGCGGCAGAAGTAATGTCGAAAACAACAAAAACAGGATAGCTGAAAAGAAAAAACTCTCGCGCACGTATCACTTACGTCGTAAAGTATCACAAACGTTGCAATGTGATTTACCATTGGCATCCTTTCTTGTAAAGCTTTTACTTGGCACATTATTTTTTTTAATTGTCCTACTGAACCAATCCCTGTTGCAGTGCTGAGTGCCCTGACTGACGCCGCATAATCTTGTGCGAATATAAACAATTGTTGTACACGTTCCTCCAAAACCGGAACGAAAGCTCGTTCCTCGTTCCTCCTCAATCTTGGAACGCGTTCCCGTTACAAGTTCCAGTTGGTCAGAAGGAACGCATTCCCGTTACGTATCTAAGATTAAAACGTGTCGTTACATTAACGTTACGTTCGTGTATTTTAACGAAATATTGCGCCGGATTATTCGTGAATGAAATACAACGAGCAAGTGAAACTATCCACTTCGAACAATACGTGTCGTGTCGCCGCAATCACATCTCTTCTAGTTCTTTGTTTTCGACTATCTCGGACACTTTCCCATCGCTTAAAATGTCGGAAGTAAGTTAAAATGGTCTATAATAAAAATCATAAATGTCTCCTCAATTCTGGTAGTATTAATACATATATATATAACGAGTCCCCGCTCCAGTTCCACCTGATGCAAGGTGGAACAACGGATTTCCTCCGCTCCTCCTAAAAGGCAGACTTGTGCCTGCTACTTGAAAAATGTCATAAAGTTACAGTTACAAATCACCGAGCCTCAAATGTAATGGATTACCGTTTAACTTTACTTGGGTTTAAAAGTAACGGATTACTTTACTCGTTACGTTACAAATTACTTTCAGGTTACTTTTCCCGTAGACTTATCAAAATAACAATTGAATGTGAATGTAGGTGCACTCCGGTTACCTGTAAGCTGACAAAGCAGCGAAAGTTGCAAGCACAGCTTGCGGCGACCGGAAATGAACCCTGGAATTCTCCAAAAAAAGCTAGCGGTGCGCATGCTCAACAGCAGCGTCTATCCTCCGCTACGAGATTCAAAAGACAACGTCTACTCGGCGATGTCTTTTTGATCTTTGTTTTTTGCATACATTTGTATATGCCTTACACGTTTTTCTAGCAGGGGCAGATCCAAGGGGGGGGGGGGGGGGGGGGGGGGCGACGGGGGCGGTCGCTCCCCTTCCCCCAAGCAAAGTCGACTCCCCCCCTCCCTCCTTCTCGGAGGGCAATTTGACATGGGTGGACCCGCCGGTGCACAAGAAAGAATGGGAGCATACGAATGAGAACAAATTTTCCGCCCCCCCACCCAAAAAAAAAAAACGGAGTTCCGGATCCGCCCCTGTTTTCTAGTGGTTCTGGTGTCTGGTCATACAAAAAATTGTGTTTTCTTTTCGATTCTTCTCCTCTTCACAATGATTTCTATTTTGTTGAACTTGCTATCTTTATGCTGCTGAACAGCCTGCTCATATTGCTCCAGCTTTAGTATTATGTTAATATTTTTAAAAAGTAACGAGAAATTAAAGTAATCCGTTATCAATATTTTGTAACGAAATTAGATTACGAATTACTACAGCAAAAATGTAACGTGGCAATTACAAAATTACTTAAAAAGTAATGAATTACGAGCAATCCGTTACTTGTAACAGATTACTTCCCATGTCTGCCAGAATACGTTCCAAAAACGTCGTTCCTTGGAAATGCGTTCTGTTAAACACTGACACATGCTCAATAAATCGATGCTCAGCAAATAATAGGTGCAATGTGGATGCGGATACAATTGTTGAAGTGCTGCGAAAATTTAAATGTAACATGATGCATTTGTGGAACACAATCGATTGTATGCGTATAGCCTTAGCAATGCGTGAACAGTGCATTTTCATACAGCTCTGTTAAGTTACTATCTTGGTTGGGTTAGCGCATATGCAAAGCCCGTGGATTGGCGCCAAGGGGTTAGGGAAGAGATAAGAAGCTAAGTGCACAGCAGTATGACTATACCTCAAGCTGCAAGCAACGAAGCACCCTAAAAGCATGCAATCCTTTTTATTGGCGCCCGCTTCCTAGAAATGTGTCCTTCGGGCCGTCCGTCTGACCGTCCGTCCGTCCATTTTCCCCGCTAAATTTAGTGAAGAAACCCACGCCAGGAAACCAGGTGGTCATGTAACTTCAGGTGACATGAGAAGGTACTTGTTTGGTACTTATTGCTAGTAATCAAATTACTTGTAATCAATTACTTTTTGAAGTGCTTTTGTAATTGTTTGATTACATTTATTACGAAGTACTTTTGAAAGTACTCAAATTATTTGTAACAGTTACTTTTTTCCCCCTTCCGTTTCTAATGGCTTCCTCTGTTGGTAGAAATTTCCTAGCAAGGAATCATCGAACCGAATCTCTGACAGGAGGATGTTTTACAAAAATTAGTAGATCAAGAAGATAATTAGTTCATAATTAGGTTGTTCTACTCCAATAATGGACAGTACAAAATACCCGTTTTCAAACCGGCCAAGTACTCTGTCGATTTGAAAAACTGAAGGGATCAGAGAAGTAACGGTTACTCTTTCAAGTAACTGTCAATTACTGTTTGTCTGGCGTAACCAAGTAATCTAATTGAGTACGTTTTAAAGAAGAGTAATTGTAAATGCAATTGATTTTTTTTTGTCGAGTAACGTCCACACGACGGCGTGAAACCAGGACTTGCCAACGGGATGTCAATTTCCCCGCTAAATTTAGCGGGAAAATGGACTTGTCCCCGTGACCTCGAGTCAGTCGCACGACACCAGGTCACTTGACACTGACTTCATGTCACGTGTCACTCGATCCCGTCATGTGACAACAGGTCACGCGACGTGGCTGTGGCACTGACGTCAGGTTGCGTGATGTCAATTTCACCGGGGAAAGCAATAAACAATAGCTTCGTCTCACAGGGTGGGAACAGCGCAATTTTGACTAATGACAAGAAACGAGAGGCGCACAGACGCAGCGCCATCGACTGAAGGTTTATTTTCCAACGAACCTCGAAAGAAAACACGAGGGAAGGAAAAATAAAAAGACAAATTTTTCTGACTCGCTGGAAAAGAAGTATTTGGTTGATAGTCAGCGCCGTGCCTGTGCACATCTTGTTTATTGTCCTTCGTCAAATTGCGCCGTTCACATCCTTGAAGATCATGAACCAACTACCCCAACGTTCTGCCCTGATGAACATGTTCTTTACCCTCCGAAACGATCGGGAGTGAAGATCTGCACTGTCCGCACTGTGCATGACCTCTCACCATTCTCAGCGCCACTGCGTACACTGCTTTTCGTTTCCTTTTTTTTTTTCTGTGTGTATAAGGATATTTTTGGCTTTGTTATTCGCCGAGTTCCTTCCCTCCGTAGATAGCAGCGGCGGGCTCTCCCGAATGCCTTGCGGTGAAGTAGACGCTTCAGATTTGTTCGAGTAACATGTCTAGTTTTGTTTTGTCACGCGAAATTGCACATAATAAATGACAAGAAAAAAAATACATATGCGCTTTCTCATATGTTGACGTCGGTGTAATGAGTCCTCTACTCCTCCTCTTAATTTAGTAATTGTCCGTGCCGTACCCGACTGCAACTCGCACGACCAGTCATCTCTCGTGACTTCGACTGCTGCACAACACTCTGGTCTTATATGGTGGCCGAGTTTGAAATACGCCTTGCGTAGCCGAGACCTCCAGCCAGTCCAATTTACATAAATTTATTCTTGGCGTTATTACCGTATATTTGCGCGCTACTCAGTGCGGCGGCGTGCCTCCAAGAAGCACATTGCACCTTGTCGAGGTATTTAATAAGCGAGGTAGTTACGCTGCGTTGTGAAATAATCGGGAACACATACTTTTTTTTGTATTTTGTTTGGAGCTGTTGTAAGCTGATCTGTTTAGGAAGAACATTGTTTTAGAAAGCATATTTTGATATTAAAAATGTATCAACTCACTTCATGTTTCTATGTAACGCCAATTGCCAAGGACAGGATGAAAGCGGAAGGAGGTCCTTCAGTTTTCAGGCTTCCAGTGCGAGAATCCTAACTTCAATAAATGACACATCAACGTCTCGTGAGCCTCGAGAGAGAACGCGTAGCCAAAGCATGATGGAAAGCAACGAGCACATACTGAAGGCCGGACGTTCGAAGGAGACGTCTTGTCGCTCTCGTCGTGCCGGTGGCTATAGACCCTTTTTCTAAAGCTGCCGGAAGGAGGCGTCGCTTTTGCAGCTTACGTCCCCGCGAAATTCCGGTCAAAGGAGAGGACGAATAATTCCTGAAACGTTCAAGAAATATTTTCTGACCAGTTTTTCAGATGATTAGCTAAAGGCCCGGTTAGCGAGATATTTGTCGGAGATTATTTTTAATACTCTGTTTTATAGCACAGCAGAAGGATCTGTTTTATAGCACAGCAGAAGGATCTCACAAGATCAACAACTTCGTCATTTCTGTAGAACTTCATCATCCCAGAAATTTTGACATTAACAAGCTTGAAAGGCCTCCCAAAGCGGAGTGACCGGAAGTCTCTAGGCAAGAGACGGCTTTGTTAACAGGAAGAATACACTTCAGCGTGCACGCGCCATCAATGCTGCACGGTGGAAAGCAATGCGGTGCGCAAATTCGTCTGCTTCTTTTGCAGAACTTGGGGTGACGCTCTGGATGGCTCTGATTGAAAAATAGTGGGTAGAACTCAAAGCAGCTTGTCTTGAGGTCTACCCACTATCCCTCAATGAGAACCAATCAGAGCTCGGAGTCTTTCTGACGTCACCGCAACCGCTGCAAAACAAGCAGACGAATTTGCTCTCCGCATAAGGGTGTGCTGGGGGCCGAGCACCCGAAAGAGGCAGCCCGTCGTTTGCATCCTGTCAGTAACTGTAGAAGGTATACGATTAAATATTTGTTTCTCATTTTCTTATTTCAGTATTAGAATCTGACCACTGCATCAGACGGCACTCGGCCCGAAAGATCGCCTAATCAGGAGCAATCTCGTACCTATTCTGGGTCGGCCGCTGGGCCTCGGGCAACGAAAGATTTAACGGCATGTTATAAATTGGCTGAATGAGGCAGAGAAGCATCAAGACCTAGTGTTTACTTTAGTGCCCTCCGACAATGCAATAAAATTGCTGTTGATTGGGTACATAGGGGCCTTATTGGTCCGATTGGCAATTCTAATGCTACGGAATGATATATATTATTTTTTAAAAAATAGAACGCTTTGATCGACAACATATAGTCGTAGGTAACAATATAGATGCATTTAAGGAACTATTAGGCGAACATTTAGAATCTATGAACTAGTATTGCTGAACCTGTAACTGTTTTGTTTTAATATTGTTATTTTGGTTTAATATCTTTGTGTATGTCATGCCCTGTGCACCCACTGTAATTGTCAGCAGCCAACTCAATGTGTGATGTGAAGTCATACCGGTTACGTAGTAAAGAAATTGAGATACGTTAAAAACGTACACAAAGTATTAAGTACTTTCTTAAAGTATTTACTTTAAGAAAAAGCAAAAAAGATTGTGTTCGCATTTGTGCTACATCATTTTTACGTCTCTGTCGAGCTGATTGTAAATATGGCGCCTTTCTTCTTTACGGTTGCTGACCATACCGAAGGTGCCTTATAGGGTTTGCATCCTAAGGAAGCAAGTAAAACTAACAAGATATAACAACGGAGACCTATAGTTGAACCACTCGTAGATGTTCAACACGGTTACCAAAGTGTCACTTACATGAATCCAATGTTTCAATGAGCGTTGAAGGCACCTCGACCGTAATTTGAATTCTGAAACCCAGGACGCCTACTCTCCGATGCTTTGTGCCAAATCCACCGAGTGAAATTACAGGGGGTTGTCAGCAGTACCGATCAGATGGCGGAGACGCTGAGTCTGCGGCAAGTCGTGGACGAAATGGATAGGCGAATCTACACCCCCGGCTACGGAAAGCCCGTCTTCTAACGCACCGCAGTAAATGCGTCCACTTTATCACGCATCCTCGAACTTGGGAGACACGTAATTGTCAGCGCGGATCCGCAGGCGCTACTGCCGGAACGTCCACGTAACAAGCAAGACAGGCTCAAATTGCGCCGTTCACATCCTTGAAGATCATGAACCAACTACCCCAACGTTCTGCCCTGATGAACATGTTCTTTACCCTCCGAAACGATCGGGAGTGAAGATCTGCACTGTCCGCACTGTGCATGACCTCTCACCATTCTCAGCGCCACTGCGTACACTGCTTTTCGTTTCCTTTTTTTTTTTCTGTGTGTATAAGGATATTTTTGGCTTTGTTATTCGCCGAGTTCCTTCCCTCCGTAGATAGCAGCGGCGGGCTCTCCCGAATGCCTTGCGGTGAAGTAGACGCTTCAGATTTGTTCGAGTAACATGTCTAGTTTTGTTTTGTCACGCGAAATTGCACATAATAAATGACAAGAAAAAAAATACATATGCGCTTTCTCATATGTTGACGTCGGTGTAATGAGTCCTCTACTCCTCCTCTTAATTTAGTAATTGTCCGTGCCGTACCCGACTGCAACTCGCACGACCAGTCATCTCTCGTGACTTCGACTGCTGCACAACACTCTGGTCTTATATGGTGGCCGAGTTTGAAATACGCCTTGCGTAGCCGAGACCTCCAGCCAGTCCAATTTACATAAATTTATTCTTGGCGTTATTACCGTATATTTGCGCGCTACTCAGTGCGGCGGCGTGCCTCCAAGAAGCACATTGCACCTTGTCGAGGTATTTAATAAGCGAGGTAGTTACGCTGCGTTGTGAAATAATCTGGAACACAGACTTTTTTTTGCATTTTGTTTGGAGCTGTTGTAAGCTGATCTGTTTAGTAAGAACATTGTTTTAGAAAGCATATTTTGATATTAAAAATGTATCAACTCACTTCATGTTTCTATGTAACGCCAATTGCCAAGGACAGGATGAAAGCGGAAGGAGGTCCTTCAGTTTTCAGGCTTCCAGTGCGAGAATCCTAACTTCAATAAATGACACATCAACGTCTCGTGAGCCTCGAGAGAGAACGCGTAGCCAAAGCATGATGGAAAGCAACGAGCACATACTGAAGGCCGGACGTTCGAAGGAGACGTCTTGTCGCTCTCGTCGTGCCGGTGGCTATAGACCCTTTTTCTAAAGCTGCCGGAAGGAGGCGTCGCTTTTGCAGCTTACGTCCCCGCGAAATTCCGGTCAAAGGAGAGGACGAATAATTCCTGAAACGTTCAAGAAATATTTTCTGACCAGTTTTTCAGATGATTAGCTAAAGGCCCGGTTAGCGAGATATTTGTCGGAGATTATTTTTAATACTCTGTTTTATAGCACAGCAGAAGGATCTGTTTTATAGCACAGCAGAAGGATCTCACAAGATCAACAACTTCGTCATTTCTGTAGAACTTCATCATCCCAGAAATTTTGACATTAACAAGCTTGAAAGGCCTCCCAAAGCGGAGTGACCGGAAGTCTCTAGGCAAGAGACGGCTTTGTTAACAGGAAGAATACACTTCAGCGTGCACGCGCCATCAATGCTGCACGGTGGAAAGCAATGCGGTGCGCAAATTCGTCTGCTTCTTTTGCAGAACTTGGGGTGACGCTCTGGATGGCTCTGATTGAAAAATAGTGGGTAGAACTCAAAGCAGCTTGTCTTGAGGTCTACCCACTATCCCTCAATGAGAACCAATCAGAGCTCGGAGTCTTTCTGACGTCACCGCAACCGCTGCAAAACAAGCAGACGAATTTGCTCTCCGCATAAGGGTGTGCTGGGGGCCGAGCACCCGAAAGAGGCAGCCCGTCGTTTGCATCCTGTCAGTAACTGTAGAAGGTATACGATTAAATATTTGTTTCTCATTTTCTTATTTCAGTATTAGAATCTGACCACTGCATCAGACGGCACTCGGCCCGAAAGATCGCCTAATCAGGAGCAATCTCGTACCTATTCTGGGTCGGCCGCTGGGCCTCGGGCAACGAAAGATTTAACGGCATGTTATAAATTGGCTGAATGAGGCAGAGAAGCATCAAGACCTAGTGTTTACTTTAGTGCCCTCCGACAATGCAATAAAATTGCTGTTGATTGGGTACATAGGGGCCTTTATTGGTCCGATTGGCAATTCTAATGCTACGGAATGATATATATTTATTTTTTAAAAAAATAGAACGCTTTGATCGACAACATATAGTCGTAGGTAACAATATAGATGCATTTAAGGAACTATTAGGCGAACATTTAGAATCTATGAACTAGTATTGCTGAACCTGTAACTGTTTTGTTTTAATATTGTTATTTTGGTTTTAATATCTTTGTGTATGTCATGCCCTGTGCACCCACTGTAATTGTCAGCAGCCAACTCAATGTGTGATGTGAAGTCATACCGGTTACGTAGTAAAGAAATTGAGATACGTTAAAAACGTACACAAAGTATTAAGTACTTTCTTAAAGTATTTACTTTAAGAAAAAGCAAAAAAGATTGTGTTCGCATTTGTGCTACATCATTTTTACGTCTCTGTCGAGCTGATTGTAAATATGGCGCCTTTCTTCTTTACGGTTGCTGACCATACCGAAGGTGCCTTATAGGGTTTGCATCCTAAGGAAGCAAGTAAAACTAACAAGATATAACAACGGAGACCTATAGTTGAACCACTCGTAGATGTTCAACACGTTACCAAAGTGTCACTTACATGAATCCAATGTTTCAATGAGCGTTGAAGGCACCTCGACCGTAAATTTGAATTCTGAAACCCAGGACGCCTACTCTCCGATGCTTTGTGCCAAATCCACCGAGTGAAATTACAGGGGGTTGTCAGCAGTACCGATCAGATGGCGGAGACGCTGAGTCTGCGGCAAGTCGTGGACCAAATGGATAGGCGAATCTACACCCCCGGCGACGGAAAGCCCGTCTTCTAACGCACCGCAGTAAATGCGTCCACTTTATCACGCATCCTCGAACTTGGGAGACACGTAATTGTCAGCGCGGATCCGCAGGCGCTACTGCCGGAACGTCCACGTAACAAGCAAGACAGGCGATCAGTGGGGAGCAAACAGCCAAATGAAGGGAAACAAACAAAAACAAACGCAAAAGAAAAAGAAACCCGCTCTTGACCGACATAGCAGATGTAAAAAAAAATAGACCGACATAATATATATGGTTGGTCGCCCCGCTGCGGGCTTCTTCCATTTTGATTTCGAAAAAAGCAAAGCCGCGATAGTAATCACGGAAACTACGTGGGGATGGTATGGATAACAAAATCCAACCCCATTTCGAAGATCGAGTGAACGAATGAGTTACCATTATTCAAACGTATACTCAGAAAAGGGAAGTGAGATTTAAGAAGCTTCCTTATGAAAACAAAATTGAAGTTACCCTACATTTTTCTTTTCTTCGCCAATTTTGTTTTAAATGCCGTTTTTTTTTTTTTATCAAGTTGCGAAATTATGCACGCAGCAGGATGTCATAGTCCCGCCCGAAGTATGTGGGAGCTCAACGCAGCTCAACATAGCTCGATCAGCTTTTTAACACTAGCTTACCACCTAGGTATACTTCGTTTTTCCTTAGGACCAGAGTCACCAGACGCAGCCAACGCTACCAGCTGACGAGAGCGATCAGAGAGCATCGAAAGTGCACCATCATGATGTTCGTCATGTTTCTGTACTTGCCCTATCATCGCTGGCTGAATCAATCATAGACAGAAAAGGCCCATAGTGACTTGCTCTTTGGATGCTGTTCGATTGGTCCCTTTAGCTCTTGTCGTCGGCTTCGTATGGACTTCAGCTTAAACGAAGTCGAGAACGTCCCTTCAGCTGAAATCTTCTTTGCTTATCAATACTCACCGAGAGCTTGAGAAGCACACGACGTGCCTTACTATCTTCGTTTTTCTTGCCTCGTGATTGGTCCTTCGGCGTTTTTATCTCGGCTAATGCCTAAACCTCATTGGCTGCTCAGCGATAATGAGATACTGGCAATTTGACACGCCCTGCGTCTCCTAAGCTCTCAGTGACCTTAACTACCTGTAAGCGTGACTTTTTTTTTTTTTTTAAGTGCGCCGCCATCTTGAAGATCGCGGCACCGAAGATGCCATCTAGCTGCTTAAAACTTGAAATGCCGGCTGGTTGTGGCTAACATCCCTAGATAACGCTGTGCGAGGTAGTAACAAGTCCTCCTCCCCTGCCCTACTCCCCTCGCCCCTGTCGTCTGATAGGGCGCGGTCCGCCATGTTCTTCCTAACTCGTCCACGACGGCTCTGTTAGGAATCTTCTGAGTTACTCCGGCAGGTCGTGTCCCGTTATAATCCAGATAAAACAGCGCTGGACGCGGGTTGGTTTTCGAGCGCCATGGTAGCAAACAGTTACTCGAGAGTGACGTCGACTAATATCCGCCATGTTCTTCCTAACCGGAAACGGAACGAGGGCACGGACCAATGGGAGGGCGCGTCCGCACATCAATCGCTGTCGCAACTAATCAATAAAGCGGTTATCGACCGACTTTCGTTGTGGCAGCGCAGCTGTCTGTGTAGGTGCAATTAGTGCCACTAAATAAGCTACGCTTCAGAGTAATGAAACTTACCCAGCTGGTAGCTTAAAATCACGGTTACCAGTTATCTAAAGTTCTATCTGAAATCACAAGAAACGATTTACCGTCCTTACAAATTTTTAAACAGTTCGCGACGGAGCAAAGCAAAATTTCACGAGCTTTCTAACGTTGAATATTATGCTGATGATGTCGCGCGTTTGAATCATGACGATCGCAAGTTGCGTCTGCTCTACACAAGCACCAACATGGCGGCGCCTACAACAATATCGGGGAACAGAATGCCGATACTCTGAGCCTCGCTCATTTTGTGGCTCTAGGTGCAATGGTGTGGGTATGGAGAGAACTTGGCTCGGCTGGGCTATGGTGGGCTACAATAACTTGGCTGAAACTTGGCCACGGTTCATTCCAGCTGGTTAATGATCGGCCATAATCTTGCCTCTTCAAAATAACGAGGATGAAGAAGGTGGAGTGTTGTTTTTAATTGAGGTTTGTGGGGATTCCTTTGGTCTCCCTTCCCCGATGGCTGCGATAACGGCCGCGGGTCGGAACACTCGGCCTCCTTTGCCGTGAGCTCCGACCCGTTCGTGAGGCGGAGGGCCGCATGGCTTGGGGGGCCCTCCTCTCACTCTCTCCCGGGGGGACCTCTTTCCGTCCCCCCGCTCGGATGCGGATCACTGCTGACAGGCGAGGAGGTTTCGCCTCTGGTTTTCCCGCTTTCGGGAAAGGGGCTCGTCCGGGTGACCGCGAAAGAGATAGGACGTGTGTCGGCGACTTCTCCGATGCTTCCCCGGTCTTGGCTCTCCGGAACCCCGCGTCTGGCAGGTAAGGACCTTTTCTTACCTTGCCGGCGCGGGGGGCATTTTGGATGGGGACATGGTAGTTCATTTAAAAGAGTATGTTAATAAATGCTCTTGGACTCTGTCCTTACTCTGGTACGTGTGTCTTCTCTTCCGCTATATTCGAGAGAGTGAGACAAGGTAGACGATCATTGGCACCGACGGAGGTAATTTATCGAACCGACCCGCGGTAATGTAGCCCTAAACGTCGTCTATATTGCCGCGGAGATGTGGGGACTGCGCTACTAGGTTTGACGCCTCCTTTGAGCTATCGCCGCTGTTGAGACAACCCTTTGGTGACTCTATCGGTACCTGTGTTTGTTGGTAGCTAGCAAACTCCCACAGGTTTTACAACGAAACATTATATGAGCATTTTAATATCGTCAATGCAGGTAAGCCATCGGCATTTGATAGCTGCATCATGAGTGCTGGCACGTAGACGCTTTCATACCCTTCACTTGAAAAGGGCGTACTTTGCAGTGATAACTTATTCTGAACACCGGCACTGGGTTAGAATCGGTCCGCTTGCCTTAGACGAAGTGACCGTATACGCATAAACGTGTCAATGAGTCTGATACAACGCCCTTGCGATTCAACGCACGCAATCGACCGACTTTATAAATAAGAATCCTCGGGGCAACGTGTGAAGCTCAATAACATGGCAGCCACACTCCCGCTGCAGCTTATTGTGCTCATCGCACACTTTTCCGCGAATGTTCTTACACTCGTTAAAATTATGTGTGCACCCGACGACGACCACTGATAGCCAGACAACCGTAGGTGTTCGGAAATTGTAACACGATAAAAAGAAACACTCGGAACTAACTACGACGTCCGTCTCATAAGCCTTTTCGCACGTACGCTCACCGGTGGAATATCCAGTGTCAGCAGCCAATACAAAAATGCACAGGGTTGAGGGCGCATCAGTTGCGCGCTGGTATTAGGTTATGCAGAAGAAGGTCTATATAGCCTATCCGTAACACGACAGCCTGTATCGGTAATGCCTCACTTGACACGTGGCGGGACACGTCAAATCGTTCTTGGGTTATTACCCACCATCTTTGGTGCAGTCCTGTAGACGTTACTAAAGAAAAGTAATCGATCAGAATACACTAAGTCTCGGCTAAACAAGCATTTAATTAAGTTACTCGATTACTCGAGTAGAAAAATAGTTGGCCGCTGCCTCAAATAGTAACCGGTACTTCTCCGATAAATTATTTTTGAAACGACAAGATTTTTCTGACGATAGGAAAGTGGGCATTTCGTACTGACAAATATTGGATTATAATCAGCGAATTATAAACTACGTATCTCGTTTAATCCGTCAATTTCGGTAAAGCATTCTCCCGTCCAAGACTTGGTTCGAGCAATCCTTGGTAGGAAACTTGTAGAAACAAAAGGCGCCATTAGAAAGGGGAGGGGAAACTTGAAAAACGTTATGTCATTTTAGTACTTCCAAATGTAATCAAATTACTCTCGCAATTATTTCTTAATAAATGTAATTTGCAACAAGTAATTTGATTACTTGCAGTGAGTATCGTACAAGTCTGCTTTGACCCGAGCCACGTGACAAGCGTCAATGGCCTTCAACGTTTGTTACGCCGATTCGACAAGGTCACGGCGCTCCATTCGCCATGGTGTCCGCGGTACATTCGCGTGACGTGAGAGACGCCCAGCCGAAGAAATGACATCGCTGAAGCTCCCGAAATTGTCCGTGACAAACGGGAATATTTCGTCCGAGAGTCGTCCGTGCCCTCGGCGACTTTGAGTCGCGTTTCATTCCTATCGAACGGTACCAAACCTCCAAGGGACGGGAGGTCATGTCCCGCCTGTCCACTTGGCTGCACGCTCGTCCGTGGAGACCCGGAGCATACGTGAGCCCATTCGGCAGCCTTCAATGTCAGAATCTCGTCGACCCCAAAATACGTGACGGCAGCGCGAGAAATGAACGCCTCGACCTTCACGCGTATGGAAGAACGGACAAAGTGCTGCAGATTGCACCCCGCTCTCGCTGTCGAATGCGGGCAATCACGCCGCTCGGCGGTTCGTAAAATCAAAGCGAAGCAACATTTTGCACGCCTCTTTGTGACATGAAGTTTTCTCCCACTCTCTACGCGCGATTACCTCCGTGCGCCCCTTTTTTTTCTTTTTTTTTTAAAGGTGTTTAAGTGTAAAAAGAAGAAAATCTTGGTTGATATCTGCGAAACATATCTGTAAAGGCTACTCTCCGAAATTGATCAAGCTGCAATTGAAGCCGAAATGTATAATACGTTAGGAATACAGCTACATTTTTACAAACGTGTATGGTGACAGTTACGTGCTACTTGAGATTAAATAAATGTAATAGAGTTACAACTACAGTTACGTTTTAAAGATGGATTTAGGAATATTTGCATTTACTCGAGATGAGATATAATTAAACCACAAACACAGCTGCATGTTTACGAATATATCTAGTTACAGCTAGTTACTCCAGGTGAAATATTTTAAAAATTGTGCCTAGCAAGTTCCTTGAGCTGAAATATAACTAAGCAATAACGACGATTAATATTCACAAATCTACCTAGTTACAAAAACAGTTGCTTTAGTCAAAATGTAATTGATTCGCAAATAGAGTTCAATTTTAACAAATATGCACAGTTATAGTTAAAGTTACTTGAGGTACATTACAATAAGCCATAATTGCAGTCATTTCGCAAAAGTATCTTGTACAGTTTTCACTACTCAATAATTCTAGAATTAGCCATGACTTTGATGTGTACTTGAATCGGTGAGCTAGTTCACACCGCGACTAAATCAGCATTAATTTGTTTATTTGACAATACAATTTCAAGAAGAAAATGTAAATTAGCTAAGCTATAAGCTACTTCAAAATAAACGACGTTAAGATGTCTGAAATTTCGATGTAACTTAGGAACAATTTGGTTACGGAAATTTTTACCTGATTGCCTTAACTGACTTATTTTAATAAGTTTTTTTAACAGCTCTGTAATATAGTTGCAATAAAACTTGGCCGAGGAACGGAAGTCAACTTTAATGTAGTTAAAAACTCGAGCGTAACAATTGGCTCGGGAATATTTATGTGATTCGAAGATGTAGCGTAGACAAATAACTCGACACTAGATAAAAAAAAAAAGTACGATTCCATAGAAAAAAAGGTTAAAAAAATATACCAAGACTAATAGCAGCATTTGTTCCAGTTAAGTGTAATTGTGACTACAATGACTCGAACCTATGGAGGTTTGAGTTCAAGTTAATTCGATTTATTTTCTAAAACATTAACACGAAGATTGAAAAAAAAACCAAAACAGTTATACTCATGTTTGATTTTTATGCGCATGCGCGAAAATCATAAACAGGCTGACGCCGACTGGCGGACGAGAAGGAAAACATGTATCGGGTATTTTTTTTTTTTTCTGTATTAACATACTAACTAAATGCAAACAAAGTTTATATATGCTTGCTTTTACATTATGTTCGCACATTGGTAACCGTTCTGTAAAATCAAAAAGAACTAACTGCGTGCTGTGTGATTCATTCCTCCCTAAAATTTTAAACAATCGCGTAGATGTGGCACAACACTGCTGTAAAAGATCGAACTTTTAATTTTCGCCAAAAGTTCAAAGGCTTGCCGAACCAGTCGAACATTAGACTTGGGCAAACGTTCGCGACATCTCTATAATAGATCTCGTTTCCAGAACTGATCAGCGCCATCTCTCAGCTGCTGCGCGGATTATCCGAGTCGGCCATTGTTTGGGCGTGTACCTTGAGCTCGTATTGGACACGAGTATTACGTCAGCGTTCGACGACGGACTCGGGACCAATCAGACGCTTCGTGCCCCATAAATGGAGGCCGCGCCGATGTTGCTTCATGGGTTTTTCCTTTTGCAAAGGGTCTATTGTGACTACGTGATAAAGACTCGAAGAGCTGAAACCAGAATTGCTCTCTGTCAGGAGCTTTGTCTACTCCACACTTTACCATTCCTCTCGTTTTTTGTCTTACCACCGAATGTTGCAAAGGAAAAAAAAAAAAAAGAAACACCGTGTTTTATGCTGCTTTTTTTTTTTTCTGTTTTTTACCTCGAAAATAATTTGCGTAATCACCGTATACGCTGTCTCAACAAAAAAGCAGTACTATAGCGATGGGGACCAGATGACAAGGTTTGAGAACTTATCATTACCTAATTCAAAACTAATAAGGACTTTTGAACCTTTTTTTTATGAGGAAGTTGCGACAAAACGAAGCCCGCAAATATACATAGACAAGAATGGCGAACGTTACCAGGAATGCGCCCCTTTTTCTAAATGGAATTTTTCGAAATTCGCCAGTGACCTTTGAATCAGATTGCGCTTAAAGTCAGTGGGCTCTCGGGAGATCTCAGACCCCCCACGAATTTCGACGCGGGGGTCTGAAACCCCTATGACGAGTAGCTCCAACCGTCGCGCCCCTAGGGGTGTACTTGACAACGAAACCCATCGGTAGAACACGAATTATTTGGACGTAATTAGTGAAGAAAGGTAAAAAACGCAGGCGAGCTGGTGAATGATATCCATATTAACCCTGAGACGTAGGAAAATAAAAAAACGGACAGAATAGAGACTTCGTTGTTCTGTCCGTTTTTTTTATTTTCCTACGTCTCAGGGTTTATTTGGACGTGTTTCTGAAGCAGCGTTTGACCGTGTCATCGTTTAAATGCATGATTTAAATGCGTGCACACCCCTTCCCTTGGGAGCAATAAATCGGACTGGACCCTTAACGTCAAATTTCCTCTTTTTTTTTTTTAGTTGTACACGTTATTGGCGCAGGAAACGAACATATTCAGGAGGAAATGAATGGACGCCAAAGTCGGTCAGTGCAAGGTCCTTGCGGACCAGGCTGAAGGAGAGGGCACCGCTTTAGACGAGAACAATTCGGTGGCCGTATACCTCCAACGCAGAGGCGGTGCAGAAAGTCTTTGTCTTGTTTTGCAGCGGGGAGCGCGACTCCCGCGATGTGGAACGGAACAGGGTCTCTTCCAGCTTCCTCCAAACGAATTCTTGGGGTTACGTGCACGAAATAGAATGTCGGTCGGCATCCAACATCGGCGCCCTTGTTCGCTTCCTTCTTGGTGCCCTCGAGACGCTGCTTTTATGTCATTTTGATTCTTTCGAGACTATTATCTAGGTTTGATTTTATTGTGCGCGATTTTGACCCTCCGCCAAGTTCTAGGGGATGAATATGCATTAGAAATTAACTAAATAAGCTATAATCAGAAAGTGTGGTAAGTGTACGCACCCCCAAGTCGTGGATTGGTGGACTGCCATCGTCTTCGGCGCGTACACCTCTTCCTTGTGTCTGTCTCTTTTTAACGTCTGCTCTGCTCGTGTCCCAGGAAAGCCGGCCTCGGTGGCGTGGCAGAAAAGCGGGCGTCGGGGGCGTGACGCTAATCCTTATTGGTCAATAGGGTGCTGACGTCAAAGTCCCATGACCTCGCGCGAACATTTTAAAGAACCGGCAATGCTCACGTGAAGCGCGTGGAACGAAAGTGATTACAAACGTGACATGTAATGAGAATTAAAGGTCGGCCCATGTCTCAAATTATTTCACTTTATAAAGTACTGTAAACGACTTAATTTTCGCGGGCTCAAATTTTTGCGAATCCGGCCAAAGCTGAAAATTTGAAATTATTCGCGGGTTCTAATTTTCGCGAATCAAGTGTAGCTTCCGTAACGTTCACATATTGCCCAAATTGTTCGCGGGACGTAATTTTCGCGAATCGTAGGCGATTCGCGAAATTCGCTAAAATTAGGTCCTCGCGAAAATTTAATCGTTTACACTAATTCATTTGTCCTAAAAAAAAACATAATTAATTTTAGGCGGGATTCAAACCCACGACCCTCCGGTTGCGAGCCAGACACGCTAGCGACTAAGCCACGCAAGGTTGTTTTTTTAATTACATTTAGGTTACGCAAGGCACGCTTGCACGGCGAATGAGAAGGCGATGCGAACAGGGCCTTATCACGCTATCGCGTTCCGCTCTTAAAGGCGAAGCTTAAAGGAGCGGTGCAACGATATTCAATTGGCATGTGTTTTACTTTACACGAGCTTACTGGCACTAGTGGGACTCAAGGTTACTCGCACGCAACGCCACTGGCCAAGAAACTCCTTTGTTGCGGTGTAATTTGAGAGACAAAAGCGATCATTTTCATTCAATCTCTCCCTTGCAAAATTCGATGACGTAACGCGGGGATCGCAGTACACCCGTATGACGATATTTGAATGCGGTTCATAGATTGGACCCGAGCATTGCGTGGGCACTCGATTTAGGCTCGTGATAATTGATAGCTCGAGAAGCATTCGAGTAGTGGCCCGTGTCCAATCGCTGCAACGACGACAATAGCCGAGCCATAACAATGTCTGGAACTCAGCGCGTGTCCTGTGCTTTGCCAACCCCAGCGCGTGGCTATGATCAACATTGGCGGCATATAATCGGCTCCAGATCACGTGGCCGCTTGTTCTGGCTGCGAGTTGAGGGCGTGAACGCTGCTCGTTGTTTTTTAATTTTTTTCTGGGACTTCTAATGCGTCGGGTGAAAAACTAAGGCGTGTTTCATAGGTCACTATAACGTCAGGGATCCGTTCTAAGCGGTATTTGCGCAAAGTAAAAAAATTGTTGCATAGCCCCTTTAAAGGCGAAGCTTAAAGGGATACTGAACCAGGAATTTAGTGTCCATAATAAGTGGGGCACGTTCTTCCCACGAGCCAGCAGCCGCCGGTGTGCGCGAGCACACGCAACAAAAATGACGTCAAAGACCTTCATTTGCGGTTAAGATGACAGTGAAATGTATGGGCTTCACTCCAAAGGAGAATAAGACAAGTTTTTCACCTAAACAGTGGTGTCTGGTGTAAAAGGTAAGCGATTAATTGGTCTAACAAGCACGTAGCTTTCACTTGTAGAGATGAAAAGCCTGTATTTATTCTCCTTTGGCCCGAAGCCGATGCATTTCACTGTCCTCATGGAGGTCTTTGACGTCATTTTCGTTGCGTGTGCTCGCGCACACCGGCGGCTGCTGGCTCGTGGAAAGAACATGCGCCACTTATTATGGACACTTAATTCTTTGGTTCAGTATCCCTCTAAGCGTTTACGAAGTTTAGCGCTGCTTTATCATTTGTTATAATTAGTTCTCTAAGCTATGTGTATACCACGCAGGGGGACTGCTGGAGTTAAAAAAACTGAATTAAAAAGTACCGCGTAAGTTCTTAAGAATTTTGATACCTCACCTCATTTATATTATATTTATATAAAGTTACAAAGTATGTGGCCCAAAACAGCATCTTCAGCTTTGTTTTTTTTCTATTTATTAATATAGTCCAAAATACTATGAGTTCTTTATTGCACTATTATCGGAGGAGGCATGCACTTTCTCGTCCCAGTCACATCGTTTAAAATGAGCCAACATGCACATAAATTAGCGACCTCAGTTTTTTTCTTTTGTTTTCTAAAGTTGTTTTGTTTTGTGTTTTGTATAGAAGTAAACAGTGTGTGTGAAGGTTTGTACACATTCATGACTTTTATTCTAACTAAACCAGGTACGAAGGTTAACAAACTAAGCTCAGTAAAACGTTTTTCTAACAGAATGATATGAATGTACGCAAAATAAACTGTAGAAAGCAATAAATAAAAAAAAAAGATCAGCGTCCTCAGTGAGGTTCTCTCGCAATGCCCGGACATTTCCGGTTGGGCAGATGATTTATTAAAAAGTCGCTCGGGAGTAAGGACAGACCATGTCGCTTCCTCATGTAAATCGGACGCGGTCTTCTTGCAGCGACCAGGCGTGTCGAGGTCAGAACTGCCGGTGTGACGGGAAAATGAGACCACATTCGTATACAGCGGTGGTGTCCATCTAAAGTCAAGCTGGCTATAGTAACAGCTCGACTGCTTTGTACAAATTTCTAGTCGACGTGTAAGTGGCTCCGACGTGACGCCCTCGAACCATTATGATTGTCATTCTAACGCTAAATTCCGCTAGAAAATACGGAACTGTTTTCAAAATCCGCGAGGGAGGCGAAAATCCGCTCAGTGGGACACACTCCACATTGACGAGCGAAGATGGACTCGTATTTTTGGATCGACCTGCCAGAGACGGTCCGTTGTTAAGAACGGCCGCTGCTCCAACTTGCCTCAGCTTTAACTCGGCAGGCCGACCAAGATCTCCGACGTTCGATTACTACCGCCACTGTCCAACTGCGGAAGCAACACGATGCCATGGCATCCAGAAGCCCACATATATCGTCGAGGTTCTTTTAACTCTACAAGCCTTGCTTCTGGGGAACGACGTCATCTTGAACTAGGCCAGGCGTACTTACACTTTTGATTTCGTACAACCCACACAAAAGAGGTGACGACGCAACGACCGCTCTACGGTCTTGACCCGAAACACCACAAAGACGCAGAAAAGAACGCAAACGGGCGTTCATAGCTAGCTGACAGTGCAGTGGAGGCTACGTGCTCGCAGTGACACGTCTGTCTCTTGCCACACGATCACGCTTTCCGTGCGGGGTTATGACTTGTTGTTGTTGTTGCTGGAACGAGATCACGTATGACCGGTCATACGAGCGCGTAGCTTCCACTGGAACTGGCAGCTTAGGGCTGAACCGAGTGTAGGGGTCACCGATCAGCACATTCATCCCTCGCCACGTGACAACTTGCGACCCGCCAGCCCTAACGGCCCACAAGGCGTAGTCCATTGCACACACAACGGCGCGTTGCCGTGGACGGCTGTCAGCGCTACAACTCCCGCCGCCACAATACAAAGCAAAAAGCAGAGAGAATGCGAAAACAAAGTTACGCAAGGACGTTTACTTTTCTCGGGTTCGGTGAGCCCCGCTTCGCACGAGTCGGGTGCAAGGACCTTTGGTTGCCGCGGCGAGGCGAGGCTGCCATGGCACGCGGCCGCCGGTGCCACCGCTGCGGATCTTAATGAGGCGTTCCTTTCAAATCGAAAATAAGGTCGCTTGGGTAGCGCGAGGCGGCTGCATCCAGCGCCGCTGCCGCGCGTGAGAGATAACGAAGGCGATAGTCATCGTCGGTGGTGGTGGTGGTGGCGGACGCTTGGATACAGAAATGGGTTTCGTTTAACGAGCACTGACCTGCGTAGGAGGCTATGTTATGTTCCTCTAAATGTGATCGGCGGCGGCGTTGTCCGGAGCTTACGATATGACCTGCATTTTTTTTCTTTGTCTCGTGACCTTTTTTTGTTTTTGTTTCGGAATGGCATCTAGTATTCCTTACAAAACACAGTGGAGCGTTTCTGTTGAAAAGCTGCTGAAAAAAAGTCATCGTTTTTCTTTGTCTCGTCACTTTTTTTTTGTCGGAATGACTATCGCAGTATCCCTTACAAAAAAACTGTGGAGCTTTTTTGTCGAAAAGCTGTTGAAAAAGTCATCGCTTTTTTTTTTATCTCGTGGACTATTTTGCTTTTGTGCCGGAATGGCTCGGAATGGCTATCGCAGTATCCCTTACACAAAACTGCGGGGCTTTTCTGTTCAAAAGCTATTGAAAAACGTCACCGGAGGATATATAATGTCAAGCTTTTCATCTGACTTTCTCTAGCCTGTCCTGTTGACTTTCTATTGAATATTGGCCCACTTTTCAAAAGAAAGTCGACAGACTTTCTGTCGCCTCTAATATGCTTTTTCTGGAGCGTTTCCATTAAAAAACTACAGTCGTCCAAAAAGAAGAAAAAAATTGCTTTACACCTCAGCTATTCGTTCAAAAAAGTTTTGAAAAGTTTAATGCGGCTTTTCATTCTGCTCTAGCTTGACTGTCGCAGAATAACAATTAAAAATAAAATCCAAGCTTTTTTTAGATAACAGACTGAGGTGAAAAGAAAAAAAAAAAAAAAACATACGTCGTCAAAGAGACGTTGCAGAGGCATGTGTTCACGAGATGAATTTCCACGAACCGTATACAGTGTCGGCGAACTGCGTGTCCATGAAAAGATGTCAACGAAACACGCTTTTCACGAAACGTGTTTCAACGAAACGATAGGGCTTGGTTTGGTTTTCCTCTCTAAATTACAACTGGTTTCTTTATCCTTCCCGTAGGCCCGTAAGAAGGTTGAGCGTGCCGGTCCCGGTCACCAAATCGGCTAAGCAGAAACGCAGGTACCCCCCGATACCTGACGGCATGTGGGCCGCCCTGCCCGGAGCACCGCGGCGCGAAATAAGAGCAACCTTTTTTACTTTGGCATATCCGGTCCCCTTGTTCTTTCTTCTCGTCCTCTCAGTAATCGCGACCAAGATAAGGACGGCTATCTGGCGGCTCTACTGGGGACACGTGCAACGGTTCAAGATCCATTATTGCATCCTGCATGGCGTAATTCAGCCCTCTGTCAAAACGTAAAAAAGCTGGTGCAAAGAAAAAAAGTAATAATAAGCTGGAGCGTGTCGAACCAATCTTTACGATCCTGTATTGAGCAAGTCGATATATTTTGAAAGTGAAATGTTCTTTGGCTAGATGCTCTGTATTTCGTGAAGCCGCATTTCGTGAAGGCATGGCCTGTGACCTATACACACCAATTCAAGGAATAAAGAGCGGGTTGGTGAAATTGTAAGAATCACAGAAAGAATAGGGACTAGGACAGACGGCACAGTTCTTTGAACTTGCAATGAACATTTACTGACGTCACCTTCAATATACGGTCGGGGTATCCCACCCAAAAAATACGTTTTTTTTTTTTTTTTTTTTTTTTGTTCAATGGCACTGCAGAGCGCTGATTTTCTTCGACATGTTGAGCTAAGAGGTCATAACCGATGCCAATGTTTCAGCGCTAACCGTTTTCTTATTCAAAAGTTATAATTTATTTTTTGAACATTTCAATGGGAAAATGGCGGCCGACGTAGCTTCCTCGCAGGCGCCCTTCTGTGACGCAGCTGGTAGGATTCGAGCAGACGACGCGCTATGTCAAAGCACGGAGTGCCCATGTTAGTTCGTATCTGTGCCCATTAAAAACTGTTTATTTATTAAAGAAACGCGTATAACGTTTTTGTTAGTGATGTTTCTAATGAATAACTGCGCCTCGAAGTTGCTTTTTATATTAAAAAAAAAACACTTTAAAATGTTCACAAACAAGGCTGCAGCTTCACATTATAGCTTGCGCGGCGTGCGTCAGGACTATTCCCAGCCTCTCTGATTCTTGATTTTTTTTTCTGATCTGTTGAAGCTGCTGTAGAAAATGCTTTTGCACTTACCAGAGTAAATGACGAGCTGCCTTCTTAGCTGTGTAAATGACGTGTTGTCTTCTTAGCTGTGCACGTGCGCACAGTTGTGTTGCAAAGCGCCACATACTTGTTTTAGCTACAGTGAGCTTGCCGATACCGACTTTTTTAGATATGTAACTCGACAGTTGCAGCCGAGCAAATGTTCGTCAGCAATTAACGCTTGGCTTCCCCCGAATCGAATACGTGGCAAAGAAGTTATATCGTATTTTTTCTAAGAACTGTTTATAAATCTAAACTCGCTCGCTGAGAGGCGCATCACGCATTATGCACATTTGCGTCCTGAAAAATTAAACATAAAAACAAACGGTAGTAATTCATAGCATGGTGTATTCCTCATTTTGTCGGGACGCTGAAGTGTCACCGACTTACTAGATTTAAGACTTCGCTTGCGAGCCGGGGGTCTCACACATTTCGCGTCGACCGGGTGAATAAGCGGGGGAGTTAGTTGAAACAACTCCGGAAGCCAGCCACCGCTTCTTTCTGCCAGTTATTCGGAGAAAATGTTTGTTCGCTTGTTTAAAATCAAAAGGGAATCAACTTGGAACTAATAAGAAACCAGCACTCAGAAAACACGTTGAAACACACAGAATACACAGAGTTGTTTTCACTGAAGCTGACTGTGACCTACACACGCGAGAGGTTCTCAAATTTTGCTTCCCTATTTTCAATTTGATGAGACACTCCGTTCTTAGTTTTAGTTTGTCCAAAATCATAATAAAAATACACCCTATTCGTTGTGGTAGATGTTGTCGTGGGATAAAGCGCCGGATATTCTATTTTCATCATCCAACTTTTGGTATAGGAATATGGAGAAGAGCACAGCACCATCCGAGGGCGCTTCGACACCTCAGCGCCAAAGGTGTTTGTTAGCACGACAATGCTTGCCACGTTTTTCAAGCTTTGGTAAAATGTCCTACTACAAATATCACTTCAGTAAATAATACACAACGCGTGAAACAGGCTTTGCCGCTCGTAGCCCGAACAGCGTGTGAAGCGAGCTGACAAGCCGAGGGATCCAAGATCTGCGCGGTCTTTCCCTGTCTGTCCTACCCGTGACATCACAAACGATGATGATGACAGCTACAGAAGCTTCCCCTGTAGTTCGCACACGCCGCCAATAGCGCCAGAAACTGAAAACGGGCAAAAATGGGCTCCATTTTCCCATTGAAATTAAAAAAAAATAAATCACTTATTACTTTTGAATAAAATATTGGTTCGTGCTGAAAATTTGGCGTCTGGTTAGAACCACTAGTGCCACATTTTGGCGGGGAATGAGCGTTCGGCGATGCATATCCTTATTTTGGCGGTCACAAAAACACTGTAAAGTTGTATGTTTGTTTTTGTGACAGTCCGCACATTCTCCCTCCCAACTAATCCATTTTTTCCTGTATCTTCTTCTTGAGTTTAATCATTTGGGAGGAAACTTTACGTATTGAAGGAAACATCAGTAAATGTTAGTTGCTAGTTGAAAGAACTGTGCCGTTTGTCCTTGTTCCTAAGTGTTTTAATCCTTCCTTTGATTCTTGCGCGCCAAGTCAGCTTCTCCGTTAAATTTAGCGGGGATTTTGAATTGGTGTATAGGTCTGTGACGTCGCAGAATGCAACGCGCGCAGTGTTGCATAATGGGAAGTCACAAACCTAAACACCAATTCAGCTTCTCCACTAAATTTAGTGGGGAGTTGATCAGTTTCTCCACTAATCCTTCCAATCAGAGCCCGGCGCGCTGCTGAAGCTCCTTGCGCGCTCTCGTCTCCTCCTCTCCCTCAGTTGCTCTCCTCTGACAGGTCTGCTGAATAGGTGAGAAAGCCGCCCTGACGCTGTTTTTCCTATGAGGAGCGCAAGTTCGTCTGCTTCTTTTGCGGGGGTTGTGTGGTGACGTCAGGACGCCGAGCTCTGATTGGCTCTGATTTAAGGATAGGGGGTAGACCTCGAGGCAGCTTGCTTTGATGTCTACCCACTACCCTTCAGTCGGAGCCAATCAGAGCTCGGCATTCTGACGTCACCACAACCCCCGCAAAACGAGCAGACGAACTTGCGCTCCGCATTGTCTTTATGTTGAGCTAAGTCGAGCTACACGTCGTATGCATCTCGGGAAGCACGAAATTACAATCATGCGTAACCTTTTTCTTTATTTTTTTAAATTTAAAACGCGACCAAACACGCATTTTTGTTTAGATATACAAGGTGTTTTTTTGCTCTCTCTCTCTCTTTTAACCTTCGGTAAACTGGGCAAAAAATGTTTATAAAAGATAAACGCAAACCAGAATCCCCCCAAAAAAAAAATTATGCTTTTTTAAAATCAAATAAGTCTGATTTGCTCAATTTAAATGAGATTAATATGATTTGAACGAGATTAAATTGATTGACGTCATTGTCGCTGAAAGTAGCAATTCTTTATCACTACATTTTGTTTTTAACGTGGCAGATTGATTTATTAATCCGTCTGATCCATGATGAGTATGCGGAAGAAAGAATTACTGCAAATGTAAGGTACAGTTTCATTAACTTTTTTTTTATGTAAACCCGCCATCCTAGAACAATAACCACTCGAATTGTTTAGTTAATCTCTTTTACTTGCTTTTCTTTTCCGTTCTAATTTGCTCGCTGCACACAGAAACCATCCAATGATAAACAAGCGTTAAATAACAGAAATATTTTCGGGATCATGATATATATAGGTCACGTTGATTTTGATTCTCCACCCTGACATAAACACACAGTAACTACTTCCATACGTAATCGCAGCGGGGATCTAGGCAGTTATTAATACGTGGCACCAGCGTTCTTTGCCCTCCCCAAAATAGGGTTGCCACCGGGGTTCTGAGCGGGCTTGAAAAGTAATCCGTTACAGTAATTTGTAATGTAATTTCGCTACAAAAGTTTGGTGACAGATTACTTTAATTACTCGCTACCTTTTAAAAATATGAACATAATACAGAAACTGGAGCAATGTGAGTGTGCGACCACCCGCTCGTCCAAACATCAAAAGCTTTCGTTGATCGGTTCCAGACCTCCGAATCTCGTAGCGGAGGTAGACGCTGCTACTGAGCATGCGCACCGCTTGCTTTGTCTACACGATTCCAGGGGCCATTTCCGGCTGCCGTATGCTAACGGGATGGCGGGTATAGTTGCAGCTTTCGCTGCATTGTCAGCTTACGGGTGAACGGAGTGCACTTACGTTCTATCTCTTAGATTCAATATTTTATTTTTACAAGGACTACCATGATACGGGCGTATGAGAAATGGAAAGTAGTGTTGCAGAACATTTTTGAAAACGTCAAAATTGTTTTTATTGTTTTCTCGATAAGTGTACGGGAAAATTGTAATGCGAAACTAATTAGTAACGTCACGAGCAAAGTAATGCGTTACTTTTCAGCGAAAGTAATTTGTAACGGTAATCCGTTACATGTGAAGCTCGGTAATTCGTAATGGTAATCCATCAGATATTTTTCAAGTAACGTGCGCAACCCTGGTTCTGAGTCACTCCATCAGGCGTCATCAAGACCTTCACTCGCCACGCATACGTCTAATGTGCGTATGGAGGAAACTTCAGAAAGTTTCGGGCAGGACGAACAGACGTCTTTGATGGTGGGAGTCGGGAAGGAAACGTCTGTGGCGACCGACGGTCTTTATTTGACGCGTGATGGAATGACTGCAGGAGCCCATGGGAGGCGACCTTCTTTTGATGAGAGCACCCAGAAGCTTGTGCCACGTCATCATAATTGAATCCGGCTGTGCGGTGATTAAAGGCTGAACTCCATGGGACGAATATGCTGCGAATAACCGACGAATTTTGGACGGCGGCTTTTGCTCTGCGCGTGGAATCAACACAGTGGCTGCTACGTCGCGCGCAAAACGAGCGTGCCGTCGGGCGGCGTTCGCCAGTTATTCGTCACATAATTCGTTCCATGGAGTTCAGCCTTAAGTGGGGGAATGGTAGCTGCAGCACGTGTTTGAATTTCGTGTACAATAATAAATTTTTAATTTCTCTTTTTTTTTTCCAGTTCATCGGATGTTGAAAAAATAAGGAGATAACAGCTCTCATATTTAAGAAAAAGGGCGTGTCGCGATGAAAATAGGACACCAAAGGATGAAGTATTTATCTCAAAACACTTCGTGTTTGTTTGGTATGTATCATTCGATCTAAGATATATATATATATATATATATATATTGTGCGAACGACAAATAACTCCCCGCTCTAATCGCGGTTTTTATGGCTGCTAAATCTGTCAAAGGGGCGCTACCTCCACTCCGCCTTGAGTTTCTGGCGTTTTCTATCCGTCTTCCAATCAGAGGTGTTCTGGAAACACACGCTGCCGCGTGGAACGCGGTACGGCGCTTGCTGGCTCGTGGTACGTGCTCGTGGTGCTCTAGAAATTTTCCCACTCTTTGTCTTGTCACGTGTACATGTATTATTTTTGTTTACGACCTTTTTAGAGACAATGGTTTCATAATCATCTCCGAGAATCAAGAACCAGGTTTTTTTTTTTTTTAATATAACACGGGCACTAACTCGAAAAATCTTTCAAGAAAATAAAACCTTGAGATACAAAATAAACGGATACTCGACAAATTTCCACCGTAACGGAACTGGTGTAATATGACTACTTCGGGTTAAATAAAGCAGCCTTCAACGGGGCAGTAATTATGTAAAGAAACAAGTTACATTGTGCTCGTGCAGAAGCTCCACAAAACAACTTCCGAAGAACAAAAAACAGAGGACAAAACCGCGCGTCGCGATTTAATATTACGACATAGACGGTGTCCACGTAACTCCTACAGGCTTACAGTTCCTGACATCTTTTTTTCTCCGTGAAGTGGAACAGTCGTGAAGCAATAAGCGGTACGCGGAAGCGGGAAGGTCAAGTTTATTGCCACGGGCTTCCCCGTAAGAGAACGACTTATAAAGGAACAAAATCTGCTCGAGGACAGGCTTTTTCCTCAGGAAGACCTCCAGGGACAGGAATCCGGAAGTAGGCTATGCAGCACACGCTTCTCAAATATCCCAAGGGAGTACCGAAGAAAACAACAATTGGTGTGCTTGTTTTTTGTTTTGTTTTTGTGTACGTGTTTTTTTTTAATATCATATTTATTTTGATGGGCGGACAAAAGCCAAGTGTACGTTAACTGACAGCCTAAATGATTATCATTATTTATTTCGTTTGTTCAAAACACCCCTAAAGACCCTCCTAGGGGGGTATTACACTGGGGGCTACATAAAAAAAATGTTTAATAAAAAAAAAACGTAAACAAGACAGCAAAAGAAAACCTACGAAAGCAAGCTAAAACTATGAATAAGATAAACGTAAGTAAAATGCGCACTAAACAGACGAGAAAAAAAAAAACATGTTATTGTCACTGCACATTGCATCCTGATTGGATGTTGGGCGTTCTGGTAGGCTGATGCAGCCATCTGATTGTTTGAGGGACGATCGAGAGATTCTCGGGACATCCCGACGCCCTCCGACCCAAAGCTCTCGGACGTCGCCACGCTACCGTGGTGGCGCTGCCGCCGGCACTGCGCATGCGCGTACGCTTCCCCTCTCCCAAATGGGGTTTCTGCGCACTGCCCCCACCACACCTGGTGTGGGCAAACGCGGTCATGTTTGTAAACATGTGTGTCGGTGTGTATTGTGGAATTCGTGTTTTGTTCGAGACTTCGTTAATCGCACGATAACACTTATACAGCAGCGTCACATTTAGGGCATTTATAGTTTGCGAATCCCGGACGAGGTGTGGCATGACAGATATTGTATCGAAGCGAGTAGAAATGGTCGCAGTCGTTGTCAACTTTTGAGACGAAAGACGCGCTTATTATTTTCATGATTCTTGCTTCGTGTATCTTTGTTGTTGATGGTATTTTTTTTTTTAAGCTTTTATTAGATGATGCCTTAATTTTGTTGGATGTGGTGCGGTAAATGGTGCTCGGGAGTTACCATGCACTGTGTTTCGTGCGCTTTCGGGGACTATACTTTTGTTTACCGGATTAATATCGCCTTCAATTCTTTTAGCTTGTTGACCGTGAGTCCTCTAAACTCACAAAGCCATGGCAGTTCGACGACAGAACCATGGAGTGCCCGGTCGCAGATTTGGAGCGCGAGGATCTCGTAGCACAGGGCATTTCTCGGGGAACCGGGTTGTCAGCGCACAGCATTTGCAGCGGCGAGGACTCGAAACATGGTTTTCAAACCCGACGAGAAAAGAAGTGGTAGCGCGAGGAACGCGAGGAGCACGAGCGGACATTCTATCGCTCGGGAGAAGTGTGTTTCGGCGTCTCGCCGCAACGGCGCGCCCGTCACGTACTCTCCAGAGCCTAATATACGGCTCTGCGTGAGCCTATAAAAAAAAAAAAAAATAGCTCAGCGAAACGCTTTTGTTTGTACGAGACCTCGTGGATAGGAGACACTTTCCAAGGCCACGCGCTCGTGCCCATGCCTTTGTCTGCACTGCTAGAACAGCGTCCTGAGACTGGCTGAAAGAAAGCAGTGCAAAGGGTGGGGTGCGCGAGCGTCTTGAGACTCGGAGTTCCGATCGGCATGGCTCAAATTATACTTCGTTTCACTTTATCTGCGAGCGAAGCCAAAGCTAGAAGCGCGAGACCAGCGCTTTTTGCATTTCTCCCCAGCTCAAGCGCTCGAGCAAAGCCTGAACGCACGGAGCTTCCGTGCTCGCGCTTCCAGTTTTGCCTTCGCTCGCACATAAGGTGAAACGAAGTATAGTCGTGTCACAAATTTAGGGCACACGAACACCGCTAGGGGCTGTTTCGCGGCCTGTGGTTGGCCCCGAGATGCTCGCCTATTCAAACCAATGTATGGCCAAACTCTCTCAATAAACGGCTCTGGGCTCACGTGCCTGTGCCTTTGTCTTCACTGCAGACATTTGTGAGATGGAGTAGAGGTCTCCTGATTGGTCGACGCTGTGTCACAAATTTAGTTTACGCTCTAAGCGTGGGGAGAATATTCGGCGCTGGCGGCGGCCTTTGCTCCGCCTATTGTCCAAACTCTCCTAATATACGGCTCTGGTACTCTCCTAACTCTCCTAGGCTCTCCTCTAATCCGTTGTCTGCCGCTCTACCTTTCCAGTTTCGGCGGCCGATTCTCGTGGAGATCTGCCAGGCTTATGGTTCGACCAGAGCCGTTTATTGACGCTGTGTCACAAATTTAGTTTACGCTCTAAGCGTGGGGAGAATATTCGGCGCTGGCGGCGGCCTTTGCTCCGCCTATTGTCCAAACTCTCCTAATATACGGCTCTGGTACTCTCCTAACTCTCCTAGGCTCTCCTCTAATCCGTTGTCTGCCGCTCTACCTTTCCAGTTTCGGCGGCCGATTCTCGTGGAGATCTGCCAGGCTTATGGTTCGACCAGAGCCGTTTATTGAGAGAGTTTGGCCATACATTGGTTTGAATAGGCGAGCATCTCGGGCCAACCACAGGCCGCGAAACAGCCCCTAGCGGTGGTCGCGTGCTCTAAATTTGTGCCACGACTATACTTCGTTTCACCTTATGTGCGAGCGAAGGCAAAACTGGAAGCGCGAGCACGGAAGCTCCGTGCGTTCAGGCTTTGCTCGAGCGCGCGAGCTGGGGAGAAATGCAAAAAAGCGCTGGTCTCGCGCTTCTAGCTTTGGCTTCGCTCGCAGGTAAAGTGAAACGAAGTATAATTTGAGCCGTGCCGAGCGGAACTCCGCGTCTCAAGACGCTCGCGCACCCCACCCTTTGCACTGCTTTCTTTCAGCCAGTCTCAGGACGCTGTTCTAGCAGTGCAGACAAAGGCATGGGCACGAGCGCGTGGCTTTGGAAAGTGCCTCCTATGCACGAGGTCTCGTACAAACAATAGCGTTTCGCTGAGCTAGGCTCACGCGCCTGTGCCTTTGTCTTCACTGTCGACATTTGTGAGATGGAGTAGAGGTCTCCTGATTGGTCGACGCTGTGTCACAAATTTAGTTTACGCTCTAAGCGTGGGGGGAATATTCGGCGCTGGCGGCGGCCTTTGCTCCGCCTATTGTCCAAACTCTCCTAATATACGGAAGGGTAGACACAGACGTACACGGACATCCACGCGTATTCATATACGCGAGCGCGCGCAGAAGTACGCGGAGTTACACCCACACCCATATGCATGCACACGCACGTAAGAATGCAAGTGCACTAACTTCTGTTAACATGGACACGTGTACCCGCAAGCAGTCACGCCCACACGCGCTGACGAAAAGAGATTCAGTAGAGGAAAATACAAAATATTCCCCAAAGAACACCGGATAGCAGGGGCACTCCGACTAAACGCGCTCGCGTTCTTTTTTTAATGTTTTGCGCGCTCGCGGGATATAACTTAAAAGCGTTTCAAACATCCTTCAGTTTTTATTTTGTTTTAATCAAAACAATTTGTTTTCTTTTTTTTTTAGTTTGGGGAGAAGAGGTGTCATCATTATTTGCACAGCAACTTCTAGCATTCGTATTGTAATCTACGAATAAAGTCGTGAGATCTAGCTCATATGGACCCCGAATCGGGTAAATACCTGCGTTTTTGTCTCGTTATTTTTTACAACTCGCATTATGGGCGCTTTTTTTCAGGGGGAACGGAGGTGCTCACATTAACCTGATGCCACTGTAACAAACTATGCGGCGTTACAAAAACAAGGTGTTTTTTTTTTTTTATTATTAACGCTGCAAAACCCCTGCGGCATTTCTGAAACCAAAGACAGATTCAAACTAAATGTTTAAAAAGTAAAAAAAAAAAGAAAGAAGTCTGATTTTATAATATATACGTCAACGAAAATATAAGGACGTTTTACATTTTTAGGAACTCTCGCCTTCTACAGCACAACAAAACGATTTGCAGCTTTTTATGTATATAATTTATTGACCGTAGAAAAACTCATAAGTATACTGCACGCGGTCTAAGCACCTCGTGACTCCGGTTTAAAAGCGACCACGATCCGGCGAAATTATACTCCGCGGCGAGATAAGCCCTCCCAGATCGAGACGCCGGACGGCATTCCTTTCCTCGCGCCGAAACAAGAAGTAGGACGGGCACGGAAAAAAGTGATTAAGGCGAGCGCTTTGCGCGTAGCCTGCCGGTATAATCCCCAGAGATCCTGAGAGTCTCAGGCGCCTACACCACGAGCACCCGTCTACCCTCGTTCGCCGACGACACGACAGGAGGTTTTTGTGCGTGCAGTGTTACAAGATTCGTTCAGATATTTCGTAATAACCACCGCTCAAACACACACAAAAAAAAACGTGGACATGTTTTTGTTGTGTCGGTGAGAAGTGTTTGCTGTTCGTTGCTTCTGTACAACTGCAGCATGTAAACCATCGTTTTTAACACGATAAGCCGATTTAACTATACTTCGTCTCACCTTAGCATGGACTAACCGCGATGCTGTGCTAGCGCGAGCGGCTAACCTTGACTGCCTTGACTGGAGCACTCGCTGCACGAGCGCTCGTGCAGCAGCCGAGGCTTCGTTCGAAGCAACTAGCTCGCGCTTTTAGCACGCGCGGCTAACAATAGTCCATACTAAGGTGAGACGAAGTATAGCCAGTTTGACTACGCCACCGCTGCCGCAATGCATCGAGGGAACTTCAGTTATTCTGCACGTGCGAAAACCTAGCTGGAGCTCTGAGCGTGTAGAGCACGAGACGGCACGAGCCGCCTCGTGCACAGCAGCCTGCCTCATGTGAAGTTCGAACTAAATTTATGGCGGCGCCACGCATGCGCAAAAACGCTTTGTGAGATCGGTTTATTTAGATGGCCCGCAAAAATCGGTTTTCAACGTATCACGCTGCGATTTGCTACAGAGGTACAAGCACGTAGTGGAAGTTTACAGTGAAAAAAAAAAAAAAATTAAGGAATAAACTTACCGTCGTTCCAAATATATTTAAAAAATCTAAAAAGAAACCTGTTCTGGACAATCTACGCCGCCACTTTGAGACGATGCACACGTATACTTCGTCTCATCCTAGCATGTACTAACCGCGAAGGCTTCATTCAAAGCGACTAGCTCGCGCTTTTAGCACGCACGGCTAACAATAGTCCATACTAAGGTGAGACGAAGTATAGTCAGAATCGTTGCTGCCAGATGGCTCAAACCTCGTCGAGGGAGCACCGGCCGGTTCGGCCTCTTTTGCGGGATCGTCTGTTATCATAACACCGCAATCTACTCCTCGCCTTCTCGCGGACTAACGAAGAACCAGAGGAGCGGGGACGGTGGCGGAAGAGGGTGCAGGGAACACTGGTTCTTAGTGCTGCTGTTACCGCACGATCCTTGTCGGTGTGTTCATGTACCGCGCAGTTTTAAGTGAAAAAAGCGAGTGCGTAAAAATAGGAATTGCTGTGTTACGCTTCGCAACGTTTCAACATCAACAGACTAATTTGCTGACCACGCGTCGACATCTCCGTCACAAGTGATATGCTCCTGCTCTGACCACTTCTTATTTGTAGCCAAATACGATAAATGTAGCACACTGACCTGCGTCAGCGAGCGAGCGCAAGGGGAATACTTGAACATCTTTCCCCGTCTCTTTCGACATTTTGGGACTACTGCCCCACCATCTAAAGGGCGTTGGAGTTGAGAATAGTTGGTACCGCTCAGGACCAGAACCAGAAACAAAAGTTGCTAACAAGTTGCTTTCTGTGTGCCTGCGAGAAGTCCTCGTTGTTCGTTGGTTTGTTGAACCAGACAGTTCGCGGAGTGGCCCAAATCTGCTCCAACCTCGAATCGCCTTCTCCCTTCACTGACTTCATCGTCACCACGTCGGCATCGTAACCTGTGTATGTTACTTTCTTTATCAGGTCAAACAAGTGCAAAGAGAAGCTTGCCCAGAACATCGAAACACAACTGGGTATGTTGCGCTGTCATTTCTGGAGAGTTCACCATTACTAATCATCTGCTCATCGATACGTCGTCGATAATAGCACCACCCAGGGAGCTTCTTAATGCGTGGGTCTACGCACATCCTTTCTCGAGACGTAATTCAAGACGCACCTTATTAGTGCGTGTAGGCCACTCGATCTGAAACGCCTGGATACTCCTGCGCAAGATCGCGATTAAGAACAGGCCATAGCGTATAGACGCTTTACACACGCGCCAGATTGAGCCGCCATACCCGTCCTTCTCTTGTCTTACCGAGATGCAGAGCCACTGAAGCGGGCGTTGACGAGTCTCCACAACGGCCTATGCTGGGGGGAAGGACACAGTAACACTTAAAACGGCAATAACCTGTCCTGCTGTGGAAATGATGAAGTCAAGCGAACGGAATAAGAGGGAACAAAAACTGAAGGGCAGTTATGGCGGCGCCCATGCACAGCTGCTGTAAAGCGTCTATACACACGACACACTTTCAAAGGGATGCGGAAGTAGCTTGACTAGCGCCAATCTCTTTGGTATGAAATCGGCTGATCGTGAGCAACCTGCTAAGAAGGTCGACAAAAGGCCGCGAACCCCATGCTTGGGGTTCGCGGCCTTTTGTCGACCTTTCAGTGAGATGCTTCGGGTTCTTGTAATTTTTCGAGCGGGACGAACTATCGAAACGAACATGCCCGATGCTCAGATGACGATATAGTAATGAGAATGTTGGCAATAAGGATGATTGAGCAAGCACCTATGTTCAATAGAAATGAAACAGAACCCAATGGAGCCTTGAGAAGAAACAAATATCATTATGTATGTATGACAGTTAGTTCTACACTCCCACGGAGGAAGTGTGCCGGTGCTTATGATGGGCTAATCTTCTGATAAGTCCAAAGTTATTCCGACAAATCAAATAGTCCTATATACGTTATTCTTAACAGGTAGGTCCACCATACAGTGTATCATCTATTTCGTTTAACAATTGTTAATGTACACTTCAAGCGGACGTATCAATGATGACAGAAGGATATGAAGGTAGCCGAGAACATTTACACTATAGGAGGTTTCAATATAATACATAGGATTCCCAAATTTCGCTATTTACCCAGAAACCAAACTTGTAGGTAAGGCATTACCAGCAACACGTAACTTGTATCTAGTTACTTATTTTCTCTAACGAAGTAACGAGTTAGTCATTTTTTAAAGAGAATGAATAAACGAGTAACGCATCGTTGTTAGTTTACGATGGAGTAACGACAAACGGTATTTTATTACTTCAAGAATGAAAAGGATACAACCCGAGTAACCCACGTAGTTCTAACTCTAGCTCGTGTCTGTAATTTCCACGACAAGAATAGATGGACCATAAAATATGTGCAGAAGGTATGTCAGTATAACAATGATCCCTGAATGAACGCATTAAAAAGCAAGCAATTATTAACGACGACGAATATTGGGACCGGACACTGCGCCCTAAAACCGACACATTCAGAGTAACGAGGAAAAAACGCGTTACTTTCAAGCGGAGCTAACGAGTTCCCTTTTAATCGCAGTAACGGGTAACGTTCTTAGTTACCTTCTTTTTATATACATGCGCCGCACATTATTTTATAGATTGTAGGAAACGATATCGGTTTGTTGTGGCTATAGAGTTGTGCGTATAGTATTACAGGAGGGATAATAGATCAGCAAAGAGACGTGGGAAAGATTGTTTTCTGGGTCCTACATACGTACAGAATCGCTTTATTTTTTTTTTTATGCGACCTAATCAACCATTATAATGTTTGCAAAATCATAGCCCAGCGTGCAATCTTCACAGCCCCGCACGACCACGTTCAGATCGCTTCGGAAAGCGAGCAAAGAAGGCGGGCCATACCCGCGCACGCTAATGTAAATAGCACCGAGAATTCCTAATGCCGCATCTTCCTTCCGTATGAGTCATATTGCACACGAGTCATATGTTTAAGTCGTGCTTGTTTGGAATCGTTATTCGTAGACTAAAATTTTAGTAAAGGAAGTGACGTTCGAGTCTTTTTCTGAAGTAATGGCTGAAGTGAAGGGAAGAGAAAAAAATATTGGGAAAAAAGACTATTGAGAAACCGAAAAAAAAAAAAAATACATGTCAGAAAGTTGCGTGTTCACATCACGTCCGGGTCAGCAGTCTGTAATGTCTTCAACCATGCTCGGAGTTGGTGGCATCATCTATTCCGTCCTCAACAACGAACGCCCTACAGAACCATAGAAAAATTTGATGGTTACGACTGCAAGGCAACATTGATCAACGCTGGTTCAACAATTATTCTCACATTTTCTTGGTTCTTGTTTACTAAGCCTCAACTAATATACCATATTTTGTAAAAAAAAAATAATAATAAACGGTTTGTAAGGAACTCAACTTGTATGATAAAAAATAATTTTGTTGTTTTTATTAATTCGATAACATAATAATGAGCTCCGGACGAGAGAATTCACTTTTCTACCTCCTAGAATTTTACTGCACTTCTAAATACAGTTATTACTCGTCATAATGGGCCCCGTGAGTACGAATACCCCACTCTACATATAAATAAAATTTTCATGGACGAACTGCGGAAATACATGCACTTTTTCATCCTACTGGAACGCCTCACGTTATGAACGATTTTTATTAGGAACGCGGGTGTCCCTATAATGAGGCATGAGTCTATGAGACAGATATTATTATACATCACAATCCATCAGAAAAATATGCAAGCATTGTTTGTACGGCGTCGATAAAACAAATATATACGAATGTCAACCCAAACGTATCTGCACCTATGTGCCTTAAAATTCCCCTAGAAACTGGCCCTACAAGATAAAAATTTGAAATTTACCCGGAAAAATGTATCTGGGCACATTATCAACACGAATAAATTTTTAAGCATGTCACCCTATGTGTTGTTAGACCAATTTCCTGTTTCTAAATAGATGCGACCTCGTCTATAATCACTTAGAACGTATCAATGTAAGAAGCGGTGCTTATTTTCCCCGCCGTTCTTGATTCGTAGTGTGTTCTTCGGGGCTCTGACTGGCTTTAAATTGATTTATTGATTGATTTAAATTGGAAGTGTCGCAATCTTAATGGTTAAAGCACAATAATAAGATATTGGGGACTCCCCCTTAACGTTTTAATTTGTCAATGATTATATAGCTATGCTTTGTCCTCTTCAAATTTAATATTTTAGTGATACGTTCGTTACAAACGGAACCTGCTGCGTTTTCAAACAACAACCATTCGGCTATCCGAATACTAAGGTTGCTCCCGCCTTCGGGTCGTGTTTCTATATTTCAGCTAAGAGACATTAGGCTCGAGAGTTTCACCACTGAAAACCAGCCATTTCAATAACCCCCCCCCCCCCCCCCCCCTAAAAAAAAATAAAAAAAAAAAATATATATATATGTATTAGCTTTCCAGTTCCGTTCGCCGACATACCAGACGATTTTTCTTCACCGCACTACGTGTTTTGGGCATCCCATATCCCGTTTGCAAGTGTGGCGTCTGGGCACCGCCATTATGATGTTGGTGTGTGTAGTGCAGGCCTACTGTTGTCAGGTTGCTGCTTTTTGCTGAGTGTTTCCGCACCCACGGCAGTGGGCTTAAAGACCGGCAACCAGTTCGAGCTTTCCCCTTTTCCCTCCTTTCCTCCTTTCCCCCTTCTACCCGGTCCACCGTTGCCTGTTTCCTCCTCCCCATGGTGAGGAGGATCTACTGCCTTGCAGAACCTCGAGTCTGGTCGTCGGCCTTTAACATACAAATATCCTCCAATCACAATTTCTAGGTAAGAATGCAGTCAACTATTTCATTTCAGCAAGCTAGAGTTGAAATTTGCGAATCTTTCAGAATACTACATTCAGAATACACTAAATCCTTCTTTTGGTTGCACTCGCGCGGCCACGCCGAAGGTGGACGGTAAGCACTGGGTATTCAGCTCCGTAGGAGCCTTGACCCTACCCCCGAACACGCACCCCACGTTCGCAATGTCGCTTCACGTTTCAGGAAATGTTTCTCGTCAGTGTTACCTTTTCTGACTCAGTAAGCGCACTCAGAAACTTCAAACATCCCCTTTCTAGCAATCTCTTATAATTATCTATTCATGTACTTTCAGCTTCATCTAGAAGCAAAAAGTACCTGCGCCGCAGTATGCTAATCATTTAAGGTCATCTCTGATATTTTACTTCGCAAGTTCATCACGGGGTGAATATGCTCCGCTGGCGGTGACGCCGCTTTCGCCGCCCCACCCCGGCTCCCGCCGGCTCCTCCCATTGACCGGACTCTCTCTATAACACAATTATGCCATTCAAGATGGCTGACATCTGGATGAGAGTCGTAGAACAGCAGTGCAAAGTTGGATCTGCGAAGCGTAATTACTAATAAATTCTAATTTTGTGAAATACGAGCAAATAAGAGATAATATAGGAACTAGAGAGCACCGAACTCAAGCAGCGAGTACCACCATTGCTGAAAGTTGCAAATTGTCGGATGTGTGATAAAAAAAAAAGGCATAGAACACAATTTTCTTTTTTTTTAAATAGATCTTCAGTTGACTTTTTCCAACCGCCCATCAAGCAACACTGGTGGCCGCCATATTTTGTGTGATATCCCACACTGCCTGGTAGTAGTTAGGGGGAGAACATTGGCTTAGGAGGCGGGAGGAATCATATGTTCGTCTTTTTAGACTTAGGCTAGGTGGCGCAAGTTACCAGCCCGTCACAAAGGGTATATAGCCAGTAACATCCATCCATCCATCCATCCATCCTTGGGCATCGATTCCTCTGCAGTGTAGTTCCTGTGCGAAACGTGTGATTGGATCCGAACTCACGCGGAGCGCCGCGGCAACCCTCGAGCGTGTCGCGTATACACATTTAGACTCGAGCACGCGCCGAATACTCCCCGAAGGTGAATGCCCAAATGATGGCTGCATCGAACAATCGACGCAGCGGCTACAAGAGGGCGCGCAAATTTGAAAAGGGTTTAGTGTTACAATTTCTAGGGCTGGGCACTTAATCGATTAACCTACCGATTAATTGATTAATGCTTTAATCGCGATTAATTTTAACCGGTTAATTGTTGAATTCTTTCTATCAAAAAAAAAAAAAGAGTAAGAATTCAACAACGCTTTCACCACGCAGACGTGGACGAGTACTACACCTGTGTGAAGGTAAACTTCAGGTAAACTTTCGACCTGAAGTAAACTGTAGGGTCGAGATTTGTAACTCCAAATAAGTCGAGAAGGTTATACGAGTCCCAGCAACTTCAACACCGTGCGAGTGTCCGTTTAGCATAGCCCAGACTGTTGTGTCCAATCAAAGGAGTTATATCAGCAAACCTCTTTGCTTCTTCGGCTGAAGTAATCATTTGTGAGTGTGAGTGTTTGTTTACTGTTCTCAATTACACCCCAAGGTTGACTTAAAATCCGAAATTGTTCATTAAGCCTTTTATCACGTAATCAGCAAAGGCAAAAAATAAATGTTGATTTGACTTTTTTTTTTTAAGATTATGAATGGGAATGAACGAAACTGATGAATCGATTAATTAATAGACTAAAAAATAGCAATTAATCGGATTAAAATTTGTAATCCACGCCCAGCCTTAATAATTGCATATGATACACAAGAGCACTCTAGAAAGCAACCGGATTATATGGAGTAGAAGTTAGCGATACGAAATAAACCGCCGACTGCACTTCAACATTCCGATACACCAGAATAAAAATCGCTTTCATCATGGAAAAAAAGAAAGTAGTAATCAAACGCGGAGTACCATTTATGTGAGTCTAGATGCCAAGACTGGCACATGAACAAGAAATTTAAAACAACAAATCCGCTCTCAAATAGTACAAAAGCGGACGTGTAATGTTGAAACACCCCCTTTGCCAATCTTTTCTCGCAAAATATTCGTTTTTTCCTACTTTTTCTTTGTCTCATAAAACGGGTGCTTAGACGAAAACTACGAAGTCCCTTTCAACGCACCCGCTCACGGAACGCACGAACGTAAACCACGCTCCGCTGACTTCTTGGGTTCTCGCGAGCAAGAGCACGTCCTCGTCGGGCTCGGAATCCCACACCGAGCCGGCAAGGAACGAGGGCTGACAGTGCGGTGGGAGCTACGCGTTCGCAGGAACCTATCAACCACCTCCCCTTCTATCACCTGACCCCACACTCTCCGAGCGTGTATGGCCGGGCGCGTGATCACGTGACGAAAGATAGACATACGTCTGGTCCAACGAGCACGTGTAGCGTCCCAGCGCACTCTCAGCTTAGAGGTGAAACGTGGCGTATAGAAGGTCGGCTGGAGAGGCAATACGTCGAGTGAACGAACGCTTTCTCGTAGTTGTTGTTGTTGTCGTTGCTTGGGTGACGGCAGCCGCGCTACGCGAGGCCTTTCTTTCGCGTTCTCCGCTTTCCGATGGGAGGACGTACGTGACGAGTAGACGCCTGAGCGACGACAAAGCGAAGGCAGATCACCGCTGCTGAAACTGGGACAAAGGGTGTCTTTGCGGAGAGACCGGGGAGGAACGTGTGATCGTGGGAGACGTCTGTGGAGCATAAATAGGGTTTCTCCCCACTACGCTGTCGTAGCCGCCTTCCACGCGAGTTTCGTGGGATAGGAGCAAAATTACACCGTACTCATTACAAGTGATCAAATTATTTGTAATCGATTACTTTTTAAAAGTAATTTAGTGATTATCTGAATATATATATTAGGAAGTAATCGCAACAGCAGTCTGATTACTTTTGGAGGTATGCTAAGGTTACTTGAAACCGTTACTCCCCCCTCCTAATGGCGCCCGTTGTTTAAACAATTTTCCCACCGAGAAATCCTCTAACAAAATCTTCCACTATAGAATGGTTTACCAAAATTGGTGGATTAAGGCGATAAGCAGCTGATAACTTTGTGATTCCAATTCAATATTGGACAGTGCAAAAGACCCGTTACCGGGAATTTTTGATATTTGGACTGATCGAAAAAGTAGCGGTTACTATTTTTCAAATAACGGTCAATTTCTTTTTCTCTAAAGTAATTGAGTAATCTAATTAATACCTTTCAACCAAGAATAATTGAAATGATAATTGATTACTTTTCTCAAATAACGGGATCGAGAATGCCAAATTCTGGTTAACTTGTAGCTTTATACAAGGTGCCTACATCTAGCCCAAGGAACCTGAGTGAAATTTAATTCCCCGAATTTATTGAGGGCAGTCTATGGGATCAAAATATTATCATAACATCTTTCATCTTCCTCGGATAAGGCAAAAAGGCAACACATGCTACCTCACCCCTTCATATTACGAAGGCCAGATCGCTCAAGAAATGGAAGAGAGTAGGAACGTAGTACGAATGACTCCTTCTGACAGAAACGATTGAGTGGAACTCTCACCAGAAATTTTCTTTCTAATACTTACATAACATTATTTTCGAGCATATGGCATTTACCGGCGTCTTGAAGTGGTGCATACTTCAAAGTGTTCACACTTTTATTTCCGCCCACCATGTAACGTGTGGCACGAGTGCTGATTTCGAATTGTTTCCGTCGACATGTTCTCGCAATCATCCCTCGCAATATTTCCTTTTCGAGGGAAAGGTTGAGACAGGTTATCTACAAACTGAACATGTACACATTACTAAGCAGAAGTAGCCAAGTACTGCGCGGCCAAGGGGAAGAAACTGCCACATGGGGGCTCGGCGCTCCAAGTCACGTTGTTGTTAAAAACACTGGCTAGGTGGCGCATGCTGCCACCCGATTTAAACGGTTCATCAGTACGCGTTCATCCATCCATGGCAGTGAGATAGAGGTTAAGGGATCGATTAACCACGTGGGTTTACTCGAGGCTCAATATTTTGGAACCTTTTCAGTAAGAGCTCCAAACCTAGGGATCGTGAAAATATTCCTTTTGTCCTCTCCAACAGACCTTTCAAGACCCAACCGTAGCGGAGGAATGTTGATTAGGCCTTGCCGTTTCAAAATTAAATAAAAAAAGTGGGTCATTGACATCTCGCTGCTTCCATCCTAGTTCTTAAGATCCAAAAGTATAAAAAAAATTAAGATACTACTGGGTTACCATCTCTGTCTCCACCTTTAAGACGCTTTCGCTACCGCATTCACGCTTTAGTGACTTCGCGCAAAAACAATCCAGCACATAAAAAAAAATTAAACCGAAAAGTGACGATAATAGGCAAAGTGTGCAGCGCGACGCCGTAACGAAAAGTGGAACGACCATCGACAACAAAGACGTACCCAATTATTCACGGCTTGAAGTCGTTGAATGCGTGACAGATTTAAGATGGATATACCGCACGCCGCCATTGGTGGCTGGCGCCCGCGACTTCAGTCAACTTAGCACCTCGCGCTTGGCGCGGCCCCAATTTCCACAACAGAGAGGTACAAAGAAGACCTGAGGCAGTCGACCGAATCGAAAGCAGATTGCTCCAAAGGAAAGCGGCATCTCTGGAACCGAAGGAAAAGTCAAAGCCTTGTGTTTCAATTGCCCTTGTCAGCGGCACGGGCAGTTTGCTATACACGCAGGGGGTCCCATATCGCGTGGGAACAATGTACACGCTGGTTGAAGAGGAAACAAACCGATTACAACCGAGACACAATCAAAGCAAGCCCGGTGGAACTGCCGCCGACGGGAAGCGCAGCGGAGTAAAATCTTAATTCTTTAAAAGGGCAGGTGGTAAAGAGTTCGGCGAACTTATTGTGCGGGGCTTGTAATGCCAGTTCGGTAGATGGCACCAACTCGGGCACCAACGGTGGAAATTAGAACCCGTGCGTATTATGAGAGCACCGTCGCCCCTAAGCTTGTTTAAGAACAACGCCGCGGCGCTGACGATGGCTGCAGGAGAGAGTGCCTCAATGTTGCTGGGCTGACGGCCCTCACAAAGTCGGCACGACACTGTCGTCTGCTAGTGAAGCCGCCATCTTGCCTCGCCAGCGACCCCGGAAGTGTATTCTACATGGGGGGGCTAGCGGTCGAAATAAAAAAAAGGGGGGGGGGGGGAGGAGTCAAAACAAAAAAGAAATTGAGAAAGCTACCATTACCAATATTTTACTGTTTATAGAAGGTTTATTATCACTACCTCTACCGTGTGTTCATACATTCAGACTAGGACCAGTACGCCTTTTTAAAGACATCAACATTCCAACCCGATATCGTTTCATCGCCCCTTTAATTACTGACTTTTGTTTTCCAATTCATTCTTGAAAAATAAAGCAAAACATACAACAAAGTAATCTTGGTGGTTAAAGTATTTAGGGCTCAAACCGACTCGTCCACCGTCTTCTAATAGCTGAACTCTCGTGTCCCAAACTAACATACTTCTGCATACAAATAATAAAAGAAAGAAAAAAACTAAGACTGAATGTGATTGTAATATAGCAACCACTGTCATTTCGGGCACATCCACGGGCATCTCTCATGAAGATCAAGGAGGTATTTTCAAACTCCTCTCCTACATGTTGTCTGTTTTAAAGGGATACTACAACGAAATTTCGACACTATTTTTGGTCTATATGTGTTCAGAGGAGCAGTATCACATCGGACACAGCAATAGCTTGTTAAAAAAGACACGAAAAGGAATTTTAAAACGAATTATACGATTAGCAAAGAGCACCTGGTGGATGTCGCTAACGCCATGTTTGTAATGCCCGTCTAAAAACCTTGATAGGTAGTGACGGTAACTGTTTCGCCTACGGCCACCACAAGAGAAGAGGTGAAGGAGTAACTCGTCTCTTCCCAATAATCTCTTTTGTGTGTCCCAGAAGTCGCTATTGTCCCTCTACAAGATTATAGAAGATTAACCCGTCACTCAATATTCGTACAAAAGCAGCCGCTTCGGTGCCTGGAACGACTAGGCCATCCTCTCGAGTGTCGACGTCAGCCTCGCCGCAGCTTTGCTCGCCCCGAGACGAACTACGTCACGATTCCGTCGAATGTCACGTGGTCTCCGCTGGCTTCTCTCCGAGCGCTTGCCAGAGTGGGCCGTATATAACGAAAAATACAGCCACCAGGCTTAAAATACAAACGTACGAATATCATTTACGGATATTGGGGATCATATTCAACCTATTTTTGAACACGACAGGTATATTTCAAATTTCATTGAAGTATTTCTTTAAGGGTAAAATGTTTCAATTAGTTTTGGAAATGTTCTTGTTTCTTCTAAGTTCAGTAATTTAGAACTTCGCAGCCATTTAGACGTATTACTCTAAGCCAGGGGTGGCCAGGCTGACCCGGCCGCAAACAAAACCACTAAACTTCCGAGGGCCGCCTTAAAAAGGATAAAAAAGCAGAAAAAAAAAGGGGGGGGGGGTCTAAACTTTTTTTTAAAATCATTAAATGAAACTTTAAGTACTTTAGATCCGTCCAAGTCAAAAGCAGCTCAACTGTACGTACATATGGTAGCGGTAGCACAGGACCAAACCGCAACCTGTCTCGATTTAAAACTCGTTCCTTTTCTTCTTGGAGAAGTGCTCATGTGGCCGGGAGGGAGGCAGGGAAGGAGGGGGGGGGGGGGTGTTAGGTATACCTAGGGAACCACGAGCCGCGCTTTTACACGCAAAGAGCCGCAGCTTGGCCACCCCTGCTCTAAGCTAAGAATAAAAAATCATACCTCAGAGGCTCGAAAAAAAAAATTGCAGCGATCATATCACTCATGGCAGAAAAGGTGTCTCGCACTGACCGATAGGACACGGGCTCCAGAGCAGTTGCTTGCAGTCACTGCCACTCGAAAACTTTTGGGGGACATCTCAAGAGCCGGCTCCTTGACACGCCTGTTAGTGGTAAGAAAGGAAGGCTTCGGGAGGTTCACCGATATTTCTTTTTGCTTGTTATAAACATGTCGTTTCGCAGGAAACTTTCTATATGGAACTACGCTAAAAGACTAAAAATATACAAAAAATAATGTGTAGCATGTATGTTGCTCGTGTAGCCTTCGGCGACAGTTCCTTGCCTTCCAACACACCATTGTCCGTGCAACGCGTCGAGGGTGCCCCAGTACAATAGAGAACACCGTGGCCGTCCTTCCGTCTGGTGGTTTCAATTAAAAGAGACCTCAAAGGGACCACCAGCGTCGGCAGCTTTGCTCCCTCCGACAAGGAGGGTGGGAGCCAACGCTTACATTTTGTTGCTCTAGCACAGTTTTTTTTACAACGAGCTCACAAACACCAGCTCGACTAGAGAATGTAACTTTGTGGCATCCCTGTTTCTCCATTGAAGAAAAAAAGAAAAAAAAGGTGGGGGTGGGGGTGAGGGGAATTGCACGACGTCAGGAAGCCAGGGCCCAGAGTCTCCTCTGAGTTTTGTTTCACTTTAAGTCTGAGCTATCCTAAACTAAAACCGAGTAGCATTTTTTTTTTTTTTTTCAATTTTCGGGGATTAGTACGGGGGCCCCCCGGAGCCCTGAGCTGCAGCCCCCTCAGCCCGTACCTTAATTGGGCCGGGGGAGAGGGAGGCCCTGAGTCAAATGCACGGGGGCTCAGCATTTTGCCCAGCACCCCCTGGAAAATGGCAGCGGTGCTCAAGCCCCCGTTGCCCTTCCCCTCCCCCCCCCCCCCCCCCCCCCCCCCCCCCTGGTTCCGGGGTGCCTGCCTCCCACTCAAGGTCTAGCCGTTTTATGAGCTGGTTACGCAGTTATTAAGCATTTCACTACTGGTGAAATGACGCAGGATAACTTTAAGAACATGTAACGTCACGCGCCGTCAAGCATTCGTTTGTTTTCGGTGCAGCGTCCAATGATAATACGGTAACAAATAGTACAGACTGTTGAATTGACACGTTTCATTGTATCACCCAATATAGGAAGCTTCTACTTGGAAGAATTCGTACCGATGTCAACGAGTACTTCCTAATTCGGCATTTTCACGGAGACAACCCAATCCACCAGTATTCGAGGTCAATACATCGAGGGAGGAAAAATGTCGGCTGTGGCCGAAAAGGTGGCGCCTACCATCCTTAAGGGTGTCGCAACTCCAGCAAGGCACAGCCAGCAAGCAACACTGAGACACTCTGTACTGCATGAGACATTAGGGGGGAAGGGGGGGGGGGGCTCGAACGAGCCGAGGGAGGCTAATTGGGAAGTAGAATTCGAAGAACTGTTGGGGAAAATGGATGAAAGAAGATGGGCAGGCGAGATATTAAGGTACATGTATATGAGGAGCGTTGACGCAAGGTGGAAAAATCCAACCCGCAGACTTGCGCCAAGGTACTTTTATAACACCGGGGAAGATGTACGAATAGGGTCAGTCAATAATATTGTAAAGGAAAGGCAGAGAGAAATGTAGGACAAGCATGCAGAAGGAACCACCTTTAGTAAGGTATAGTACAAAGTAAATTGAGATCAAAGTGAGGGAAATACTCAATAATTCGAGAGAAAGTTTTTGACTTTATTTAAGGGTAGCACAAGGGTTTCGAGGTCTGGGATGTACCGGGTCAAATATCAGGAGATGGATACAGCGTGCATTATATGTAGGGAGGGGAATTAAGGCCCCAAAGCATGTCATTGTGGAATGTAAAACTTCTATATTCCATAATAACATGATCTGGGGTCGTGCACCGTACTCAGGCACGTTCCCAGAGGGAGGAGGCATAAGGCCCGGCCCCTCCCCCCCCCCCCCCCCCCGAAGTCTTCCATTTTGCTGGGGCCTCCTCCTCCCCCCCCCCCCTCCCCCTGTCTCGTAAAGCATTTTGTCATGGGCGTGCCCCCCCCCCCCCCGAAACAAAATCCTGGCTACGTGCCGGACCCTACTCATTACTTGTACAGTGCTCATTGCAAGCAATCAAATTACTTGTAATTGACTACTTTTTGGAGTAATTCTGTAATCATTCGACTACTTTTATTACGTAGTAATCACAAGAGAAGTGTAATTACTTTTAAAAGTAATAAAATTACTTGTAAATATTACAATTTTCTTTCAACTCCCCCCCCCCCCCCCCCTCCCCCCCGGATTCTGAGTTTACGACTACACCACGGTTCGAATTAAAACTGCTGCGATACGTCCACGTAATCAACTTCGAACTCCTGCGAACAACAAAGAATGACACGATTGATACTGAGCTGTGCGAAAGGATGTCAGGCTCCTTGTCTGCTCAGTTTATACGGTGGTATCATATATTGGGTTTCAACCTGGCACTGTAAGTCTGACTTCTTGAGAAAAACCTTTCGGTGCAAAGGTTGATGGTTATCGTAGCATTTGTGTCTTTATTCACAATACCAACTGTTCTCCCCTCTCCCCCCCCAAAAAAAAAGGAAAGCAAAATAAAATTTGGTTTAAAGCATCTGTACACTCTGGTGCCCCCCGAGATAACCAAAATCAGATAATTTCAGAGCTGAGGTGTGAGAAAAGGCGTTCGGCGTTCCACAAGAACGCATCAATGTCCGAACTCAAGTTTTGAGTGTTTTTCTTTTCCTTTGTAGAGCTGCGTGGCGACAAGCGAGTGCGAACGTTCCTTCAAGCGACAAGGCTAGATCCTGTTTCTTTTCCTTTTAGCTACTGCGACCTAGATTGAGCTCTCGAAACATTGCTTTTTTGCCCATTCTGGCTCATATTTCGCCCCCAAGTTAGTCCAAATAAATTTTCTTCTCCTCTTCCTAATAGCGCCCCTTGTGTCCACAGGTCTCCTTCCACGGAATGCTCGAACCAAGCCTCCTCCGACGGGGCTACGGTTTACCGAAAAGGTGGATTGAGAAGATCAGTATAGTTTGTCATCCGGTGATTATAATTCGAAATTAGACAGTACGAAAGGCACGTTTTCAAACCGGCAGAAAATCTGCCTTTTTAATTTTATATATTTGGAGAAAGTAACAGTGGCTTGTTCAAGTGCTGCCCAATTACTTTCATCTCAAGTAATCAAGTAATCAAATTCAATACTTTTTTTACCAAGAGTAATTGTAACTGTAATCGATTAATTTTATTATTATTATTATTATTTTAGTAACGTGTACAATATTGTAAAAGGTTCGGCCACCCAAGGATACCACGCGAAGAAACCGACTTCCTCAGGACCCTAGGATTCGACGAGGACGGTGAAACAAACCGCTCTCCAGAAGTAGTGATAAGAAAGAAATCATTAGAGAAATGCTTGCTAAAATGAAGGAATGACAAAAATTACATCGGATTAGATCGGCTTAAACATAATTTATTGTGGTGCTAAGGATATATTATATATACTCTTTCAACTAGGTGGCGCAAGCCGCCGACCGATCCAAAGGGAACAGCTACCACGTATCCATTCCTCCTTCCAAATGGCGGCCCTTCGCAACAGGCACGTAGCCAGGATTTTGTTTCGGGGGGGGGGGGGGGGGGGGGGGGGGGCCCGCCCATGACAAAATGCTGTATGAGGGGGAGGGGGGAGAGGAGGTCCCAGCAAATGGAAGATTTTTGGGGGGGGGGGGGGGGGGGGCCGGGCCCCATGGGCCTCCCCCCTGGATACGTGCCTGCTTCGCAATTATATTGAACCGGGGTGAGCAGTCCGAAGAACTTCCAAACATTAGATAGCGGGCTAACTGATATATAATGACACGGTGGTTTGTGCAGCAGTTAAAACTTGATATTCCATTACGTGTCACTACTAGAAAAGTAACTAAGTTGTGTGTCTGTCTAGACGTCGGGACCCTGGTCAGCCCGAAGGCCGTCTTCTGTCACGTCTCTGTAGATGAGAAATTTGGCCAGTGCAGCAGCACCACTGCTAGCCACTGCAGGAAGCTTTGACACGTAGTACGCAGTAGTGACTCACAACCGCACGCCGGTGCCCATGTCCAGATCGAAACAGCCAGGGGTGGGGATTGAACCCCAAATCCCTGGTTTCTACAGCGTGCGCTTTTGCTCCACGTGCACTCCGTCCTGCGGCTCACTAACACACTTGGCCAGCCATCCTCGAGTAAAGAAACTCCTTATACTGATAAGTGCCAATCTCCACAGCTATGTGGTCTGAAATTCGGTTGTATTTCGTTTATTTCGGAGAGACAGAAAGAGGATAAGATAACTCCCCCCCCCCCCCCCCCCCCCGCCCTTTTCCAAACACACACAAGAGCTTCAAAGACGGCAGGAGATATGATCCTATACTCAAAACGGTTTGATGCCCCCGCAAGAAAAACGCTCCCACGCTCTCGAATTACGCCGCTCAAAAGACGCTTCTCAGCACGTAACCCAAGCTCGACGCCACGCGTGAAACTTAACAATAGGTGCTCTCAACTTTTTTTTTTTATTTTTTTTGTCGTTGCTACGCGTATGAACTGCCATGTTGAAAAAAAAAAATTACAAATCAGAAGCGATGAAAAGATGCGATGGCGAGAGCGATGCTTTTCATCTTGGCACTACTTTCGAAAGCAGAGAGCGGTGGCGGTGGCGGCAGCGACATCTTCCTGAAGCCTCGTACATCTTGCGCTCTCTCTCCAGTTGCGGTTTGGGCGGACGTGCGAACGTGCAGGGTCACACTAGGCTGCCCAAAAGGCACACTGCCACCACAGTGCGTGTCGGGCGCGTCTCGCCTCAACGGACCTCTCTGAGGCACGCGGTATTTGCGGGGTGTGCTTCTTCGAACAGCACGCGGACAAATTGAAAACGCGAAAAAAAAAAGAAAAAAAAAGGGAACAAGACCAACAAACCAACACACTCGCTTTCGGGCCCAGGTCTAAGGTAAGGGGAGGTTTCACTGATGGTTTTCGAAGTCGCTTTCGAGATTGATTGATTTTCTTCGCGCAGCAGTTGCCAGTGCCGCTGAAGCTCTGCTGGAGGTCCTTCTGGCATTCTCATCAAGACCTCGAGGGCTGCAACGTGTGTGTCACTTTAACGGATAAATTTAAGTTCACAAACCGTGACTGAAAACCATTCATTTTCGTGGACGGGGACGCTCTTGGGTTTAGAGGTCCCTGCTGCATGTCATTTTGTTCCTCAGCCGTTTGCACGCGATTGGGACGTGGAAGGACAGAGAAGTTTGCTCGGGGGGATGACCGAAGTGATGAAGCGATCTTTGCAACAGAAATGGGGGGGGGGGGGGGGGGATTCAGTAATGATAGAGCAAATTCATGGCTCGCTATTCAAAAAGAAGTAATTGTGTTCTGTGTGTGTGTTTAGACAGCACATAGTCCCATCTGGGCTTCTGGTGTCTCAGCTGTAGATTATAATTTTAGCCAGTGCCACCCTGGGGCACGCAACGTGCATCACGCGAAGTTACACACAACCGCACGCCGGTACGATGCTCATTCAGATTGAAACGGGCAGGGTTTGATTCCAGGATTCCTGGGATTCTGCGTGAGGTTTGTTCGCATTTTTCGGAAATCACGCCAGCTGCAGTGTAACGACTAAATTCCTTTTTCTCTGCGAGAATAAAACGACACACTACACGCGTTCGAGAAAAACTGCGCTTCGGATGTTATAGCTTAGCCACCACGGGTGAGAAAATTCGCCCTGCGCAGGCACCCGTCTGGCCAGCTGTGGGCACGCCCAAGCAGAGCTAGGTCTCGTGGCTTGAAGGTCGGGGAATATATTCAGACGGACAACACAACGCCGGAGGTCAGAGACCATACTCTCAAACGTGTGATTAGTGCGTAATTAAAGGCAGACTATCTTTTTTTCTTGGACATACTGGCTCAAGTCTGCAGCAGCACGACACACTTATCATAAACCACGTTTCAATAGCAACGGATCTATGGTTGCTGTAATCCTTCTCTCACTCGAAAAAGAATCACCATTAAAATAAAACCCACAGAAAGCATCAAACACTCTATTTTGACCGTGTTATGATGACTTACGGTAAATGAGAAGTCTAGAAGTCACTATAATATATTTTCATTGTGACAAGGACGTGCGACGTATAAAAACAAAATAAGTTAATGACATAACAACTAAATTAGTGCTGAAAAAGAGCCGGCAATTCAAATGTCAATTCAATGTGTATGGGATTTAACTTTAGATTTTACTTCCTGCTTACACTCTAAAAGAGAAAACAAAAAATCTTGCAACATATCAAGCTCTTAGAAATTCAAGGAGCTCGGTTTCCAATCTATATAAGGTTTCATACACTACTCACGGCACTGAACAATTCTTTCCTCGTGTGTCCCCAGGGACTTTTCACACGACGCGTTTAGTTGGTTTACCACGTGTATTTCCAACGCTGGGAATGCCCCTTTTCGTGCGCCAGATACACTACAACCAACTTCGTTGTACATGCAGATTCATGGCATATTCTACGTCTCACGCTTGCGATCGCAATGAAAAACAACAAAAAAAGAATATATCGCGCATCTCTTTTTAGCCCCGAAACAGAATTTGTTCCACGGCATTATCTGCGACCCATTTTCGATGTGCACTCAATGAAGTTCCCAACAAAAGTGAGAAATAGAAAAAAAATCACGTTATTATGCCACGTCCCACAGATTGGGTCATTCGGAACTCCCAGTTTAGCCTACAAGACAATGGGGACGTAATGTGGGCCGACCGAATGGGACAACGATAAAAAAAAAAAAAATCTGACATCGTCCAATGACTCGAAACAATAAACGTCGACGCCCTGGAAGAACAATGCCATGGCTGCAGAGCCACTTTTACTAGGGAAGATGCGTCTTTCTTTGCTTTCCTCCGTCGTGGCGCAGGAACGAGAATCGCGAGCTGCGAGTGGGACGGGCGGTACTCCGCCCTAGACAACAATATCTGCGCCCCCCCCCCCTTTTCCTTTACACGTCATCATCCAGGATCCATGCAGAGCCGTCTACCAGCGTTCTTTGCAGCGTCGACCAACAATCACGTGCGTCACCAAGACGCACGCGTCTGCCACTTTGCGGCGACATCTTTGTTGGGTTTCAGCGTATTTGTCGCTTCGTGCGGGTCGGGAGTCCACGAACGATGACGTCGTGAGCGGCCCTTATCTCGTAGGTGCTGTTGACTCCGCGCGGCACGAGAAAGCGTGATGTTCTAATGGCCTCCACACCCGCCCCTATAGGATCCCCTCCGCGCAAGTAACAGCATAGTCGGGCAACGGTCGGTGCATACCGACGGTCAACGCCGCCGTGCCCCGCAAAATTGAGGCGTTCGTAACGGACCTAAACTTGTGGCACGTTGTCCACTGGTAATGCTCCTTTCACCTTACGATGGTCCGCGGACACGCTATATCTGCCCTCCCCGGCCAATCGAGCGCTGTGCACGGATCACGTGACAACGGTCCCAGGCGCCGTTGCGCCCCTCTCTCAAAGGTCACGTGGCACTTACACTCTTACTTTGGGTTGGTTCGGTTGGCTCGTGGCGGCCGCTGTTGTGCGCCATATAAGGTGCAACGGGAGCGAGTGTATAGCCGATGCCGAATAAAATGGCATTCTCTGTATACTGACGTTATGGCGGGGACGAAGAGCCTTTATGGACGCCCTATAGTTTCGCGACTCCACGTGGCTGGACGGTGGGGCTCGTTTCAATGGCGATTGGGTTACCGCGCGCATGATCCATCTTGCCAGTATTATTAGTGTTGGGGAGGTTTCTCGCGCGCGTTCGGTTGCCGCCCGAAGGATTGATGTGTGGCCCAGGAAGTCGAAATGATTATTATTATTGGGTCGGGATTCTTGTTCTGCTACTCATTGATAGCCAAACTTGTTCGTTTCTCATGAGAAGTAATCAAATTCGTTGTTGTAGTCTATTATTTTTTATACATTCTCTAACCATTTCTATACATTTATTAGAAAGTAATGAGGAGTGTAATATGATGACTTTTGGAAGCACTAAAATTTTTCTAACCGTTACTGTTCTTCCCTCCCCTTCCGAAAGGCGCTCTTTCTTTGTACAAGTTCCCTACCAAGGAATCCCCGGAAGATGTCTCCGGCAGGAGAAGGGTTTATGAAAATTAATGTATTAAGAAGCTAACTAGTTTACAGTTCGGTGGTTTTAAACTGACGTATAACCCTTTAGAATGTTAGTCTTGATATTTTTGATCAAGAGCGTAAATTTCGAAAGTGTGTTGAGACTATTGTTTTTTTCTAACATTTCGCCTTTATCCTGCTTAAAATTTTACCACTAATTGACTCATTGATAAGTGCACCACTAAGGAGGCGTTAAGTTGTTGGTGGGTCACTCAAAATGAAAATAAATAAATAAATACAATACTAGGGAGTTTTAGGGAACAGTTATTGCGCATCCGACACGGTACGAACTGCGCATATAGGACTTTTCTGTGGTAGCGCATGCGCAGTTGGTACCGGAGGGCCCATCGTACCGTTTCGGATATTGAAAAACGGTTCCCTTGAACTCACTAATGAACCGTACAAAAAACCCGTTTTCAAACCGTAATAAAAATATGTATTTTTCTTTTTTTTTTTTTTACTTTCAGTAATCGAAAAAGTAAGGGTTACGTTTTCAAGTAACAAGCAATTATTTTTCTTCTCGAGTAACCAAGTAATTTAATTCAATACTTTTAGAGCGCAGCTCTTAAGCACCCGTTTCCAGCTGGAGCGGCGACGCCGAAGGCGACGCCGCTCAAGCCGTCGCCGTCGGCGTAACCGCTTGATGCATTATAGGACGCATGACGTCACTGATTACGTCACCAGTGACGATGCCGATGAGGTCATCAGTGACGATGCCGATGACGTCATCAGTAACGATGACGATGACGTCATCAGTGACGATGCCGATCACGTCATCAGTAACGATGACGATGACGTCACCACGATGACGTCACTGATGACGTCAACACGATGACGATGACGTCATCATGGTGACGTCACGTCATCGTGGTGACGTCATCGTCACGTGACCTTACAGGGGTCACGTGACCCCTTGAGGTCACGTCACCTACGTGAGGTCACGTCACCTACGTGAGGTCACGTGACCCTCGTGAGGCGACGGCGACGCCGCTTGGAGGGAGGAGTAGCAGACAGGATGAGAAGGTGAGGAGGAGAGGTATATAGGGTGGTTCAAGTCACCAGGCTCGATCTAAAATGAACCGTAAAAATCGACGCCTTCACGTAGCCGTCTAAACTTTTCGTCAAAGGTGTATTTCACAGGACGGCTTTTCTTGTGAAATTACAAAGCGTAGTTCTCTTTCTGTAAAAAATAGGGCCAAGAAACTTGCCGTGGTCTACGGCGGGCGGTGACCCAGATGACCAAGTCCAGTAGCGGGGTGTGTTTGGCGTTCGTATTGATAGATGGCGTCGGGAGCAGCGTCTGAAGGTGCAGCCGACCAGCGAAAGAAAGCAGACGACACGCAGATGAAATCCGTTGGCAGCAAAAGCGCCGCCTACATGCAGACGCGTTTTTTTACTTTAAGTTTTGCTTTTATCGTAGGCATTTAGGTTTTAACCGAATGTACATTTCAAAAGATTCTATTCATTTTAATAAACCACGGTGGTCGCGAGCCGTCGCGATTAAAGTAGCGCAAAGGTTCATGGATGCACGAAGCACGTGCAACCCTTGGGAAGATCATGGCGGCACAGCGCAGCACTGAGCTAGATTTCAGACGCCATGAATTTCCCAGAAGTGGCGCGCGGTATGTGCCTCGAGCATTTCTACAACAATGAATGGCGCCACTTTTCCCAGGATAGAGAGACTTTAGCCGCGACTAGAGTTCCTGTATAGACGCTTTACACACGCGCCAGATTGAGCCGCCATAGCCGCCCTTTTCTTGTCTTACCGAGATGCCGAGCCACTGAAGCGGACGTTGACGAGTCTCCACAACGGCCTATGCGGGGGGGAAGGGTACAGTAACACTTAAAATGGCAATAACCTGTCCTGCTGTGGAAATGATGAAGTCAAGCGAACGGAATAAGAGGGAACAAAAACTGAAGGTCAGTTATGACGGCACAAAATCGACGGGTGTTTAAGTTTCGGTTTGCTATCAGAGCGCATCTCAGCCCCGGCGGCACCGCGCCCCGTGGAGAGATAGTGCAACCAGCCTCTGCTGCGTCGCGCGATGACAGCGCAGCAGAGGTTGGTTGCACTATCTTTCCACGGGGCGCGGTGCCGCCGGGGCTGAGATGCGCTCTGATAGCAAACCGAAACTCAAAAGGCACTCACTACGGTGAGGGGGCCCGTCACTGTAGTGCGGCCGGCAAAAGTGAGGGGGCACCGTTTTAGCGAGTAGGCCTGACCACACTAGCGTAAACGGCGCCGCCGGTCGGCGCCACCGGGCGGCACCGCCGTCCGGCGTCCCAACGCGAGGAGTCCACATTGTCCTCCGTTTTGCGGGCGTCACGTGACAGCACTGGCTCTCGCGATCGCGCGCGCACCTCTCTCGGATTTCCCGCTCTTTCGTCGTCTGTTCTTCGGTAAATATTTCCGTTTTGGCTCTCATCTTTCGCATGTAGCAGCATCGAAACCGCACTCGCTGCCTACATGGTAGGTGTCCATGATGACCTGGTGATCAGCGTGAATGTGATAATCCTAGCCTGCTCGTTAATCTTGCGACGTCGCCGCGCTCTGAAGGGAAGGAGGCGCAGGTTTTGGGTCCGGCCGAGTGGCTTCTACCGAAACACCGAAGGACAGGTCAGTGCTTTGCTGCCCCGGCGGCGCGCCAGAGACGAAGTCTACTTTCGAAAGTGTCACCAAATCAACACGACATCCGTCACAGCACAGACGACATGCAACAAGTGCCATGGAGAAACTCACCTGTAATTTCGAATTCCTCTCCTATAATTTCCCAGCGGTTGTTTTAGCGTCATTATCTAGGTAGTCGGGCTGCGTCTTGTCATATAAAAAGGGATACGGTCGCACAGTTTCAAGGAACCGCTCCGTTGCAGAAGGCGTCGGGGGGAAATAGGGATAGCAGACGACACGACGAAACACGTCCTTCGGAACGACGCGCGGCGGAGACCGGTTTGAGCGTTGCCATGGCATCGCGACGTCACTATCTACGCCACCTCCCATTGGCTCCTCTCTTCTGCGGCGAGCGGCGGCGCGCTCTGAACCGTGCAAGGAGCGGTTGGCTTTGCGGCGCCGTCCGGCGTCCTGCTGAAGCCGAAAACTGGTTTCGGTCGGCAACCGGCAGCGCCGACCAGCGCCGACCGTCACGCCGTTGGCCTCCACGACGCCAATGTGGCCGTGCCTTTCAGGGGCGCGCGTTAACCCATCCGCCGCGCTGCGCTTACGCCGCTTCGCGGCGACAGTCTGCGGCGGCTCATTACAAAAATGTGAACCCACTTGGCCCACCCGAAAACGCCGCTTCGCGGCGTCCGACTATTCGCTATTCACCGTAGTACGTGCGGCCAGCAAGAGTGAGGGGGCCCGTCCTGTGTTGTATGTGGTGGGAACAGTGAGAATTAATGACTTGTAATTTACAAGCACCTTAACCCACGCCTCGCGGTCCTGTCCCTGTCCCTACACGTAAATATAGCGTCTGTGACCTAAATAAAAAAAATAAAAAGTTAAAAAATATCGTTCCGAACGCGATTCGAACCGCCGACCCCAGCACGTGAAGCCGACGCTGTACCCACAGCACCACGAGTCTTTTTTTTCTTTTTTTTTTTCAAACAAAATTAATTTTATTTACATATTGCAGTTACATGTAAGGCGTGGACACTTTCGCCAGTTTAGTATATATGAGCACAAAAACACGAGTCAGTCCCGGTTTACAGTACGGAAGAGACACACAAAGCACAAAAACGTTAGCCCCGGTCTGCAGCCTGCAGTAATAGATACGTTCTTGCCTGCGCCCTCACGACTCCCGTTGCTCGGTCGCGATCAGCCCCTAGCGGGCCATAAGCTCCGTTGCGGGGCGCACTGGTCCCGAAGATGTTTTGCCTCCAGTTTGTCTCTGATGCTCTGCCATTCGCTTCCTTCGTGGCATTCCTCTCTCGCGGCAATCGAGAGAAGCCACCTCAGCCTTGAAGTGAAGTAGTCCCATGTCGGCCTGGCGTCAGTGTCACATTCCACCATGGCAGTACGCGCCAACCAAATGGACTGTAGACCCAGCAGGACAATTGCCGGGCTACTTCCGAATTGTCGGCACCGCCGAGGTGCAAATACTTAAAGGTTCGCCACTCAATATCAAAGACCTGCCCAAACGCCACCCTGAGTTCGTCCCAGAATAGGTACGCGTTTGAGTCACTTCCGGAATGGGCATCCATTGAACATCTATATCGTTTCCTGTTGCCCCGTCACCGTAGTGCAGTTTCTCAAAGTGAGGGGCCCCGTCACCGTAGTCACTTCAAACTCAAAAACCCGTCGATTTTGTGCGGTTTTTCAGAAAGCCGTAAAATGCTTCGCGTGCCTTCTATCGTTCTGCAATTTGTTAAGATAGTGTTTTTCGATGACGCTGAGCAATTTTCTATTTTAAACTATGCCCTTAAACACAATATTAAAAAAAGTTAAGGAAGCAAAAATAATTAACAACTTAATTATCCTGGACTTTAATAATTTTCCTAAATGGGCCCCTGGCCCAGAACCAACACGCCACAAGCGTTTTGGTTCTGGGCCAAAACGCTTGTGGCGCTAGCGTCATATTCTCACAAAGTCTTTGCTTTCTGCGATGCTTAGTTTATTTACACGGGCAAAAAAAAAAGACGGTTTTTGTTTTTTGCGGAATTTCCTGTACATGTAAGCGCAATACACTACGGATTCGAGGTTAGTACTAGTAGTGGTATTAAACCGGGCAAATTGTTTTACTGCGAGTCAAACCAATATTGCTAAATTTAAAAACTCATTAAATTCTGCATGACCATCCCCAGCGTTCAATTTTGTTTTCTTCTGTGGATCAAAAACGCGAAACGTCATTGGCAGCGCGAATTTTGTTTTGTGAGTCTAAAACATACGACCGGGTTATCGTACAAAAATTATCCGAATGTGCAAATAGAGCTAAATCTGACAACGTACAAAACTTCATCGTTCTTGCAACACCTGTCTTTCATTGGTGCTGTTGGGAAGGAATTATATGAATGTAACGAAAGGGAATTCCGAATAATTTATATCCTAGGAATCGTTAACTCACTTTGCTATTTCGTTCACGCTATAGAGTTCTGAACCAAGTCTGGGTCGAGCGGAGTCTTCACAGGACCTTCATGTATAAGGGTTCTACCACTCGATACTAAGCCCGTGAGACATTTTTTCGATGTAAGTTTGTGGAGGTTCAAGAAAGACGTCCGTCGATGCAAATCAACAAACTGAACTTTATAACCACACAAAAACTGAAAAGAACGTAAAAAGGGGACTCCGCTGAGACCGCTCTGCTACATCGTCGAACACTGCCAGGCTCGTGCTGTTCTGTTCGAATCCGGAGCTCGGTCCCGTCGGTGCTGCTCGTGCCGCGCGCTTGAAACGTCATTAGCTGCTGACGTCGCGTGAGCCACCGCTCTTTGGCGCCGCCGCTCTAAGTCTCGCGCTTTGGCGCCGCCACTCTAAGTCTCGCGCTTTGGCGCTACAAGGGCTCACCCCCTAGAGGAGTCGCTGGGGCGGTGTTGTGCCCAAGAGACGGAGCGATGATGCTGACGCTCGGTGGCTCGTAAGGATGGTGCTGATGGCTGGCATGAAGGCGGCCAATGTAGAGGGTGTAGGCTGGATGCGGACGACGGTTCAATGTGAGCAGGCTTCAGGCGGTCGACGCAGATAGTGTCATGCCGCCCGTTCAAATCCAGAACGAAGTACTTGTCGCGCCTTTCGAGGACCTTGAAAGGGCCATCGTAAGGCTGTTGCAGAGGTTTCCTGACTGCGTCTCGACGCAAGAAAACATGTGTGGCCGAGGTTAACTCGTCGCATACGTACGTCGGATGACGGTCATGATGCCTTGTTGGTGTGGCACGCAGGTTCCGCATAACTTCTCGAAGCTGGGTGGCATAGCTGAAAGGATCGGGCACGGTAGAAGTAGGAGACGTCACGAACATTTCTCCTGGGAGGCGAAGTGACTGCCCGTAGACTAGGTCTGCGGCAGTGCATCCCAAGTCTGGCTTGAGTGTTGTGCGGAGGCCTAGAAGCACGATGGGAAGAAGTGTGCTCCAGTTGTTCGGGTCATTGTGTGCTCTTAGTGCGGCCTTTAGGGTACGATGAAATCTTTCCACAAGGCCGTTAGCAGCGGGATGGTAGGCTGTTGTTCGAATTCGGGAGGACCCGACGAGAGTCATGATCTCGTTAAACAAACGAGATTCGAATTGTGCGCCTCTGTCGGTGGAAATAGATGACGGAACGCCAAATCGTGAAATCCAACCACTGACGATTGTCTTCGCAATGGTTTCCGCGCGGATGTCTGCGATGGGGAAAACTTCTGGCCAGCGGGTAAATCTATCTATGCAAGTGAGCATGTAGATGGCTCCGTCGGATGGTGGCAAAGGACCGACGATGTCCACGTGGATGTTGTCGAAGCGAGCGGTGGGTGTCTGTACTGTGGCGAAAGGTGCAAAGGTATGTCGATGAACCTTAGACAGCTGACAATGCAGACACGTGCGAGCCCATTCACGCACATCTTTGTTCATCCCTTGCCAAACGAAGCGTTGGGCAATGAGGTGTTGGGTCGCCCGAATGCCGGGATGAGAAAGGTTGTGCAGTGAGTTGAAAATGGATCGCCGAAACGTTGGAGGTACCACCGGTCGGGGTGATCCCGTGGACATGTCACAAATTATTGTTGTGTCGCAGCCTGGCAGTAACACGTCACGCAGATCAAGGTTGCTAGATGCGGATTGTAGCTTCGGGATATCTTGGTCGCCTTGCTGTGCTGCTGCTAGAGCGGTGAAATCCACAGCGGTGGGAATGGCGTTGCAGCAAGGTATCCGTGACAACGCATCAGCAGCCGAGTTGTCTGTGCCTTTGATGTGGCGGATGTCACTCGTGAACTCCGCAATAAATGAAAGGTGCCGACTCTCTCGAGGAGAGAGACGGTTGCTGGTCGTTTGAAGTGCGTAAGTTATCGGCTTATGGTCGGTGAGGATGTGAAATTGCCGACCCTCTAAATAATGCCGAAAATGTTTGATGGTGAGGTATATGCCTAGTAGTTCTCGTCCAAAAGTGCTGTACCGGGACTCGGCTGGCGCCAACTTCTTGGAAAAGAACCCAAGGGGCTGCCAGTTTCCGTCAACGAACTGTTGTAGTACTCCTCCTACAGCGACGTCCGAGGCATCCGTCATGATAGAGAGAGGTGCACCAGCGAGCGGGTGCGCCAACATTGTGACTTCTGCGAGCGATGACTTGATGGTTAGGAATGCCTCCGCTGCCTCTGGAGACCATGGTAGAGGTGTGGTGTCCCGCTGACTTCCCTTTAGAAGATCAGTCAGGGGTTGGAGGACGGTGGCGCAATGCGGCAGAAAACGGCGATAGAAATTCACGAGGCCAAGGAACTCGCGAAGCTTCCTGCGTGATGTCGGCGTTGGAAAGTTCTTGACTGCGTCGACTTTGGATGGAAGAGGGCGAACACCCTTGGAGTCAACCCTGTGGCCAAGAAAATCCAGTTGTGAAACGCCGAACTCGCACTTGGCCTTGTTGATGATGAGCCCATATTCCGCCATGCGCTGGAAAAGGATCTCCAGGTGTTCGAGATGTTGCTCAGCGTCAGCGCTGGACACCAGGATGTCGTCGACATAGGCAAAACAAAAGGTAAGCCCACGGGTGACGCTATCGACAAACCGTTGAAATGTCTGGGCCGCGTTACGAAGGCCGAAAGGCATCCTCACATACTCGAAAAGTCCAAAAGGTGTTATGATGGCTGTTTTCGGTATGTCACTTGGTTCCACGGGGATCTGATGGTACGCTTTGACCAGGTCAATTTTTGAAAAGATGGTTGCTCCCTCCAGGGACGCCGAGAAATCTGTGATGTAGGGTAGGGGATAGCGGTCTGGAACGGTGGAGTTGTTCAGAGCGCGGTAGTCTCCGCAGGGCCGCCAATCACCAGGGGGTTTCTTTTGCACCATATGGACTGGATGATGGTCTGATGATGCCGAGTTCAAGCATGTGCTCAAACTCCGCTTTCGCTATCTTCAACCGTTCGTCCAGGAGGCGTCGTGGACGAGCATGAGTGGGAGGTCCGGATGTTACGATGTGATGTGTCACGTCATGCTTTACTGGTTGCAGAAAGTTGGCGGGACGTGTGAGCGACGGGAATCGTTGGAGTAGATCTTCAAACTTTGTAGTGGTTGGAATGTCACGTTGTGGGAGCGGTGAGATGGATGCTATGCCTTGGACAGCTAGGTGAGTCGTGGCATCTACAAGGCGTAACCGTTGCATGTCCACTAGCAGGTTATAGTGGTGGAGAAAATCTGCTCCAAGGATCGGGTCCGTCACGTCGGCAACCAGGAAAATCCATCTTAGTTGTCTTCTCAACCCGATGTTGAGGGTGAGAGCTCGTTCACCATACGTCGCGATGGCGGACTTGTTTGCGGCCTGCAAGGTGACGTTAGCGCGTTGCGGCTTGGTTGACATGGCCGTCACGGGTAGGACGCTTACTGCGGCGCCGGTGTCGACTAAGAACCGAAGACCAGTATTCTTGTCTAGTACAAAAAAGAGACGGCTGGTTTCGGAACCGGCACCACTCGCCGCCTCTAGTGGTGGGTTTCGGGGTTTTCCGAGGCTGTGCAAGGTGGAACGCATTTCTTTGCTTTCGTGCCGAAAGTGCGATGGTACCAGCACGTACCTCGAGAGGGCGAGGGATGTCGAGGCCTACGCTGTCGGGAAGATGACCTTGTTCGTTGACCTGCTGGAATGCGATCGGTGAGAGCGGCGATCTGGGAAGAAAGTCGTCCAATCTCCCTGTGGAACTCCTCGCGAAGGTTGTTGACGTCACATGGAGGTGTCACCGCTTCGGCCGAAGGAGTCGTGAGAAGCGATAGTCCGGACTGATTTTGGACGTGTGCGATGGTGGGCACTGCGACTTCCATGACAGAGTCCGCGAGCTTTGCCAGATCCCCGAGGTTGAGTCCAGCGGCAGCGGCGAGAACCATGCGGACGCCTGTCGGGAGCCGTTGCAGAAAAAGTTCGCGCAGCAGCGCTACATCGAATGTCGGCGCCTTCTCACCCAAAAGTTGTTGAAGGCGCCGCAGCAGTTGTGTTGGCTTGCGGTCGCCCAGCTCCTCTGAAGTGAGGAGCTGTTGTAGTCGGCGCTGTTCCGACGACGTGGTACTCCGTATGAGCTCCGCCTTGAGGGTATCGTAGGGGGAGTCTGCCGGCGGTGTCAGGACCAGATCCCGAATTTCCGCTGCGATGTTCGGCGGAAGCGCTGCGATGATGTGGTGGAACTTCTGGGTTTGTGATGTTATCCGGGCCGTGGCGAACTGGCTCTCCACCTGAGCGAACCAGATCTGAGGGTCCGCTGGCCAGAACTGAGGCAGTCGAAGGTGTAAAGCTGAGAGTCCACCAGTGGCGGGTTCACCAGACTGCGCCATGACGACTGGAAGCGGTTGATGAGCTTGGTGCAGCAGGGAAAAGGCTTCAGAGGTGCGGCGTTCCTCAGGTCACCAATTTGTGGAGGTTCAAGAAAGACGTCCGTCGATGCAAATCAACAAACTGAACTTTATAACCACACAAAAACTGAAAAGAACGTAAAAAGGGGACTCCGCTGAGACCGCTCTGCTACATCGTCGAACGCTGCCAGGCTCGTGCTGTTCTGTTCGAATCCGGAGCTCGGTCCCGTCGGTGCTGCTCGTGCCGCGCGCTTGAAACGTCATTAGCTGCTGACGTCGCGTGAGCCACCGCTCTACGCCGCTCTAAGTCTCGCGCTTTGGCGCCGCCACTCTAAGTCTCGCGCTTTGGCGCTACAAGTTCATGGTACGTGCAAAAGAAAGTTGTTGTAGCAAATATATATAATGCTAACAAAAACTGTCATGGATGCAAAACAGTCTTATAATCGTTACTCAAGCAAAAACTAATAAATTACAATTACAATTACTCTAGCTCAAATGGTATTCAATTAGATTACTTGATTATTAAGAAAAATATAATTCGCCATTGCTTGAAAAACTAAACGATAGTTTTCCGATTATTTCAAAAGTTCAAAACAAACAATAAACTTTTTGCCTGTTTGTTAACGGGTTTTTCGTGCTGTCTAATATGAAATTAGGATTCCAAAAATTATAAAGTATAGCTACCTTCTTAATCCACTAATTTTGGTAAGCCATCTTCCTGTCGGAGAGTGAATTTCGTTCGCAAATTCCTTGGCACAAAACATATTGAAACAAAGAGCGCCATTAAAAAGGAAGAAAAATATAGTAACGGTTACAAGTAATTTTATTACTTCCAAAAGTGATTACAACCTAATAACGTTAATCAAGAAACTACAAAATTACAACAGAAAGAAGTCGATTACAAGAAATTGCATTACTTGCAATGAGTAGCGCGAAAGTGTCCTACAAAGCTATGAGCTCGCGGCCCTCCAAAGAAAGTCTGTGAGTTCGCTTTCCTGTAGAACACGGAGACAGCCAATCGGAGCGAACATTAGACGAATCTGAGGAAACTCGAACGTGAGCTGGAGGCAAAACTCAAGAGTGCGACGTCACTGACAGCTTAGAATACTCCGGGCGTGCACCGAGTCCCGCCGCCATCTCGTATTATCCCTCCACAGCCAATGAGAGTGGGCATTGGCTGATAAGAACCCCCGAGAACCAATCAGAAGGCGAGAAGCGTGAACCTATTAAGTCGCACCCTGCGTCTCTTAATTAAGCTGTCAGGCAACTGGCAGGGACAATGAGCATGACGTTTCACTCGCTCAATGATCACTCGCACTTCGCGTGGTTCAGATATTATTGTGAGCTCTTTTATTCGATGGGATTCTGCTTTTTTTTTTTTTTCGGCGTAATTGGATGTATCTGTGTGTTGCTGGGAAGCCAACTGACAAACTTTATTGTGGCTCTATGTTTGTGGCGAATCGGTGACGTGGGGTGCACCCCTTGTTCGTAAGGTCAAAGGCTAGCCACGAAGCAAGGAACAGACGAGAACAGACGTGTCCACGTTATCCACTGCTGTTTCACTCGTAGTCAACACCCACGGTGATATACTATTCCGAGTATAATTGCCGGCTCTAGCAAGAAGCCTCTTTGTTCGCGTGGAAGAGGGCGCATGTGGGTCGCGCGTCGGGTTTACGACCTGAGCGTCCGTGGGGGCGTAATTACATAGGCCTCAAAACTCTTAGGCGACAAATGAAGCGTTCGCAATTAACCGCTTTCCAACGGCCTATCGGAATGCTGCAGCTTGTGGTCACGAACGACGGGCGGGAATATTTTTCGTCGATGCTATTTTCAACCAGAGGTCAATCCTCCGAACCGCTCTGCAACGTACATACACGCAGCGCCATCGGCTGAACCGCCTCAACCGATTACGTTTCGGCTTTGAAGGGGGACCGTGTCACCTTACGCAATCCTTGCTCGTTGCAGAAACGTGCCCGCGCGCGCTCCTCCAGATGCGGGCGAGATATCGATGAAGGTCAACGTGACCCGTTGTTCGAGTCGTGATACATAAAGGGCGATTCGCACACTTGCGTTGAGTCCGGCCAACGTTACTAGATTACCTTAGTTGCGGAACTCCCGCGGAGGGGGGTACCCCCCCTCACTCACCTCAGTCCGCCTAGAGTCGTTCGAAGCGCCATCTATATTTTCGTTTCATAACTGTGCATTCTAAAGAGCACAGCTGAAGCGCCAAATGGCGATCACAACGCCGCCATTTCTCCCGCAGCGGTCACTCGAGGAACTGCACGTGACAACTATTTTTGGCTTCATTCGGGTTACAGGGGTTCCACCCCCGTCTCCCTTGCGGACGCGCCGCGAAATACCCCCCACAGTTAAAATGGGCCTAGGTCGGGACGCGCTACCTGAAATCCCCGCTGAGGCATGGTTGTATAAAAACAATATTAATTGTGCTGCAAAACCTTGAAAACTAAAAATTTTAGAAAACATCACCCGCCCCCTTTTTGTACTAATCTCCAATAAAAGTTACTACAAAAAGAGTTTTTTTCGTTGGTTTTTACGTTTCTAGTGACGTTGTAACGAACGTATCCCGATTCAGTTACCAAAGCAGCCGTCCGGCGGCGTGTCGAGCGAATCTGGGCGAGTCGTGGTGAGTGAGGGGGGGTACTGTTCGTGCATGCAGCGTCTATGAACAGTTCCGTAACTGAGTTAATCTAATAACGTTGAGTCCGGCTGAGTGTGAGGGTCGCTATGGCGACAGCTGCGTCGGCTCGAACGCAGCTGTTGCCATAGCGACCCTCGCATTTGGTCTGACACAACACAAGTGTGTGAACCTGTCTTGATGCTCGTATCATTAAGCTTACCACATTCTAACACAATGGGGTGTCTACTTCCCTGCAAAGCACCTGGGAAAGCCAATCGCTGCAGCTCACAGAGCAAGCTCGTCCAATCACGAGGTTAGAAATATGTGGACGTAAAAATGAGCACGGCGAAACGTCATGCTCAGTAGCACTGCGCAGACAGTTTTAAAGCTCTAAGCATAATTTAGCATAATCGCTGCAAACGTATGCAAAAGCATAAGTTTGCAGCGATTGGCTTCCCCAACTGATTTGAAGGAAGGCAGAGGCCCCTGCAAACCAATTGGCAAAAAAAAACTCTTCCTAATAAATTCTATATTAGATGTAAGCTTTAATTATATAAAAGTAAATGCTGAAAGAATATCTTGGCGAACTGCCAACTGACGACTAGGAAAACATAGCTCGCTTTACTGTGTATTTCTTTCTGTAACCGCGTTTTTATATCTCTTAATATTAGGTACGTGTTTTTGTTTATTCATGTAGCATATTTCTTGTTAGAGATTTTGTTGCAGTGCCTATACAGCAAATTGTTGTGTGCATGTTTATACAGCCGGAAGTTCGTCTGCCTCACTGGGCGTCTGGTGTGTCAACTGTAGATGAGCAATTTAGCCAGCGCGGTACAACCTCAAACCTATACAGCAGTTGTGAAGTTTGTTCTAAAACTAGCAAACCTACTGAACCCTCCCTAAGGATTTATACTGGAGACAATTTTAATGAGGCCTGTCAGAGTAAACATGTAAAATGTATTGGGTGTTTCAAAGTGCACGGCCATTTAGGTCAAAGAAAATTCATCGTTCCGGAAAAAAAAAAGCCAAGGGACCTCGCGGTTTGCCCCCCTTCCATCGCGCGGTGGGGGGAATTATGGGCCTGTTCCAATACACGTTCGGGCCGACACCAGCGCTCAGTGAATCCTAAAAGTGGTACGATTAATTATACCTTACCATTGTAAGTCCGGAAAACACAAACGAAACAAAAAAAAAATATATACACGAACATAACACGTCGTAGTTGCGGTATCATCCTGCCGTCTTTGCGTTCTGAAATAAAAAAAAAAGTTAAACCAACATGAACTTCTTCAGTTCATGGATACCCTTCACGTGTCATAGATTAGATTTCCGTATTCCGTCGGGCAGATGGCAGAGGCGCCGCATATTTCTGGATTAATATATTCAATGACAGGCGTTTACTCGTTGTTACAAACACTCCCTCTTGTACACGTTGTTGAAAATTACAATTTCACTTAATTAAAAAGTATTCGAGTAGATACCTTGGTTACTTGAAAAGACGAGTAATTGGCACTTAGTTGAAAAAGGAACCTTTACTTTTTCGATAACTTCAGATTTTCAAAACAACAAATTTTTCTGCCGGTTTGGAAACGGTTCCCCGTGCTGTCCATTACTGGTTTTGAATCACCAAATTACTACAATTATCTTCTTAATTCACTAATCTTGGTAAACCACTCTCCCGTCGGGGACTGGGTTTTTGGGTTTCTAGGCAGGAATCTTTTATAAAAAAAGGACACCAGTAGAACGTGGAGGGAAAAATAGTAAGGCTTTCAAGTAATTTTTGTAATTTCAAAAGTAGTCAGCTTACTCGTCTAATTACTTCCTAATAAGTGTATTCAATGGACTAAGCAATTACTGTAATAAGTCCCGTACAAGTATGGTCCTTCGCTAGAGTGCAGTCAGTTCTTAACATGCAAAAAATAAGAGAACAGTATTATTTTAACATCCAAACGTATTATAAATATCTCAATTTATGTTGGGTAACTGGATGCCTAGATCGCAGTCGCCATGGATTTTTTGTTGTGCTTCTAGTTTTCTTGTTTCTAGCAGTAATGCATTTTGGAGTGAGCATACGTACTACTAAGTTTAGTATCAAATCGCTATGTATCCGTCATAGCTAAGTTAAATGCCGAAATCTCTTTTTTATCCTATTTTGGTTTTTCAAAATCCCCCCCTCCCAAAAAAAAAAAAAAAAAAAAAAGCGAATTGACGGTGCCTTTGGCTCGGTTTTCGCCTCTGCCCGCTTCAATGTGGTAATACGTCGGCCTGTGTTTGTGTAATTAGTAATGCTTCGCGATGAACATAGAGGATTTTAGTAGGCATACTGAACTGATCGAAATTCTTCTCTTCACTATGGAACCAATATTCCCAATCTCAAAAGCAAATCGACCTATCGCCGTAAAACTATTCTCAACGTTCATGTTGTGCGTTGTGTAAGGTACTTGAAAATGAACCTACGATGGGATTAATTAACTATATGAGGTTATTACGACATTACATGTTATATCGCATGTATAAATAAAAGCAACACGTGTAGCTACCTGCTGCATTTACTAAACTTTGTTGATAGCGCGAGATCTCCTTATTTATGAACATTTAATGTACGATCAATATAATTGTCTGATATGAGTAAAAAAAGATATCCAGGTGTGCCCCGGAAAATTAAAAAAAAAAATAGATCAATATTTTTTAACAAAAAAAGACCCTCTCGTTGAGTTCATTCATGAGTAATACAACAATTACAAAGGCACTCTTTACCCATTGTTATTGCCACCATCACACGAGTAGCAATGGACAGCACCAGAAGCTCTTCAATACCCCCCCCCCCCCCTCCCTTTTTTTTGTCCCCAAGGACTGGAGAATTTAGTGTACTTCGGCAAAGTGTACTTCTAAGTTCTGTTAACCGAATGTCACTTCCAGTGTCTTGGTGCCACACGAAAAAGATATTGCGTTACCCGGAAATGGTGGCAATAACAATGGGTAAAGTACTATTAGACACCTATATTTTTTTTAAGTAAATGCATAAATGTCTCAGGAATACTTCGTCCTTCGAATAATGACACGTACGTTACAAGAAGACGTCATGTTAAACAACGATCTGTACGCCAATTCGATGATTCAGATCGATCATCACAAGCAAAGATAGAGAAAGCAGATTCTACATTGGCGTTCCGCTTCGTTCCATGGAGGTCTGCGAGGTGGCGCCAGCATAGCCTTATTAGAGGTCGTGTTGTGTCATCCAGCTACATGATGAAACTGAAGTAGGCTGTATCCTTGTCTGCTAACCAAGACGGGATTGGAAGGGCTGAATTTGTCGACGCCTTTTCTACTGTTGTTTTTCCCTTCTTGTTTTTTCTTTTTTGTCATTGACACATCTGTTTTCCTTTTTTTAAATAATTTTAGAATAAAATTTACTCCACGTTTTTGGTTTTATGTTGTCATGTTTTAGTCATGAAACACTGCTATCGATGCTACAATCTCTCCCGATTGAAGTGAGTTCGTCAAACTCGTTTGAAGCCAAGCGTGTTCTTCAGGAAGAAGCCGTGTGGTATTCCACACAAATGACACTAAAGGTGCAATTCACCCGGTTGAGGTGCACCAAATTAGCCGTCTGACAAGGGTATACGACCCAGCAAACGTACGATTGTTAGACATCATAAAAAAAAAAAAAAGCCGGAAGCTTGAATTTTTGTTTTTGGTATTTCCTCCCCACGACGTCAATGCTACTCCTTCCTTCCTGACATTCCGGCACCGGTCAGCTGCGAACGACCTTCCTCGAGGGATTAGGCTTAGACTTTTTCAGCGGGTTCCTTCCCTGAGATTATCATTTTCTTGTCTGACCGCGGGCGACTTCAGGCGTAGACAATCTCGCGTTGGTTTCCGACGCCCCGAGTCTGGAAGATTCTTTTTCTCCACGCCAACCTTGAGCGAGAAACGCCCCTGGCAGAAGATTAGGAACCGCCCTCCTCTGGGAAAACACCATGTGTCATTCATCCTTGGGGACTCAATCAGGAAGTCTTGAAGGAAGCATAGGTTTCCAGTCGATGAGCTATATATATTAGTGTTTTCTCGGTTCATCTATTTTTTTTTTTTACTTTAGGTAAAAAATATTAAGCGCCTAATGCACGACATAAGAGGAATCGTAACCGAAGAACTTGCAGTCTCAAGCTTCACCGATAAATCCTAAATTACTTTAAAACTAGTATATAAAAGAAGTAGGGTCAAATAAACTTAGGTTTATTCACGTCATTTCCCTGAAAAGTCCCTCAATATTCACGTCATTTCCCTTAAAATGGCGAGAAATGCCCTGATGGGCAAATTAAACCTGGGCAATGGGCGAAGATCACCAGACAATGTATCCGGGATCAGTTCGTAATCACGCGAAGGAAAATAATTTAAAAAAGGCACTGTATTCTTTCATATTATTGCAAAGCTATAGGAAGCGTCCCTAGCGTTTATTCAACTGATGCGGGTAATTCTTTACACAGCACAAGAAAGAGCTCAAATAAAAAAAAAGTAGCATGTTTGATTAACACGCTCCTAGGTCCTCAAAATAAAAGAATGTAGGATGATACGTTACGTATTTGTCCTTGTTTCCTCTTTAAATTCACAACAAAAAGGAGGTATGGATTGTGCCGTTTTCAAGAACGTGTAAAGGGTCTTTGTCGGCAACAGTCGCATAAAGAGGCGCAGTACCACAATTATCTGCGCCGCGAGCTGCAGTGCGAGATCCCTCCGAGACCTTCTGGTATTTTCTAGAGTCTCTCCTTCAATTACCCAATATCTGAACATAGGTTTTAAACCGGGCGGCAGCTTGCGCCATCTATCCCTGTCTTGGTTGTCCAATTGACGCCCGCGCAGCCTCCCCATGGAGGCAAGAGTACTTTTTTGAAATGCGACTCTGTGAAAATGTGCGCAGTTGATGTTTTGCTAGTAGGAGTCCAATAACTAAAACTTCGATCAATGCCAAATGCGCCGTTGCACAATCCGCTTTATCGGAAGATTTGCTTGATTGCGTCTACCAACATCACGTCACCTGCGGACTTGCAAGCAACCTCACTCTGAAAGCTAGCCTGACCACCAAGGGAACAAACACGAGTTACAAGAACATAAAGAGGAACACCATAGGAAAAAAACACGCTGACGGCATTTTATCAAGGTATGAAACTCTGGAACTCTGCTCCGGAGGTGGCCGTTCTGCGTGTTGACCGCGAGAGGGCGCACACGCTCCGCAATAGTAGATATTATCATCATCATCGCCCACCCTGCTTCGTGCTTTCGGTCACAATCTACCTTGCAAAACGTGCGAGGCTGTTTTTGCATCGTTAAGTTTTGAAAAGATGCTTGTTTTGTTGGCAACGCTGTGGTCTTTGCGTTTGTATCGAAACTCTTCTCAAACCCTCGCCCGCTGGATTCGCAAAAAGACGCGACTCTTATTCCAAGACGCATTTGCAGTCGATTAAGAGTCGTCGACAAGTAATCGACTAGTCGTTTCAGAGTATTTGGAAGCATAAATTTGGGGGTATGGGTGTTTCGTTAAAAAAAGGGCAGCTGGCAAACGATGTGAGCATAACTAATCCAACAGCGCCATCGCTAAAAAAAACTTTTAAAAAAAACGAGCACGGTTTGAACGTGAACTTCTGACTGCCGAAGTTTCCGTGGACAGAAAAACTGAGCAATCCGCAACAGGTCGGGTGTCTGCCACATCCTTTAACGCGGCAGTGACACCGCAAGGGTCGTGGTACGCAATGGCGACACACTTTCATGACGTCACCGGACAAACATCGGAGGGAGCGCTTTTGAGGACTCGATAAACACACCAGTCGGAAGCGTGTTCCAGGAAACATTGCTGAACTGACCTAGTGACGCAGGTGCGGGCCGTCGGACGCCGCCACCGTCTATCCATGCAGTCCCTACTATACAAAGAAAAGAGGGGCTCGGTCAAGCTGTTATGCAGCTTGCTTCTTTTTTGCTTCTGCCAATCATGTTCAGGAATAGAAAATTAACGTTCTACATCATGGACGATGTGCAATACCGGCAACAAAATGGCGGCATCCACAAGGCGGGGACGCGTAAAAGTGCACAAATAGTGCTGATGGAAGCCCCACTTTTCTGTCGGGCCAACGTCTGCCGCTTTTTTGCTGGATGGTAAACAGAAACACCATTTCCCTCGAAAGCGAGTGAGCGTGCAGCCGGAAACGTAAACAAAACAACGAAGTGACGGCAGACGAGGAGGACGCTGACGACCGTTACCGTGTTGGGCTCTGCCTCCAAGTGAGGTTGGATCCCGGTCAACTTGGGTTGCAGAAGAAGAGGGAGAAATGAAAAGTGTGTCATTCTTAATGATCGAGTGGGGGGATGTCGAATCGCTCGAACGGTTTCGGTGTTTGCACGCAGCCACTGTCGTTCAGGCGGTCGTCCGTCCGGGTCTCCTTCGGCTTTGGAGCACGACCGGACGAGGGGACTTTGACAGTTGTCGGACAAAAGACAGCTTTCAGGCAACACTGCCCTTTGGACGTTGTCAGTCCACATTTGGTTGTCCGAAAGTGGAACGGTAAACATAGCTGCCAATTGGCGTGCTTTTGTGTGTGTGTAGCGGATGCGAGCGTCTCGTTCGTTTGTCTGCTTCAATTGCGTCGAACGCCGGAAAATGGCGAGCCTACGAAATGGGTTGTCAAGGAGCACCTTATACGTCTGTTCGCCGGATATGTCTTTGTTGTTAGGACGTACAATTGACCGGGTTATCTATATTGGTCGCCTCATCGCTCTATTCTCCCAGAATGCCTGGCACTATATTGTGTCTTCTGGACACTTGGACGCCTTCCTTTCAGATAGTACCTGCTATTTGTGATAAAGGGCAATCCCAATTTTAGAGCGCAGATCTTGGGCGCCCGTTTCCGCGTTTCGCGGCGTCGGCGTAATCGCGCTAAATTTAGCGGGTAAAGTTGGCGTTACTTAACCTCAAAACCAATTCAAGTCCCCGCTAAATTTCGCGGGAAATTTTGAGTTTCTCCGCTAGGTTTAGCGGACAAATTCAGTTCCTCCGCTAGATTTAACGGAAAAATTGACGTCAGGTGACCTCAACACCAATTCCGTTCCCCGCTAAATTTATCGGGGAAAATCATTTTCTCCGCGAGATTTAGCGGACAAATTAAATTTTTCAGCGGGCATTGAATTCGTGTTGAGGTCACATGACGTCAATTTTCCCGCTAAATTTAGCGGAGAAACTGAATTCGTTCGTAGGTGACGTGACACCAAATCATGTGACGTCATTTTCCCCGCTAAATTTAACGGGGAAACTGAATTGGAGGAGGCGGGGAGAGGAGGGTATGGAAGAGGAGGTGGGGCATATCCTCCCCTCCGTGCCCTCCCCTCTCCTCGTCAAGAGCTGTGCTCTAATTTCGCATTACAGAGATTTGTAAACGACTTTCATTTTTTAGAACCAGAAATAAAGCCGCTAGGTTCATACAAACAATATGTGTTCACATAACACGTCTCCTAATGCAATAAACAACAACTAATTTTCTTTTGATTAAAAAAAGTTTTCTATTCATTATAAAGAAAAGTTCTTCAACGAAACTAGACTTATCACGCTAGAGCAGAAAAAAATAAAGTAAGACCAATGAAACAAAATGCAGCTGGGCCGGAATGAAGACAAAACTCACCAACACTACAGCAACATACACTTTTCACATTCCCCGCTGAACAATGACAAAACCGAGGTACAGGTTCGTTTTTCCGGCTTCAACGAGAGAGCAAAAAGCTGACGAGTTTGGTGCCTCATTTGTTCGGGTACGGCTCAATTGAACACTCCGTGCACGTCAGCGCTTCGCAGACCGGAACCATCCGATCCAGATAGAATCGAAAGATAAAGAAAAGTATGGTTCCAGGACCCGCGCTCTGCCGACTAATTACCGTTCAGTCAAACGAAGCGCACTAGCAACTGTCCGCTCTAGTTAATTACATCGTCCGCAAGCAACGTGAACATTGCCTTCTTTCTCCTTCTCTCCAAGAGTGGCAAGTGTAGGACTTCCGCGTTTTCGGCTGGGGCGGGAGCATTGGTGAGAAATCGTTCATTACCGGAGGAAGTCGAGCGCACTCCAGAAACGCCATTTGAACTTTTCACCTTGTTTCAGTGGGGCGCGTTCATTCTGCCTCACGCGCTCCCAAATACCACAGGCACCCCGTGACGACTCAATGTTTCTAATTGTGCTTAGCGAGAGCCTAGACTCGACTGCTATATTAGCGTAGAAAACCAGTTCGTGGAAATGACATAGGCTGCTTCCTTTTCGGGTTTTGTATTTCTACAGAAATCAAGGGGTCAAAATCTGGCGCTTTTATGATTTATCCAAGATGGTAATCAGGGAGAAACCAGGTTTTTACATTAATTATTGTAAACTTCGGGTTTCTGAGGTTATATTTAGAAATATACAAGTATAAAGAATAATTAATCGACTTGAATGCAAAGATTATTTTTGTTGAAGTACTGTATACAAGATAGCGTTGAAGCACGGTAAGAGCTCACATGAGCTATAACATTTTTTCGTAAATCCTTGTGGCCGACATAATATTCTGTACGCGCAGCATCTGTCTCCATCCTAGACATATGTCCGGTTTTCGAACATATAGTATCTGAATTGAAATAAAGTTCTCTCAGCATTACAGCTTACGGACATTTGACATGCGTAGTCTCTCAGCTTTCCTTTTTCGATTTTTGTTTTGCGCTGGTTAAAACGAAAAAAAAAAAAGTAAGAAGAAGGGCAAAGAAGGCCCCACAATGGACATAAAGGAAACATTTGAGGGATCAATCTATGTCACTGAAGTTCACTGAATCCTTAGGAATCTAGGATTATTTCCGAGGTCCGGAGCCAGCGCACGTGTCTCTACCATGTCTTTGTTTCCTATAAAATATTTCCGGACCAAAGTAATTAGGAAAATCCTGGAATTCAGCTTCCAAATTCGGGGAAAAATTGGGTTCAACTTAAATATTTGTATTTACCCAAAAACGAAGCACCCTACTATATATAATGTCTAGTTATGCACACGTCTGTATTTAGGCTGGCGACGTAAAGTCATGTTGTGCCAGGATGCTTCTTTTTCTTATTTGCTCTGGAGGGGGCCTGAAGAAAGCGTTCACGGCTCAAGTTCTCATCTTGGGCCAGTGTTTTGCATGTCTCGTAGTTTATAATAAACTTTCATTTATTTTTTTTATTATTTTTTTGTGATCGTGTGTTGAATCTACATCCAGAGGAATTTGGTGCGTCTACTTTATTGCAAAGCACATGGAAGAACCAATCACTCCAAACTGCAGAATAAGCTTCGACCAATGACGAAACAAAAAATAAGTTTAACTTTAGACCTAAGATAAAACAATCTGCCCTATGACAGGGACCATAACACTTCGCGTGCTTATGTCATGCTCAGTCTCTCGGGAATGACTCTTTTTTGTTTTCGCTTTTTAGCGCGTAATATACTTTCAGCCTCGTGTTTCACCGAGCTCTCTCCGTACAGATTGCAACAATCGGCTCTCCCAAGCCCTGTGCAAGAAAGTACAGGCTCTGGAATTCTTACTGTTCACCTGGCACAATAGAGTGTCGCAACCTAAAACAAGACTACCGAGGCATACCGTTAAGGGATAACACCAGGAACGTGGTTGTAATTAGGTGACACTGCGTGCGTTACCGCTGAAAAGGTCTCGAACCACATCTTCATAGCAAGACACACACAAAAAAAAAAAGGTTCTTAATGCAAAGAGCAAGTTCGTCTGCTTCTGGCACAGGGGTTGCGATGATGTCAGGACGCTAAGCTCTTATTGGCTGATTGAAAGAAAATAGCGGGTAGACCTCAAGGTATCTGTCATCGGGGTCTACCCAGTATCTTTTCAATCAAAGCCAATCAGAGCTCGGCGTCGTTCTGACGTCACCACAACTCCCGCGCAAGAGGCAGACGACTTTCTCTCTGCGTTAGAAATTAAGGACCACGAGCTTAGATGGGGGACTTCTGTAGACTCATTTTGGAGCTGAGGCCCATATTGTTCGAAGCAGTGAAGTTTATGCACAATAGCAGACTGAAAAAGCACGACTAACGTTAAAGAAAGCCCCAGAATGGCTACTTACTTCAATGTATTGTTTTTGTTTTCTCGAAGCAAAACGCCTAAGGAAAAGGACAGAGGAAAATAGATGCAAGCAGGTGTCCTCAGAGCATCTGATCTCTTCTGTCCCTGCCTTTAGGCGTGTGACCTCAGGAATGTACAAGCAACTAGCCCAACATTTCGTCTTTCGTTCGTAGTCCGCCTTGCCCCCCTCCACTCCGGTTCTGCAAAGCATTCAGACATTCTGACTACTGGCATGTTCATTGCGAAGGGGGTCTATTGATATTGGAGTTTGAAACAAGGTAAAGTACGGTGCGTACTTCGAAATACGCAATGAGAAAATATGAAGACACCGTAACCAGACTAAAATCCGGTTATCTTCTTGTTAATACAAGAAACCCGGTCGAAGTTACTCGTCCAAAGCACCCTCGGACATATAAGAAACTTCATGACTGATCTTCAGAAATCTTAATGAGCAATCACCAGCACTGTCATGGCTATAGTTTCATTCACCTTAACTGAGTCCATAGAGTACGGACTACAAAAAGAACGTGATCCTTGCTTTAGAACAAGCCTCTTCTGTACAAATGCTCGAGTAGCTGGATCCTTCAGCAAAATTGAAAGCCTCTGTGTCGAACGTAGCTATAAAGCTAAAGAGGCCCGTTGCTTCATTGAAAGCTGTATTGCTAGTTTGCTAACCTTCGCTACTAATAATACGGAAGATGCTCCAATCGATAATTCTAACGCCCTTCGTAAGCGTGATGAAGCTATGATGGTATACCATTCCAGTAACTCAACACGTTTGTAACTTTGACATTACCATGAATTGGAACCGCTAGATGCCCATCGAAATAATATAAATGGTATATTTCAACCCGTGAGTTGAAGCATACCATCAAAACTACGAGCGTTAAAGTTCGCAACTTGTTCGCCTAAAACACAGCGAGTCTAGCTCAGCAGAGTCGATCTGAATGTGCCATACGGTTATAGAAGTTCGGTTAACATATCACTATTGTTCGATGAAGCTGCGTGAAAAACTTTTCAGACAGATAAGTCATTAACTGAGCATCGAGCATGCGCGAAATCGCATTCACATTGTTAGTTACACGTCAAGACTTTCGAGATGGATGGAAGAGACGAGCGTACGTACCGATCACGTAGTCGTACTCTTTCCTCAGATGCTCGCTCTGAAAGGGTACCACCCTCTCACCGAACCGCACAAACAGGAACGCCGTGAACGGGATGATGGCCGGGATGAAGGGAATATCCAAGGCAATCGCCATGGCACCGCCGCTACGTTCGCCCAAAATGCGACGACACTCGCCCAGCCACTCGCCAATTCACACGAAACACACGGAACCAATCGAGTCCAGGAGGCGGAATCGAACCTTCGTGGTCACCACTCACTCAAGGCGGTCATTGCGGACGTCGCCGCCGAGTTTTCCGAAGGCCGAGAGGCACGCGTGACACATTGGGGTAACCGCGGCAGGGAGGGATCGATGCACGGTGAAGTCAGCAGAGCACGGGGAGCCGGCTTCTTGCTCTCTGGAGCGTTCTTGCCGAACTTGACCGAGAAACCAGGAGAGAAGCCGGCGACGAAACTTCGGCGGCGGGAAGAAGGGCCACCGGCTCCCACTACTTCAGACGGCTGAGCGAAAACAGAACAGCATCTACCCGCTGGGCGAAGCCGAAAAACCGGCGAGATAAACGTCGACGAGGATTTTTCGGCCGGGTCCCTCTCTTCCCCGCGGCAGAGCCACCCGCTTCTTTCTGGTTTACTGCCCCCCCTCCCCTGCCCCTTCTATCCCCTCTCCCTCTTAAGTCTTGCTTTGGCTCTTGTTCGCCTGTGCAAATAAGGCGAGGGCGAGCGACGAGAGGGTAGGGTCCTGTCCCAGATTCAGTAGGGTGCCTCTTCAAGATGGAAAGGATGGCGCTGAACGTGCGCTCGCGCACGTGCCAGCGGGGCAGTCGGTGTAGACCTGCTTGCATGCTCTTGAAAAGTGCGGAGTTTTCGGAGAGGGTGGGGAGGATGAGTAGATGGGTCTACTGCAGTGCGATGGCCTCCCCTCCTGGCTGCCTTGGGGCGCGGCTGTGTTCCTGGTGACCTTGAGTAGGCACAGCCGTCGTGTGTCCCCCCGGCGAAGGGGTCACGGATGGTTCGGGGTCTGATAGCACCTATTGTTGGAACTACCGTGGTGGTTGGGGGATTAGGAATGGAAAGTTTCTTGCTTCTTTATGTTTGTGTTTTCCGGCTCGTGAGTCGCGAGTAACAAACCTAGCCGGTTTTTCTGGGTTTTTTTTTTTGAGTCGAGGACGACGGGGTCACTTGACTTCGTGTGTATTTTCCCCGGCTTTCGTTCTATCTATTTTACTTTTCTTTTTTAACTAACACTGCAAAACCTGGACCGAGTAAACTCCAGAGTAGCACGACTATTCTTTTTTTGCATGAAAATAATTGGTTAGTTTGGGGAACAAATTACAGGGATGAAGAGTCAAGACACATCGGTAAAGGGCTACGGTTCCGGCGAGCCATTCGGGAAGTAGGGAGATGGACAGATGCACGTGACAACGTTTTACCGGAATGCACTCCAGAAAGGGAAAGCTGTCGTGTGCATCGGTCTAATTGGCTCCTGCGAGCGTTGACTTTTTTTCTCTGCCGAGTTTTGCGGGGACGTGGTAGCAGATGTTTTATTGTTTTAGGTAGGCTAACTCATTTCACTGCATTGATATGCTATTAAGTTAATTACTGCACTGAGTAGAGTAAGCTAATTACTCCACTGGGTATAGTAAGGCAGTTACTCCACTGAGTTAATTACTCCACTGAGTTTGCACGCATAAAAAGAATAAACATTTTTTTTTTCAGCTTTTGTAACTTTCTGAGTGACGGGTTAAACATAAACACCGTTGCATTCCCATTAACAAAATGAATCCCTTTAAAATAAAAAGAAGAAATAAAACAACACTGACAGTTGCTGTGGCGTTCACTCTCCTAAAACAGTGGTAGGTGTAGTAGAAGCTAGAACATTGACCTGCACCCATTTTATGACAGGAAGCGGAAGTTCTCAGCTGTGCAGGACTTGCTGTACTCGGGTCATCGCGTCGTGTTGCCACAATAAATCAATTTGAAGGGTACTGCTAGCATTAAAACTTGCAATGGGTTTGGTCTAGTTGGTCTATTAAAGAATAAAAGGTTAAAAGCGCGAACAAACGGGGACAGTGAAGAAACACGGACGACACGACAGGCGCTTCAATCTTACCTGGTTTTTATTATCACCATCGTCACCTATATATACACACATTTACCAAACCACATCGCACTCAATCACCATAATCAAAGGCAACCATCCATAAACACCATTTCACTCTGAAGCAGATACACAGACGGAGCGCTGACGCATTTTCTTTCTTTCTTTTTTATGCAAAATGTCTCTATAATTTTTCTTTCCGTTTTGTATTTTGCCTTTCTTAAAAACTTCGTGGAAATCAGGTCAGGTTGACATCCACATCGCCTACAATGGTCAGCAAGATGCCCCCCCCCCCCCCCCCCGCGTTGTTGCGCACAAACAAATTATGCTATCGTCAGACACGTAGCCAGGATTTGTTTCGGGGGGGGGGGGGGGGGCGCCCATGACAAAATGCTGTATGAGGGGAAGGGGGGAGAGGAGGTTCCAGCAAAATGAAATATTTCGGGGGGGGGGGGGCGCCCATAACAAAATGCTGTATGAGGGGAAGGGGGGAGAGGAGGTTCCAGCAAAATGAAATATTTCGGGGGGGGGGGGGGGGGCCGCCCATGACAAATGCTGTATGAGGGGAAGGGGGGAGAGGAGGTTCCAGCAAAATGAAATATTTCGGGGGGGGGGGGGGGGGGGCCGGGCCCCATGGGCCGACCCCCTGGCTACGTGCCTGGCTCCCGTGCTCTATCATTGAAGCTGCGCCCAGTCTGCCCAATGTTGACACTGCCACAACTAAACGTAATCTCGTACACCACGTTGGTGACACACGCAGTCTATTGCACCGCGTGTTTCTTTGAACACGGTGCTTTTTTCTGCCTTGTCAACATCGGACAGATCCTAGCAAGTTTACACGGTGCCGAAAAGACCACCTTAATGTCTCGTCCATTTTCATGCATAATAATATTCATTAAAAATAAAAATTGCATCTATATTTTTTTTCTGCTGAATATGTGTTAAACGACGCAATAATTTTAATTGTGAATCAGCTTCGATATACAGTTGAGAACAGTTAAAAAACACTCACACTCACACATTATCACTTCAGTTCTATGAAGCAAAAATGTTCGTTGATATTCTCCGAGAAGGGCGACCTCCTTTGATTGCTCACAGTAGTCTCTGCTGCGCTAAACGGACACTCGCACGGCGCTGAAGTCGCTGGGACATGTGGAACCTTCTGCACATGTCTGAAGTCACAAATCTCCCCCTTACAGTTTACCTTAAGTTAATACTTCACCTAAATTTTTCAATTCATATAGGTGTGCTCGTCCATGTCTGCATGTGAAAGCACTGCATTTTTATTTAATTTGGTTCGTCAAAATTTTACCGATTAACCGGTTAAACAAATTAATCGCGATTAAAGCATTAATCAATTAATCGGTATTATCAGACACGGTATGCATGTACGGAATGACTTGTTCTCGTTTCCTTTCTTTACTTGCCTCCCTGCCTTTTTTTGCTTCTTTTTAGCTTTTGAAGAAGGTTCTCACAACAGCCAGAGAGTAGGTTAGGGGGTACCCCGATTCTCCTAACCTTTTTAGTCATTCTGAACACGCATTTCTTGTCTCATAATCTAAAAAAAAAGGAAGCTGGCAGATACGATATTAAGGTGGTCTTTTCGGCACCGTGTAAGTTTGCTAGGATCTGTCCGATGTTGACAAGGCAGAAAAAATTACCGTGTTCCAAGAAACACGCGGTGCAATATACGTGGGTGTGTCACCCACGTGGTGTACGAGATTACGTTTAGTTGTTGCAGGATCTACATTGGGCAGACTGGGCGCTGCTTGAATGATAGAGCAGAAGAGCTTAATCTGTGTGTGCACAACAACGCGGGGGGCCATTTTGATTACCATTGTAGGCGATGTGCGTGTAAACCTGATCTAATTTCCACGAAGTGTTTAAAGGAGCTGTGCAACAATTTCAGGGCTTTGCCTAAATAATTGTGGAAGTTGATGCCTGACACTTCTGAAGTGAACTACAGAAAACAGATTTTGCCTGGATACCCTAGTTTTTATTTAAAAAAATGAAAAAGATCCAGGTTTTTGTCGCCTCTCAACTCGTGCATCGTCTTCCAGGTCACGTGCGCAGTGACGTCGATGGGGTAGGCGCGGGGTTCCGCTAAAGTTCTCTCTTTAGAGCCATCAGTGAGCACTGAGCAGCGAGAACTCATCCGCTCGCGACCGCGTGACCACGTGCTGGCAGGCGCAGCGCGAACAATATGGTGAAAGAAGGAAAGTCTCATCCGGGTCCGGCCATACCCGTCCGGCCCTGTCCCCCTTCTCCTCCGGCTTCTGGCGACTGTTCGCGGTAGCAAATAGAGCTGACGGTTTTCTAGACATAGGATAGATGGCGCCACTAAAACTCCGTATAATAAAAGTTTTGTCGATGGCACCAGGTTTTTGACGCATTTATATTTATGTTGGAACGACAAGATTTATAGAAAGGTTACCTTTTATCGTGCAGGTATTCGCACAACTTGCTATCTTTCTCGCTCGCGGCTGCAGGTCGGGGAGTATTCTAATTTTTGCCTCGCTATTACGCGGCGAAATCGCAACATTTCGATGAAAGGAGGTGTGTTTTCTGTCATTTGTGACAAGATGAACAATGTCAAAAGTAGAAGATGCCAATTCTTTCAACGTTAAAATCGTTGCACAGCTCCTTTAAAGAAGCGGTGCAACGATATTCAAATGGAATGTTTTTCACTTTACACGAGCTTACTGACACTAGTGGGACTCATGGATACTCGCACGCAACGTCACTGGCCAAGAAACTCCTTTGTTGCGGTGTAATTTCAAGGACAAAAGCGATCATTTTCATTCAATCTCTCCTTTGCAAAATTCGATGACGTAACGTGGGGATCGCAGTACACCCATATGACGATATTTGAATGCGGTTCATAGATTGGACCCGAGCATTGCGTGGGCACTCGATTTGGTCTCGTGATAATTACTAGCTCGAGAAGCATTCGGGTAGTGGCCCGTGTCCAATCGCTGCAATGCCGACAATAGCCGAGCCATAACAATGTCTGGAACTTAGCGCGTGTCCTGTGCTTTTCCAACCCCAGCGCGTGGCTATGATCAACATTGGCGGCATATAATCGACTCCAGATCACGTGGCCGCTTGTTCTGGCTGCGATTTGAGGGGGTGAACGCTGCTCGTTTTTCTTTAATTTTTTTCTGGGACTTCTATTGCGTGGGGTGAAAAATGAACGTATGTTTCATAAGTCATTAACGTCAGGGATCCGTTCTAAGCGGTATTTGCGCAAAGTACAAAAATTGTTGCATCGCCCCTTTAAGAAAGCCAAAAGACAAAACAGAAAGAAAGATTAGAGAGGCATTCTACATAAAAGTGTAGAGTAAAATGGTGTTTTTGGATGGTTGTTTTTGACTGTGGCGATTGAGTGCAATGTGGTTTGGGTAATGTGTATATATATGAATGACGATGGTGATAATAAAAACCAATTGAGAGTGAAGCGCCTGTCCTCTCGTCCTTGTTTCTTTGTTGTCCCGCTTGTTAGTGCTTTTTAACCTTTTATTCGGTTCTGCTAGGTCTTGAAAATGCAGACATATATTCAACATTGTGAAAAACCCCAGACTTGGGAAAACAATTACTAGTCTTGGTTCTCGCGGTCTAAGAGGAAGAGATAGAGAAGAGAGAGAGAGACGGCCGTTTTATTAAAAGAAAGAAGAAATCCGGTGTGGGTTATTGTAACTAATAAGCGCGCTCTGACAATTAATGTATGTATCAGTTTTTCTCTAGAGAACCGTAGGAAAAAAGGTTCGGCTTCTCAGAGAGCAGTAGTAAATTACTTTCGGTCAGTGGCGTACGCAGGATTTCATTTCGGAGGGGGCCGGACCAACCCCCCCGGTGGTCTGCCCCCCCCCCCCCCCCCCCCCCCCCGAAATGATAAGGGGTAAAGGGGGAAAGGGGTAAAGGGGGACAAAATAAAAAGAGAAAAGAAAGTCCAAGAGGAAATGAAAGCCTTTTCATTTTTTTTTTCTAATAAGTATGCATTCTTCTATTAAATAATTTAAATAAGGTTGTCATATTGGTTTTGGGATGATTATGATACATAAAAATGGTGCCCCGGAAATTCTTCACCCGGAAGGCATTTGCGCTTGACTTTTTTATTTACTAGTCACGTCAACAGAGGGCACCGGAGTTAGCAGAAAACAAGAATCATAAAAACAAATATTTTATAAAGCACGACTCGAATGCACGAAGCCTCCAGTCATCGGGGCTGATGAAACAGTGATGCATAAGTATAGAAACACGGAACACCTTGATGGATAGACGATAAACACTGAAAAGCTGCTCCACCATAAATTACTCCCCATCTTAAAGGGGCGGTGCAACGATATTCGTTTTGAGCATTTTTCACTTTGTATGAGCTTACTGGCACTAGTGGGACCCAAGTACACTCGCACGCAACGCCACTGACCAAGAAACCTCTTTGTTGCGGTGTAATTTCAAGGAGAAAAGCGAGCGTTTTCTTTCAATCTCCCCTTCGCAAATTTTGATGACGTACCCTGGTGGTAGCAGCATCCTCCAGGGACGATATTTGAATGCGGCTCATAGATTGGACCCGAGCATTGCGTGAGCACTCGATTTGGGCTCATGATAATTGATAGCTCGAGAAGCATTCGGGTAGTGGCCCGTGTCCAATCGCTGCAACGACGACAATAGCCGAGCCATAACATTGTCTGGAACTCAGCGCGTGTCCTGTGCTTTGCCAACCCCAGCGCGTGGCTATGATCAACGTTGGCGGCATATAATCGGCTCCAGATCACGTGGCCGCTTGTTCTGGCTGCGAGTTGAGGGGGTGAACGCTGCTCGTTTTCCTTTAGTTTTTTACTGGGACTTCTATTGCGTGGGGTGAAAAACGAAGGCATGTTTCATAGGTCATTAACGTCAGGGATCCGTTTTATGCGGTATTTGCGCAAAGTACAAAAATTGTTGCATCGCCCCTTTAACCAGATCTAATCAACAAAAATCTCACGTGATTTGTTCGTTGGTGTCGATATCTAAGGTTTCCGAAGTCCGTTCACAAAAGAAAGTCAAGGAAGTCACACAACGCAACAAAGGAACGATGGGAAATGGTTTACCCACATATTGCACTTGGCTCTCGTCGTGAGGCAGCAGGTCGCACACTCGCGCCTCTATCTCGCGCGGTTCTCGAACTGCCGATGACAACTTCCGCACTCAAACCTTGGAACCGCAAATCCCGCGTTTTTAGGCGCCTATACTCACTTTGTTAAGAGTTTTCCCGCCATCCGAGGAGCCAATCAGATATCGCTCTTTTTAGACCAATGGGAGCCACGCGCTACAAAACAAACATATATAATACAAAATCCAATTAAGAAAGGACACGTGCACATACCCACGAAAACTCCCATAAACCTTCGCCCTAACTGTCGACCGTCAGCCGGACACCACTTTCAGGAAAAAAACTGTCGTTGGGGTGCAAGAACAGACCGACGCTTCTTCTCAAAATAAAAGAAGCTACAAAACATCGAGGGGCCCCGCTGCGCTCGAGCGAGGCACAACGCATGGTACCAGAGCGGGGGTCCTCGAGAAACAATTAAGACGGGGGACATGGGGGCCACTCCGTGGTGACAACAAACCAGCCCCGGCGACTCCGCGCAATAGACTTTTTTAATGTTTACAAAATCACAGTCCCGCGTGCGGTCTTCACAGCTCCGCACGTGCGTGTTCGTCGCTTCGGAAAGCGAGGAAAGCACGCGCCATACGCACGAACAGTCAAGATGGCACCGGCCACACGCTCTTTTTTGGAAAGGTCTATAGACCTTTTTCGCATAACCTCAAACCAGCCAGTAACTGACGTACTCTCGACCTGGTGAATTTTTGGATTGCCCGCTGACACAGGGTATGCAACCGCCAAGGGTATGGGCGAAAAGGCTAAAAACGGACGTCGTGCATGAGTTAGTTCCGAGTGCTCCTTTTTAGCGTGCTGAAATTTCCGAAACTCTACGGTTGTCTCGCTACCACGGCGTGGTCGTCGGATGGATAAATAATTTTAAAACTCATAAGAACAATAGCAGAAAGTTTGCCATGAGCGCAAGAAGCTGCAGAGCGAGTGTGGCTGCAGTGTTATCGAGCTTCGCATTTTCCCCAAGAATCCTTATTTATGAAGTCAGTCGATTGCGAGCTTGAATCGCGAGAGATTCGTATCAGAGGCAACGTCGCGTTTAAGCTCACGACCAGCTTCGTCTACGACAAGAGGACCGATTTTAATTCCCGCTGCAGGTGGTCCAATTAGGTTATCACTGCAAGCCCCATGGTATGTGAAAGGTATAAAAAAGTCTACATGCCACCACTCAAGATGGAGCTATCAAACGCCGAGAGCTTACCTGCATAGACCACATTAAACTGCTCATAAATACTTCGCTGTGGAAACTCAATGAAAACACCCTACCGTCTTCGTCGTCGTTCTCTCGAGGAGGCAAGGTGATGGCCTGTGAGTAGCCAGCTGGATTCAACCGGACAAGCTCCAACCAAATTATTGCAGCCCACCATAGTCAAGTCTAGCCAAGTTCCCCCCATACCCACACCGTTGCCTACCCAGATAGCTGTGCTGCCAGAACTAGCGGGTATTTATTTTTCTAAGCCGCTAGACGGCGTCGTCGGCGCCGCAATTCTCAAGATGGCAGCGCCGTAAAAGAAAAGGTCTATAGACCTTTCCAATGTTTACAAAATCACAGTCCAGCGTGCGATCTTCACAGTCCAGCACGTGCGTGGTCGTCGCTTCGGAAAGCGAGCAAAGCACGCGCCATACGCACGAACGCTCAAAATGGCACCGGCCACAAGCTTGTTTTTGGAAAGGTCTATAGAACGATCTCACCAGCCAGTTTAACTACGCCACCGCTGCCGCAATGCATCGAGGGAACTTTAGTCTTTCTGCACGCGCGACAACCCCACTGGCACGGCCTCTCGATCCCCCCTGGGAGTCCCTTATCAAGCGGCCGTGCCACTGGAGCTCCGCGCGAGTGGAGCACGAGACAGCACGAGCCCTCTCGTGCACTGCCGTTTGCCTCCTGTGAACTAAAGTTATGGCGGCGTCACGCATGCGCCGAACGCTTGGTGAGATCGGTCTATTGGGGCACTCACGAAGCAATAAAAGTAGAAGTAAACAAATATGTTTTCTTTCCTGAGTAACGCTACGCAGCGCAGATTATTTCACAATTTATTTAAGAAATGAGATATGCGGCCGATTATAGTATATATATATATATATATACATACAGGGTGTTTAAGAGAACTCAGGCCAAATCGCTCCTGCGAAAACTACTCACCGCAACGAAAAAAGGCTTGTGTCGTTTTGGTCCTGGGCCAGGGGCCCATTTAGGAAAATTATTAAAGTCCGGGATAATTAAGTTGTTAATTATTTTGCGTAATTAACTTTTTAATGCTGTGTTTAAGGGCATAGTTTCAATTAGAAAATTGCTCAGCATCGTCGAAAAACACTAAATCAACAAATTGCAGAATGATAGAAGGCACGCAAAGCATTTTACGGCTTTCTGAAAAACCGCACAAAATCAACGGGTTTTTAAGTTTCGGTTTGCTATCGAAGCGCATCTTGGCGCCGAGGGCACCGCCCTCCGTGGAGAGATAGTGCAACCAGCCTCTGCTGCGTCGCGCGATGACAGCGCAGCAGAGGCTGGTTGCACTATCTCTCCACGGGGCGCGGTGCCGTCGGGGCCAAGATGCGCTCCGATAGCAAACCGAAACTTAAAAACCCGTTGATTTTGTGCGGTTTTTCAGAAAGCCGTAAAATGCTTTGCGTGCCTTCTATCATTCTGCAATTTGTTGATTTAGTGTTTTTCGACGATGCTGAGCAATTTTCTAATTGAAACCATGCCCTTAAACACAGCATTAAAAAAGTTAATTACGCAAAATAATTAACAACTTAATTATCCCGGACTTTAATAATTTTCCTAAATGGGCCCCGGGCCCAGGACCAAAACGACAAAAGCCTTTTTTTGTTGCGATGAGTAGTTTTCACAGGAGCGATTTGGCCTGAGTTCTCTGAAACACCCTGTATACATATATATATATATATATATATATATATATATATATATATATATATATATATATATATATATATATATATATATATATATATATATATATATATATATATATATATATATATATATATATATGTGTGTGTGTGTGTGTGTGTATGAATCCCGCAGTGCCGGCTACTCCGCGACGACCGTTATATAAAACTATATTGGAACAGAAGAAAACACAAAAGCAACAACACAGACATGCACAAAAAGCAGATTGCGGAGGCTGCGGCTTACATGCCCGATCGTGCAACCCGCAGTCCTTGGTTACGTTTATCGCGATCTGTAAGATCCCCACAAGCTGGACCCTCCTAATTAAATGTTTGATGTCGTTGTTTCTTCTTACTAAAGGTTGTGTTGTATCATATCAGACGCGTGGGAATTCCGCAAAGCGTTAAATATTAAGTGGGATGCTTCGATAATTTTAGTGCAAGTGGTTTGTAGAAACTTTGGTCCTACATATTTTTGTTATATCGAAAAGTCCAAGGCTTTCATAGAGCGTTGAATCCTGATTGGATGTAATGATTCATTAACAAATTAATCCGACAGACCGCCAATATTTAATAGACTAATCAATGAATAAATTCGTTAATTGATTATTCCCCAGTCATATTACAATTTTTATTATTTTTACTATGTCATAAATGGCATTTTGCATTTCCTTCCTTTTTTATTTCCTTTTTCTTACAACTTCCCCACGAAGTTGGCTCCGCTCTTAAAAAAAAAAATACAGAGTCAGTGCCCTCACCCACTCCCCCCCCCCCCCCCCCCGGCTCGGAAATTTCCGGGGGGGGGGGGGGGGGCCGCGGCCCCTTCGGCTCTCCCCCCCCTGTGTACGCCACTGCTTTCGGTTATAATGCAATTAATGCAAAGGTGCAAGCGAGCTGGACAAGAATGACAGTAACAATCCCTGAAGAAAGGGAACAAGGGGACAAAGGACAAACACAAATCTCCAAACACAGCTAGGTGACCGGTGCTCGACCGAAAATATTTATTTATTTATTTAATAATTATTTATAATACTGGCATCAGTGAAGATCAGTTATTTTCTATTCTATCAAAACATGCATGTTTCAAACGTAAACAAGATATCCTCTTGCTTCTCTGAAACCATATATTTTGTAGGAACTACTTCGCTCTTCTTATGAATTTGTTCCTTCCTTAATGTGGCAGTGAGTATAGTGTAATTATTTTTTTTTTCAACTCGCCTCAGCTTACAATACGCATGATATTTTGTTTTGCATGTACAAAGATAGCTGACTGTGGGCCGTTAACACACACCTTTAATTTTCATTTTTAGTTTTTAAGCTGTCTTTCTCTTAACGTTTAAATTTCTACGTCAGTGCAACATCGCAAGGCTCTTGTCCAAGCTAGCGAATAGTGTGGTTTACCAAACAGATACAATGTTAAAATTAATCGCAATATACAAAAGTTGTTTCCTTTTTTTTTTCTTTTGTTTCACCCTATGATGTATTGGGTGAAAACAAAAACGAGGTGGATTAAAAATATTCTAACATACAAAAATGTATATACATAGTGCAGCTACTGATCGCCAAAGATATTTAGGCAATTATCATGCGTGACCTGGAGCAAGATTTTGGATGCCCACGGAAGGTGGCCGTCAGGGTTCCCGGTCATTCCATCACGCGTTCAACGAGGCCGTCAGTCGCCACATACATTCTTCCCTGACCCCCCTCATTATGGACGTCTGTTCGCCCTCTCCGTAACTTGATGCGGTTTCCTTCCTACACATTACACGTCCGTGGCGACTGACAATCTCGTCGACGCGTGATGGAATGACCGAGGTGGCGGTCTTCTTTGAGGAGGGCATCTAGAAGTTTCTGCCACGTCATGATGAGCGCCTAGTTAACCTCCTCAGTTATTATGCGGAGACGTAGCTACAATATGTGTTTTTGTGATATTAAAACATCTGTAACTTCTTGTTTGTTTTTACCCAATTTATTTGAGGTTTAAGAGGAACCGTCGCCTGCAGTTGTCCTTGGTGTCAGCATGCGACTATTTGCGGACGATTGCGTATTGTTTAAGGATGTAACATTTACTGAGGATCGAAATGCACGAGTTTACATTATATGAAGGAATGTTCTAAAATACTGCAAATGTCCTTGAATCTTGAAAAAAAAAACTGTCTCTCTTAGAATCACGAATAAAAAGAGGCCTCTTTCTTTTTAAGTACAGTATGATATGGAAGGGTTATAAGTTCGTCGCCGAGGTAGATCACTACAAGTACCTTGGGCTGACAAACGACAAGCGTTTGAACTGTTCAAGGCACAAAGATAACATTACATCTGCTGCTTTTAGAAAGCTTGGTTATATTACGCACAAATTAAAGAATACAGCCCCTAACGTGAAATTATTGGCCTACAATACGCTTGTGAGATCTGAACTATAATATGGAAGTATAGTGTGGGATAATTTTACTAATAAAGACATAGATAAGCTAGAAAAAGTTAAAAGGCGGGCAGTTAGATTTATTTTAAAATCAAGCGGTCGGATTTTCCTTCCTCCCTGATGCAAATGAACAAAATTGAATTGCTCCGGGGTCGAAGGATAATAGTAAGGCTTAAAGGGCTGGTGAACCGAACATTTCAGTGTCTATATTAAGCGGCGCATTATCTTCTTTGATGAGTCAGCTGCCCCTGGTGTGCGCGTGTACACGCAACGAAATTGACGTCATCATATCTCCCATTCACGCCTAATACGCTTGAATGGGGGATATGATGACGTCAGTTTCGTTGCGTGTGCTCGCGCACACCGGAGGCCGCTGCCTCATGGGAAGATAGTGCGCCGCTTATTATAGACACTGAAATATTCGGTTCACCAGCCCTTTAAGTTTGTTTGTTCTTGCAAGTGATAAACTTTCTATTAATCGCAACGCATATCTAAACCCATCAGACTGGACAGACCAGACATTACCAGCCACATTCACTGATTCCTTACTTTGCTCGCTCCAACCTTTTTAAATTTTCTTTCTTTTTTTTCAAGGACGATTAATGGCTGGAATACCCTTCCTACTGAGGAACTTTGTGCTTCCCATTTCATGACAGCATAGGTTTCTTATTGATAATTTACGTTTGGCTGCTGGTTGGTTCTTGTGTTTCTGTATAATTTTGTTTTTGTTGCATATCTTTGTCGAAGATTTTGTGGTGTATATTTCCTTGTAGCGCGGACAATATATTTTGCTGTATCCATTCCTGCTTTTGACCATCGTGGCCTGCAGTATGTTACAAATAAAATAAATAAATGAGAAAATAAAGAGGCCGCCCTGATACTTTCTTTTTTTAAATACATACTCTCGTTTAGAAGCTAGATTTAGATGTCGGTGGCCTGGAAATGACCGGTGTACGCGTTTAAAGTTTATTCAAATATCTTCTCGTTTTCGAAGTTTCATCGGTCACAAAAATTACGTTTTATGGATACCGTAACTAATATTGATAAAACTGTGCCACAGACGGCTTAACACATGGTTAGGGTTAAAATTTAATAAAAACCTGTTCAAAAAAAAAGAAAAAAAGAAAGAAACGTGTAACACAAAAAGTTTAGCAAGCTAAATATAGCTGTATTTCTTCCAGCTAAATTTGGCGGGAAGCGCTTTCCTGCTAAATAGGGCGGAACATTTTTACTGGTGTATGTTTTCCTCTAAGTTTAGCGGGGAACCCCCATTAGGGAGTTTTTGTAGACCGCCTTTCCCCCTCCGCTAAGCCCTCCGCAACGAAGAAGGCGCTACTGCGCCTGCGCGCCGATGGCCTTGACTGTAGAGTTCCGGGTATCGTAGCGGGTTGCGGAGAGCGTCGCGGGACGGCGAAAACGATCTACAAAAACTCCCTAATGTCACGCTAGTTTACGCTAAATTTAGCGGAATTTATCTACACTCCCACACTAAAAAAACTCATAAAAAAAAACTCGCCGCTCATTTCCTGTCTTCCGACTTAATGTGTGCGTTGATGCTGCATTTATTTTTTAATTAATTATCGTTGGGCCCTATATAGGTCGTGTGTCCGTCGGACACTAAGTCGTTAAGACTGAGTTCACCGGGAAGCTCCTCCCATCTCTTCCCACTTTAGCAGAGCAGCGTTCGCTATTCTAAGGTGGAAAGAGGTGGGAGGAGCTTCCCCTGAACCTAGTCTTAACCTCTCACCGTTTAGTTCTGCTTCCGTGCCTTGATTGATTGATTGATTGAAAATATTTTTTATCGTCATGTGTGCCAGGCCAATGTCCACTTAAAGGAGCTGTGCAACGATATTCAATTGGAATGTTTTTCACTTTACACGAGCTTACTGGCACTAGTGGGACTCAAGGATACTCGCATGCAATGCCACTGGCCAAGAAACTCCTTTGTTGCGGTGTAATTTCAAGGACAAAAGCGATCATTTTCATTCAATCTCTCCCTTGCAAAATTCGATGACGTAACGCGGGGATCGCAGTACACCCGTATGACGATATTTGAATGCGGTTCATAGATTGGACCCGAGCATTGCGTGGGCACTCGATTTAGGCTCGTGATAATTGATAGCTCGAGAAGCATTCGAGTAGTGGCCCGTGTCCAATCGCTGCAACGACGACAATAGCCGAGCCATAACAATGTCTGGAACTCAGCGCGTGTCCTGTGCTTTGCCAACCCCAGCGCGTGGCTATGATCACATTGGCGGCATATAATCGGCTCCAGATCACGTGGCCGCTTGTTCTGGCTGCGAGTTGAGGGCGTGAACGCTGCTCGTTGTTTTTTAATTTTTTTTCTGGGACTTCTAATGCGTCGGGTGAAAAACGAAGGCGTGTTTCATAGGTCATTAACGTCAGGGATCCGTTCTAAGCGGTATTTGCGCAAAGTAAAAAAATTGTTGCATAGCCCCTTTAAGTGCTACGGTCATTCGCAGTTCTATACGTGTTTATTATGTGTATTTAAATATGCAGTAAACAGAAAGAAATAAGTTGTGACTAACTCTATAGTTTCCTATGCCTCTTACCGACTCCGATTATATGCAACCATTGAACCCCCCTCCAATTTTTCGCACTCAATACAAGGTGCTAAACCCAATGAACACGAACAGTCTCACTTGCTACACAACTTCTAAATGCTTGTACCTTATTAATCTTTCAATGAATTATGTATTGTCCAAAAACCACGTGCCGGTGAGCCTGGATATTTAACATATATCCACGCCAACACAACTACACTAACTCTTTGCGAAGACATATGCTGATGTAGAAGAGTTTTTAGTGCGTTTGTTGTTCTATTTCTTAAAGGGGCCATGAAATGATTTTCTAACTTCTTCCTTCTTAGCTTTCCTCTACAACTCACAAATCGCGCAGCGTTACCGAAGGTACAGGGGCGAGAGTATACCGCCAGCGGTTGAAGAAGACGGAATGGAGGAACTCCCCTCTCGCTCGGACCCTCCTTTGTGTACCCGCGCGCCGCCATTATTCCCCCTAGACCGAGAATATTAGACCGCCGCTCGAAATTTGGACGTATTTTGCTTTTCCCCCGCTCCAGCCCGTGACTTCCGCAGTACTGCGCGCAACTATCCTCCGTTCACCACGTAGCTGACAGTGCTGTGGAAGCTGCGTGCTCGTGGGGCCAGACACACTTCTATCTTTTGCCACGTGATCACGCTCTCTCGCGGATACCCGGGCGCAGAGAATGGGGTCCGGTGATGAAAAGGGCGCGGCTGATGGGTCCGGCCAGCGCGTGGCTCCAACCGCGCTGTCAGCTTAGTGGTAAACGGAGTAGTATATACTCCGTTTCACCTTATGTTGTACCGCAGAGAAGGCTAGAAGCGCGAGCTCATAGCGTTGGGAGCTGCTGTTAACGCACGAGAGCTTGTGCCGCCGAGATGTGCCCTAGAGCAAGGAGCTCGCGCTTGTAGCCTTTCCTGCGGTACATCATAAGGTCCGTTTACTGTCGTCCGAATGCCACCTAATAGGCATATCCGGTATGGGCGATTGAAAAATAATAAAAACCTTTCAACCTGTAAATAATAATTAGAAAAAAGTAGAGAGGAGGCAAAACGAGAATGTGGGACGGTTACGCTTGTATTTTAAATGTGTTCTATTGGATCAGCGACGAAAAAACATTGTTTTCGCCCCCACTGTAAGTGACGAAATGCAAGATGGAGGCGCCCTTGTTAAAAAAAAACAACAAAGTCTATTGTGATGCAGCGGTCGTGTCCAGTGCGTGAGCTGGGACCGGATGACTTGATTTGGGTACCGCTGATGTATCACAGTGAAAAAGCGGAAAGCCTTCGGAAGGATTTGAGGTACGAAATAGTCCGCTATGCTTTCAAATTTTCGTACCGAAAGGCAGGGTTTTGACTTTCTACGCTCTTGCTATTGGCCCACTAAACGAAGTCCCAATCTAGATTCATTTATCCCAGCCCCATTTAATTTGCTACGCAAAGGGACGATTCATGTCCTCAGCCGTTTGCTTCCTTCCCGGCTCGGCGAAAAACGCCCCTCCTCGATTTATCATTGCAGGCGCGTTTCATCAATAACGTGCACGCTTTACACATTCATGAGGGCCAGGCACACACCCCAGTCCTCGCATGAGCGTGAGCCATGGTAGCTCCAAAAACAGTACGCGTGCATCCGTGTTGCTGCTCCCTCCCCCCAAGAAAAAAAAATACAAAAGGAAATACAAAATTCAGAGTTCCCCGCGTATGGCGTCGTGTCGCTTTCCTCCTCGCTAGAGATTTTAAGCACTTGCACATCTTTACACCTAAGGTCAGCGCGGGTCTGCTGGCATCAGGTCATACCTGACACGAAGCTCCGCTTTACACATAAACAAACACATAAACACACACACACACAAAAGAAAAGAAAAGAACTGGCTTTCTTTTTTATGGCGCGCGAGCTTAGCAATTTGTGGCCCTAAATTACGCGCGTGGTCCGTTTGACCGTTGCCGACACCGCGTGTATGTCATTACGCCACCATTGTTATCCGAACTCGTTGTAGGAGGTGGCGGTACAAGGGTCGTCTCACTTCCGTCGCCGTGCACGAGGTGGCACTGCGAGAGCGAAGCAGACGTGGAGAGCCCTAGACCGAAGAGAGCGTCCATCTCAAAGCGCGAGGAGCGTTTGCAATTTAATGGCGGACGCCTCCTGCGGCGACTAATCGCGAGTGCGCGTGCCCCGCGTTTTCGCGTGGCGAGGATGGAAGCGAGCAGAAAGGCGGAGACGCGTCTGCTGACGGTCGACGCCGGTCGACGCTTTTGGCACCTCCTCGCGGCTCGCGTTCCAAACACGGCCCACGAAAACCACGTGACCCCCCGATCGAGCAGACGGAAACTCTCTGTCATCTAGGCTCTCTAAGCATAAGCAGACGTAGAGAGCCGAGGTCTAAGAGAGGAAGCAACTCGAGACACGGAGAGCGTTTTCAGTTTAACGGTGGACGTCTCACGTGCAGAATGGCCTCAAGTGCGCATGCGTTGCGCTCTCGTGTGGCGAGGAGGAAAGCGGGCGGACAAGCTTGCAGACGAACAACGCAACTTTTGATTCCTCCTCGCTCGCAGCTTGTTGTATTGCAAACGCGGTTCATAAACCACGTGATCTCGATCCAGCAGTGGGGAACATTCTTTAATCAAGGCACACTACGCAGACTCCTAATGGTCCTGTGACTTGCGCGAGGGAACGGTGTTGCGCGTTCGCCTTCGGACGAAAGAACCAAATACAAAGGGGGGTGGCGGGGATCGTATTCGTTGTTTGGCGCCGTATTAGGCAGGCTCTCTTTCATTAGCGCCGCCGAAGCGACGTGACCCTTGACTTGGGGAGTCGCGGCAAGTCGCCGACCCGGAACTTCAAAGACTAGGGGGAAAAAAATCATTTACAGGGATACTTCAACGAAATTTGAAATATACCCGTCGTGTTCAAAAATAGCTTGAATATGATCCACAATATCCGTAAATGACAATTGCACGTTTGTATTTTGAGCCTGGTGGCTGTATTTTTCGTTATAAATGGCCCACTCTGGCAAACGCTCGGAGAACAGCCAGCGGAAAGCACGTGACATCCAACGCAATCGTGACGTAGTTCGTCTCGGGACGAGCAAAGCTACGGCGAGCCTGACGTCGAAAAGATGGCCTAGTCGTTCCAGCCACCGAAGCGGCTGCTTTTGTACGAATGTTGAGAGACGGGTTAATCTTCTATAATCTTGTAAAGGGACAATAGCGACTTATGGATCACACAAAAGGGATTCTCAGGAAAAGGGGAGTTCCTCCTTCCCCTCTTCTCTCATCGTGGCCGGAGGCGAGACACTCACCGTCACTAGCTGTCAAGGTTCCTAGACTGGCATTACAAAAGAGGCGTTAGCGACATCCACCAGGTAGGTGCTCTTTGCTAATCGTTGAATTCGTTTCAAAATTCCTTTGCTTGGCTTTTTTAACGAGATATTGGTGTGATCGGTGTGGTACTGCTCCTTTGAACATATATCGACCAAAAAAATAAGCGCCGAAATTTCGTTGTAGTATCCCTTTAAAGGGGCACTCAAGCGGTTTTTGAGTTCGTGTTTTGATGATGACAGCTGAATTTAGACGCCCTAAGTATCCCTAAAAAACAAAAAGTATAGTCATACGGTGATTATTTCTTTAATAAAAATGTAATTGAAGGCCGCCAAACCTCAGATCCATCCGAAAACGAAACCACTCTCATTGGTCATCGCACGCTTATCAAAAGGATCTCAGGCCAATGGCGTTGGACGACGTTCCGTCGAGCAGTAATCTCGAGGTAGCCGCATCGGCCGAACTTCTTTGTCATTCGAGCTTCGATCATGGCGGAGTTCTCTACGCTCGAGGACCTGACGCCGTTAGAGGTTGAATTTCTTCGGCGGACAGTCGACCTGCGGATGATTTCCTATGACGCCACTCCGTCGTGCGATGTGGACGATAGCAGCGCTTCGGAGTCGTGTTCGGGTTCCGAGGACGACGAAACGCAGACCTTTTCGGGCATTCTTCGATTTGCGGTTGGGGCAAGTCGTAACCAAACCAACGTTTGACATCGCAGCGTTACCTCTGGTACGTGATGTCAAACGATGTCGCTACGTTGACTTTCACCTCGGGAGGACAGGGGGAAGGCTGGTTCAGACATGTGCATAGAGCGCGTACCTACGACTGCGTCCGTTGCAACCGGAGCGACCGGAACGACCGCTCTGCGCCGCGCGTACACACACCTGCAACCACTGCAACAAGCGCAGCGGGTCGTCAGCACGGCGTCCGCTTCTATACGCCGCCGTCAGCTGTTTCAGCGGCGGCTCTAAAAAGGGGACGCACTGCTACTCAATGCCGTAACAGAATGTAGACAGACAGTTTTCTATAGCCTAAAGCTTTATTATTATTTTTTTCTTGATAGGCGTGCAGGGTACAGTGGATGAAAAAAAGAAAAGAAAAAGATCCAGTACGCCGTCTTGGACGATCACGACTCTAATATACGACATTGCCAATAATACAAATATCGCCACACGCCTTTTCTACGATTATAAAAGACGATGTAATCTTAGCAGCGATATAGCAACGTAGAAATATGATTTCGTGATCAGATAGACGTTGCGAGCGTTCAGGATTGCTAACATTAATCACTTTTCTTCGCATCCTTTATACGGTACGCGCCAGTAATACCTTGAACTTGAGCACACGTATGAAATGCGCCAAATAAGAAATCCGGGCGATGTTCGAGGACACAAATGCTTAGAAAGCACCACTGTAGTCGAAGTAAACAAACACGGCGGCACGGGCGTTTCTGCTGTCTTGAGAGTGCCACCACGACATCGCCGCACGAGTAGGTGGATCTTCCCTTCTAGTCAGTGCTGGGTTATCATAGCTACACACGACGAAAATTCACAGTCAAGGATAGCGCTTTTACGCGGAACGATGAGCTTTCGCCACGCCGTCCACGTCGACGATCACCACCGACGCCATGTTTGCGGATAGAAGGAGCCGGCCCGCGACCGGCACGACCGGCATGCAACGCGCGCAGATACGTGCGCTTCCGCGCATCCCGGGGGAACGGGAAATTCACCCCCCGCGGAGGAAGGCAAGGAGAAAACGTAGTCCCTTGTTTGTGAAACAATAATTGCAGTATCGCGTATTCTAAACTAGAACTATTTTACGTCTTGTGAAATTATCATGCACAACATATCTAAATGAACTGAAAATTGTTTCTTTAGCGAAACTTTACAATGGCCGCCAAAATTTTCAAACATACAATAATTTCATTGGTCGGCGCAGGAACAGAAAAGAGTCCGCACGTATTTTATTCCAGCGTGATTAATAGGTGGTTCTGCCTTCTAAAACTGAAGATACTCATTCACTGCCATCGCACCAAAAAGTAGCTTCCCCAAAAACCGCTTGAGTGCCCCTTTAGGGAAGACATTGACACAAAGTTCGTTGCCTGAATGTCTTAATAAGAAACTGAATGCAACTTACACAGCACCCTTTTTCCATTGGACATACGTGTTATTGGATGGGATTGCGGAGGCTGCAACATTGAAGCGCAATATTCACATCATTTCAGCCAATCTTTTTTTACATCGAAGCTGTCTATGGTTGGGTTCTGGCGGATCGTCTTCGGCGACAGACCGAGCGTAGACCAACAATTTTCAAGCTCAACGATATATGCCTCACTAGCCTCGTTTACATGAAAGCGACATCAGCGCATCGACCCCACTCGTTCTTGGAACGAAGCCGACGCGGCAACGTTTACATGAATGCGCACTAGAAAGTGGCGCCACGCCGTGTCAAAGCTCGAAGTTATGCAGTTCCGTCACCAGCCGCACCACGTTTTCCGGTGCATCGCACGTGGAGGTCTTTTGACGCGTTCAGTGAACGTAAAGATCGTGCCCGCTGTTTTCGGTGCCGTGGAAGAAGTTACGAGACGGAGGAAACATCAAAACCCAAGCGTTTAGGGCTCCAGGCCAGGCCGCCAGGCCGCCGGGTCACTGTGGACCGGACGCGACGTGTGTGTGCACGCTTTGAGGAAGCCTCCGCGCTTCGCCGCACCAGACCTCGCCGATCGCGACCGTACCAACCGGACCCCGCGTCCGAAAGGCTCCTGCGCAGCCAGGAACGGCACCGAGGTAGGAGCGGCTCGTTCTGTGCTACCATGCAGTGCTCTACAGTGCTCGGAGCTCTCGGTGTCGTTCGTGCTTGCGCCGAAGCCTTTGGGACCCCTTCGGACGCGCCAGTCGTACTTCGCAAGGCTTGGACGGGGGCCGCCCTCACCGAGCAGCTCCGTTATATTCCGCTTACTTATGATGGCAATAAAAGCTCGCGTTTGTTCTCGAGAAAAAATTGCGGGCGACCATACGGGACCGCTCTCCGCGCCATGTTCTCAGCTGTTCACTCGCTCCCGCAGCGAGCGCCTTCCCATAATCCTCCCCGTTCCAAAATGCGATGCGACCTCCGTTTACATGGGCTGAATGAATGCGCACTCGCCATCTCGATCCACCTCTGTCTTGCGACTTGAATGCGATGCGCTTTCTTTGCGCATCATGTCGTTTACATGACCGCATTGAATGCGACAATCGGATTCGATGCGACTAAGTCGCATTCATGTAAACGCGGCTACTTTATACTCCTCTTCAACTCCGCCGCCTCTTTCCCGAGTCGTTTGTACTCCTAGCCACCTCGCGCGGCGTCTCTCTCCCCCCTCACATTGCGCAATGCCTCGCGCTCTTCGGCGGCCACCTGTGCGGCGCACTAGAGCCTGCGCCGTGAATGGCGTAGCCGCGCTATAATAAAACGTCATTGTCTCTACCAGAGCGCCAGCTTCGCTGCACTTCCCTCTTCACGGGGCGAAAGGGCTCTTAATTGTTTTTTCTTACGGCAGAAAGTGTTGTTTAGGAACTTTTGTGCTGTTGATGTTTTAAGGCCCATGCATGCAGCCGCGTGTTTCCACGGTTATGTCCAGAACCGACCGCGAGTTAATGGGACACGCGTACTTCAAAACCAGACATGTACAAGTTACTCACAAAAAGTAATTAAGTTAAATTACTGAGTATTGACCTCAAATGTAATTTGAGTAGAATAGAAATTAGTGAAATGGAAAGTAATTGAGAAAATTACTAATTAATGTGAAAAGTAGCTAATTACTTTTGAAGTTAGTTTTATATGTTTTTTTTTTTTTTTTCTGGAAACAAGAAAATATATAGGTTTTGATCCGTTAGCGAAATTGTGCTAGCCAAATATGAATCGGCTTGTTTTTTCACAGAAATTCTTTAATAGCTGGTTCTGCTTATGCGTGCCTAATTATTTTTTACTTCTTTTGTTTTTTTCTTGGTCAATGATGTACTGCAAATGTATCATTTCTATTTTGAGGTTTAGCATAGCCTGAGCTTAAGTTTTAGACAGTATTTGCTTGTTTACAGTGTTGCGTAAACTACATCGAAAAAGTACTTGAAGAAAAGTACAAAGTAAATGAGGGGTTATGTACTTCAAGTAAAATATTAAGTACACCGGGTGCTAAGTACTTGAAGTAACATACTATAAATACAATACAAGATGCTTTTGCAATTGTGGCACTATTTCTTTATTCTGCTGCGATTCATGCGTTGCCTGCCCTGTCAACCATGCCCTGAAATGTTGGTTGAAGTTTCGCCTGCAGCTACAGCTTTTCATATGTGGAAATAAAGCCACATACGAAAACTTACACTTGCTACAAAAAACGCGCACAAACAAAATTAAATAGAAAGCAGCGCGCCGACATCTAACGTCATCACAGCCTCCACAGGGCGAGCGGGCGAGTCAGGGAAAAATGCTGTCCTCGCCATGACGTCACCCGGTTCGCCGTAAGGGGACGCCACGCGAACTTCTCCGGCTCCCGAATATCGAGACATCTTGATTATGCAGCGTCAATGACGAAAGATTGAACTGGAAAGTTTTCTAGCAGAAACCAGTGCTGCGCGGACCTCCACTTGAGCTGTATACGACGTGGGCGGTCGCCAGAGACCTAATTAACGTAACTAGCTCTCGCTTTTGTCAGAATGGCGCCCGAACAACAATTTTCCTTGCCTTCGCACCTAGACGATGTCGTCGAGGCAGTTTTGGATTTGCTGGAGTTACTAACAGGTTAAGGGAAACATATATATATTTGTTTGAAACCTTACGTAATTTTTCCACTAATGCGACTTCGAGAAGAAAAGCGAACGAGCATTGTCAGTCCTACCCTATATCGCAGTGTTTGTGGACGTACACGGATCACTCCGGGCTATCGGCAGCCGAGCGCAGCTCATGAATTGGCTCCGCTGCGGGGGTCAATAGAGGTTTAAGTGTGTGTCGTGTAGTCTCGCGCGCATTAATAAAAAAAAAGTAATCGAATATAATTACAATTACTTCCTGTTAAAACGTATTGAATTAGGTGACTCGATGGCTTGAGAAGAAAAGTAAATTTGCGGTTACTTTGAAATAAAGTAACCGTTACTTTCCGATTACTTTAGATTTTTAAAACGACAGATGTTTTCTGCCGGTTTAAAAACTTGTCTTTCGTGCTGTCTGTTATCGGATTAGAATCGCTGAACTATAAACTTTTGATTGCTACCTTATAAGAGTAATCAAATGATTAGAAAATTACTTTAAAAAGTAATCGATTACAAGTAAGTTTGCTTGTAATAAGTACCGTACAAGTATGGCGTTGTACAATTTGCAGTGGCGTGGCCAGCCGGACGGCTTATAGGGCTTCAGCCCCCCCCCCCCCCCCCCCCTCCCCCCTTTCCGATATGCAGCCGACCCTATAGTATACTCTAGAGAAACTTCTAATCGGGCTAGTTGATGAACGTTAAGAAGCATGGTGTAAGGTCTTGTGTCCGTTGTTTTTTCGGGCGTTACACCATCTATATTTAGGGTTCCGTGTTTTCCGAGTTTATTTTTCGTCATTCGGAGGGTGTTTTTCGGAGTTTATTTTTTGCCAAAGATTCGGAGCTTATCGGAGTTTACATTTGTTTGATTACCGATTCTCCGAAATTCGGAGATTATTTTCGCAGTGTTTCATTTTAAAAACAATAAATATTAACTGGATGCAAACGCATGCCAGATAAAAAATAAAACGCGCTTGTATCAATTAAGATTTCTTCAGCTGAATTTGGCGTTGGTGTCATTGGCAATACTATAATTTGTCCCACGACAAAAGTCGCACACAAGTGTGGCTACAATAAACGTCGATACCTTAAAATCAATAAACTGCCGGAGATAGCCGCAAGGAAGCTCGTAGTCATCCCATCAATCAATCCCGCTGCCGCGCGAGGTGGAGCGGTTAAAATAGAGAAGTTTCAACTGCCCCTCTTCCCTATTTTATACAATCTCTATTGTCCATAGCTTTCATTGTTACAGAAACATACCCTCTCCTTTCTATAAATCCCAAATCCCATGGCCTAAACTGGAAACCAAAAGAGTGGCTTTTGTCGAGACACGAATGGTACGTTGACCTGTTTCCCTGAACCAACCTTGACGAGACAAGCCGTAAGAACACTTTTGACAACGGTCCGAGGCTTGAAAGATAATTATGGTGTCATTTTCCCAGGACCATTGATCCTGCGCTGCTCAAAATGATAAAAAAAAAACCTTTTTTTTTTTTTTTTTTGCTGGGGCGGGGGGGCATGGGCACATATTAATTCGAAGTTTATCAGATAAATTCGAATTGACAAAAATTTTAGCGGCGGGTGTTTTTCGGAGTTTTTCGGATTTATGCGAAAACACGGAGCCCTAAAAATAGCCTTCCCGGTTGTGGTCTCGTGCTGCTTGATTAGCTGGACGACCCAGCGCCTCCAACCCCCGAAAAAAACATTCCTGGCTACGCCGTTAATGTGTCTGTGTGTGCTTGTGCGTGTGTGTGTGCGTGTGCGTGTGCGTGTGCGTGTGTGTGTGTGCGTGTGCGTGTGTGTGTGCGTGTGTGTGTGTGTGCGTGTGCTTATGCGTGTGCGTGTGTGTGTGTGCGTGCGTGCGTGTGTGTGTGTGTGTGCGTGCGTGTGCGTGTGCGTGTGCGTGTGTGTGTGTGTGTGTGTGTGTGTGTGTGTGTGTGTGTGTGTGTGTGTGTGTGTGTGTGTTTGTGTGTGTGTGTGTTTGTGTGTGTTCGGGAAAGGGAGGGAGGGGGGTTGGCTTTTTCAGTCTACCTTCAAACGTGTACTGCGTGTACTACGGCGGACAATATGAGCTGAAACAGCCCTCCGCGCTTCTCCGGCTTTTCTGTCAGCTTTTAAAGAAGTTTTGGTTCAAACGTGACTTGGTACGTGAAGCTTATAGGTATCAGTTTTTGAACACGTTTAGAAGTTTAAGAAATAATGGAGCTTGTGGAAACTACAGGCGCAGAAAACGTCCAGATCATGGGTTTCCGTTTATCTATCCCGAGGGTGTACGTGTGTGCAAACGGCACCTTCCGAGAAAGAGATTTAATTTCTGTATCCGCTTCTATTCTCTATTCCCACTGCTTGTTCCGAACCACATCCTTTCGAAATATTTAGTGTTGCTTCCTCATGTTTTGTGTTTCTTCCATCCTTCTCTCTCTCTCTCTCTCCTTCGATATGAAGTAGCCAATGCCACTTGCTTAACGTTACTAAATTCTAAAAATCTAACCTTTTTAGCATTCATATACATCCAAATACGTTGTCTTAGCCTAAGCTTCGTTAAAGAAGGAAAAACAAATACAGCACAGGGATTGTATTTTCCTAAAAGTCTTGCCTCTCCAACTTGACAACTCTTGCGTCAGATTCAGGTATCCACTTTCATCTTCAACTAAACGCCATACGCTCTAGTGTCTAAGCATCATGCCATGCAGGTCACCAAATGGATGGCATGCCCCCCCCCCCCCTCCCCTGCCCCCTCCCCCTTTCATTTTCAAACGCGGGTCAAATTTGCAGCGTATTTTATGGCTCTCCACTTTATCCCTTTGAAAATCAGACCTCGTAAAACCAGGCAACGACCGCCAAATGAATGCAGAAAGCGTCTGCGAGCTGCAACGAGCACCCGAAGGAAATCTCTGTTCGTATAGTCGTAGTCGTACGTGTTTGCGGAGGAGAGGCGCCTGAGCTGTCCTTTCGTACGCGAAGTTATCGTTCGCGTCGAGCGCAACGCTAAAGCGGCTTTTGCCGTCGCGTCCCAGCTGTCTGTTTTTGTAAACATCCTCGAGACGACGTGACACACTTCTCTGGCACGCGTCGGCTGAGAGGCGAAGTTTAATGCTTGATGCAGTCTTTTAGAGTCGCTGACGACTTGAGAAATGCAGAGTGCGGCAGGTTCTCAGAACCTCCTTATCGCTTCTTGGCCAAAGAATATCTCCCGATACATACCTTCCTATATCTGCCAATAAAACAACGAATAACAAATCGCGAAATCTTCACAAACGCCCCGCCGCGTTTTTGAAGCTTTAAGTTATTAGAGCTAACTAATTAGCGCGACAGATATGTGTCATTTTGTCACTTCTCAGTTCAACGGAGAATAGAAAATCATTTTCACTTGCTTGCTTGCGCTTGGTAATATTATTTTCAAAAATGAAAGAAGCTGAAGTGTATGGTACTTGTAAACTATTTCACAGCTTTGCGAATCATGAGCGGAGTGATCTACACGAGGGGGACGAAAAGCTTCCAGTTGTATGGGTGATAATTGATGAATTTCGATTACGATCAAGCTTGACGATCAAATAAAGTTAAGAAGAATGAGGAAATACCGAACGTGTTTAGCAAGTTTCTTTTCGTCGGTGTACACGAACGACAACTTTCAGTTGCCATCGTGAAGCGTATCGTAACTCCGGACGTTGTAGTGCCCAGAGCGGAGATTTCCGATGACCTGCTTCGTTTCGACACCAAGACTTCCTGCGGGCACGATGAGATAAAAACAAAAAAAACATTTTTCTCCGCAGGTAAGCCGAATGGTGTTCCGAATGTTTATGGAATTTACAGTCGCAGTCTCGATGCTAGAGGAGTACCCAGTGATTGGAAGAATGCCAGGATTGTTTCAATTCACAAATCTGGTAGTGCCTCGGATGTGCAAAATTACCGGCCAAACTCCTTGTTATGGTCAAGTGGCAAAGTTGTTAAACATTTTTTGCGCAACCACATAACGATCTTTCTGAAACAGAAAAAAAAAAGAAGAAAGACGTTTACAACTTCCTGTAACGCTTAATTAGAGCGCAGCTCTTGAGCAGGAGGAGGGGAAGGTACGGAGAGGAGGGTATGCCCCTCCTCCTCATCCGTACCCTTCCTCTCCTGCTCCTCTCTTATTTAGCGAGAAATTTTTGGTAAATTTCCCGCTAAATTTAGCGGAAAAAATTTCCTGCTAAATTTAGCTGGAAAATTTTTCCCTCTAAATTTAGCGGGGAATCTTTTTCGTGGAATTCAGCGGAGAGAATTTTCCGTTACATTTCGCAGGGAATTTTTTTCGCTAAATTTAGCGGGAATTTTTTCGGCTCAACAGCGGGAAAATTTTCTGGCTAAATGTAGCGGGAAAAATTTTCCGATAAATTTAGCGGGGAAATTTTTCTGTTAAAATTTCCGCTAAATATAGCGGGGAAATTTTTCCGCTAACTTTAGCGATGAAATTTACCCATAATGCAACGAGCGGTGACTTAGCTCGTGACGTCAGGTGTGACGTCATAATGGGAAACGACCCATAATGCAATGCGCGGTTACGCCGACGCTGACACCGCTCAAGCCGGAAATGGGCGCCTAGGTGCTGCGCTCTAAAAACGCCGACGCCGACGCCGCCCAAGCCGGAAACGGGCGCCTAAGAGCTGTGCTCTAAAAACAGCTTCTTCCGCGTGGTGCAGCACGGTTCCAGGCGCGGCCTATCGACAGTCACGCAACTCTTACATACACTCCACGTACTGGTGAAAATAATCGAAGAAACCAGTCAAAAAGGCGTCGTATTCCTAGACTTCGCCAAAGCATTTGACCGAGTCTCCTACTCCACGTTCTTGCACAAGTTAAATCCTTTTTCTAAAAACGACAACATAGTCGAATGGCTTACTAATCAGAATTCGTGACCGTCAACGGTCACAAATCGGAAAAGTCCAACGTTCTCTACAGCAGTGGTTCTCAACTATTGATGTTTCGCGGACCCCTTGTGGATCGTCGTATATGATGGAGGACCCCGTTCTTGGTGAGGTGAAGGGAAAGGTGTAGGTTAATTCTGATAGTGATTTAATAAATTGATGTAACTAGGGATTAGTGTGAAGTAGACTTGTCTTATTGACATATACACGAGAAAACTCACCCGAAAATTGGAACGTTTCCTCTTATTATGCTGGTTTGGTGCTCCCCCAGCTGCAGTTCTGTTCACCAGTGACGAGTCCCTACCAGAAATCTCACTAGGATGCACTCGGAGGAGTGCGGTGCGTGGCTGCTTACGCGCTAAACAGACGCAGTGTTCCTCGACACATTCTTCTAACCTACAGAAATTCATCCACTATTGCCCACCTGAAATTTGGCAAGCGGCGTATAGCCTTGCCCACCGAAGAGACACGGGTTCTGTTCCGCTCTTCTGTAATGTCATGAAAACTAAAATTATTCTTGCAGAAGCTCCTCGCCTGAACGCCCGCACCAGGAGACTTTAGCCTCTCCTAACTAAAAGCCCTTGATACTTCTTTTACAAGTAACGACAACCTATACAAATGACAAAGCACATTCCGCTGGAACAAAATGGCGGTATTCAGTTCAAACCTCTGCTATGCGCTGCCATTCGCTTTTTTTAAATCCTGCACCGTCACGCAGTCGGCGCTTCAAAGAATGTCGCCACTTGTAGGAAGCTCTTATCTAGGGACATTGCCCCTAACACGTACGCCACGCCACCGAGAGACAAGCCTGGTGTGCGCAGCACACAGATGGGGTCGCTACCACCCGGCCTAGTTTCATACCGACGACCCCGATGACATTGGGGCTCTTTGTCGGGAAGTTACAACGCGTCTACAATATTAAAGTGCGTGAGTGAGTGTGGTTCACATGCTTCTTCCACGCCATCCCGTCATCTTCATTCGCGAACCTCGTTATCGTCATTCGCTAGTTTCACCCTCACTATCACGCGACACAGTGGGCTTCCTCGGCATGGCCACTTGCCTTCCTGCGGCGTCGCGGCTGTCAAAAAGGTCAAATTGGACGTTTAGTGATTTATACAGCGTAAGGTCGGTCTGCCGGATGGGGCGACACTCGTTTACACTGTAGAAGAGCAATTTAGCCCGTGCAGTACAACCGCTAGCCTGGGGGTCTTTAACGTGCACCACGCAGTAGTGATACACGACCGCACGCCGGTACGATGCTCATCCAGATCGAAACGGGCTGGGGTGGGGCGTCGCGGCTGTCCTCGGCAGAATAAATATTCAAATATATGAATACAAATACAAAAACCACATTTATTAAGCTCGCCCCCCAAATCATTGCTTCACTGAAACAATTATTAGTAAAAAAAAAATGGCGGGAGTACAGACTAATTGGTGGAAGTTTACCAGCTAAACAGAAACTCGGGCGAAGAAACCAATGGCCGTTTTCCCCGTTGGTCCAGCAAGTTAACTGAGGCGACGGCCGAGGCGTTGCACACCTACTGCGCCCATACTGCACAATCATTGTCTACCATTATTCACAATTTAGCACAGGTTCAAGGATTTCATTGTCAATTTATTACAAAAGCTCCATATAATAGGCCATATGCGAAATTTAGAGCGCCACCTAGTAGCACGCCGAGAACTACGTCCGCCATCTTGTTAGTGGCGAGAAAACGAAACCAGACCAACCCGCAAAGACCCCATGTAAACAAGCGACCGCGCTTCGTGCGAGAGATGCGATGCCAACGATTTCTGCGTTCCGCTGCGGATGCAGGGATAAACCTTTGATTCGTGCGTGACGTGAACGCAAGCGTGAACAGCGTTCACCTTTTTTCTTAATTTTATTTGTTACTTGAGACGCAGCTTTTAACAAAAACAATCGGTGACAACGCGAAGAAATATGCGGACGTTATCGCGCGGCGTGAAGCCATTTACCACTATTGAACTGGGCCCTAACCTTTTCACAAGTTGTACGAAATTTGTTTATGACCTTTATTCTTTTGTGTGCGCTGTAGTGTCGACTTGGCTTTTTGTTGATGCGCAAGCAGCTCAATGCATGTGGACGAGACCAATGCTGTTAAGCGAGAAAAAAGATGGCAGTTTTAATAATCTACGCCAGCAACCATAATTGAATATGCGTATTGTTAACAGTGGTATGGTTAGGTTCATCGCAGTGGCTAAAACTTCGACGTCTTCGGTGGCAAAAATTTACGTAGCGGACGTCGAATGAAGCAACACGGGCGGTGCCAACTTCATTTTACAACCTCCTTTTTTTCGTTTTTCTTTTTGTCCCAGCCGAGGTAAAATTTTGTTTTGTGCAAAGAAGCTCGGTGGTAGTTTTGAGAAAGTCACTGCAGTTATTCTGTCAGTCTTGAACAAATTTTCATTAATAGCGCAACATCCGTCTACTGTGCTTGAGGTCAATGCTATCTGAAAAAAGTTTTAGCCCTTTGCAACGCTTGAAAAATATTGCCCATGGCACAGTTCCTTTAGAAGAACAGAGTGTTCCACCAAAAAACCCTCCACCAGTAAGAACAAAAAAAAAATATATATATAATTTTGAGTCATGTAATTGCGTGGAGCAGTATACCGCTAAACAGTACGACTTCAAGCGTATTCGCATCAAAAAAGAATTAAAAGTGTTCTCAAAGATGAAAGGCATGACGGCCTAGTCCTTCCAGAGGCCTGTGTACACGCTGGCGACAACAAGCTTCCACAGCAAAGGCATAGGACTTGGTCCGCTGCTCCGACGAGGTTGTCGCCAGCGTGCACAGGCCTCTGAGATTTTTGTCAGACAGTTGCAGTAGGTTGTTCTAAACTGTTCGTCCGCATAATATGATGAGAAGGCGGAAAACAGTTGCTGCGCCATCGCACATATGCGCGTACGGCTGTCTCCGATACCGTGCTTCGGTACCGACAACACTTGCCAACATTAAAATGGCGACGCTCTCAGTGTTGTCAGACCACAAAGCAATTTCCGCATAAGGTCTTACTTGCAGTTTAAATTTGTTCCTGTATCGACCAACACATTGTTTACAAACAAGCCCGCGTTTGCCCACCAGGCGAGGGCACTGCGCGCGCGCAGAAACCAGATCCCGCGTAGGCGAATCACCTGCGCATGCCCAGTGCCGCTAGCACCGCCACCGCAGCGGCGTGACGTCAGAGAGTTGAGTTGGTCTATATAATTTATTTGCATATAGATTTTCGGGTGTTTACAAAAATATAATACAAAAAAATGATCATTTTCTTTTACATATTGTTTCTACTGTGCCCCGCAATTCGCCTTATAAAACCAGGGAAATATACACCTTTGCTTTACCTAGATGTACAACGGACAATGGCTTTACTATGTTACGGTATATCTTGCCTAAGTATTTGAATAGGCATCTATGTGATCACCTGAGTGATATGTCTTCTTCTGTCCTCCGGAACGCTTTTCTATAATTTGTCTGTACTTCAACCATGTGTAACTTGTGCAAAATACGCGCAAAACTATGTTTACCTCAATATGCTTTTCATTTTCTTTATATTTTACTTATAAGGCGTTCACACTGCTGACCTGTAAGTGTGGCGAGGCCCGTCAAGCAGTGGAGGGCTCTGCATTTTTCTCGCCACCCTCAGTTTGCTTTTGAAGCTAAAATCAACGCTGACTGATTGATTGATTGAAAGTTACGTCACACGTTCCATGCTAAATTTAGCGCTTCCTGCTAAATTTAGAGATGAAATCGGGACGTCACATGACTAAGCGTTACGAGACTTTCGATCTCACATGGTCATCTAACGTCGTGTGACGTCACAGAATCACGTGACGTCCCAATTATCGGGCTATATTTAACGGAGAACTGCTTCAGCTAAACATGAAGGGTAAACACTGAAGTGACGTTACGGTAACAGGTGACCTCGCGTCAGGTGACGTCTTACGACGTCGCAATTTCCCCTTTAAATTTGGGGGGGGGGGGGGGGGGGGGACGTTTCACGCGATGCCGCAGTGTCCCGTGACGTAATGCGTTGTTGCAATTTCCCCGCTAATTTTAGCGAAAAAACAATCTAGAGTAAAACGGTTCTCATGACGTTACAGTGTTACATGACAGTGCGAATCCTCGCTAAATTTAACGGGAAGCGTTTCCCGCTAAGCTTTTGCGGGCTACAATGCACACCGTCCACACACCGGGATCAAGATACCCTTTTCAAAAGTCGGCGCCATGGCATATGTCCGCCATATTGCTTTATCGCGTACTCTGAACTAGTATTGGACACGAGGGCTGCGTCGACGTTCGGCGTGACCTTGCCTTATTTCGTATTGGAAGCGAGTGCTACGTCTTCGCTCGGCGACGACTCGGACCCAATCACGCGCTTCGTGTCCCAAAAATGGCGACAATCAATCTTGCTTCGTAGACTTTTGAAAAGAGTCTATTGTGAAATCTCGCCAATGACGACTTTAGCAGCGAAAAAGTTTCTGAAAGCAAAACGGACAGCAAAACCGGGCACCGTGTCAAGCTAATTTAAAAGTCTACAATAGAAGGAAGAAAAAAAAAATTGTTGGCTACGCCAAGATGAGTCTTCAACTTACAACCCTGGCATTGCTCACAAGCACTGACTTATTGAAAAGATTGTTATGAGTGTGCTTCTTTGTTTTTTCTAGAGTGCTACAGTCCTGCGACGAAAAAGATTATATAAAACGTTCCCCAGGTGAGGCTCGAACTCACAACCCCGGCATAGCTCACAAGCACTGACTTATAAGTACCGTGCGCTAACCAATTGCGCCACTGGGGAGGCCTGAAGAAGCTGCGTAGACTTATCACCGAGCCCTAGGCGCGAACAGAATATCGCCATGACGTCATGCGCTTTTTTCTTCTTCTAGTCTTTCTAGTGAAGAGGCAACAGCTGCGGCGGCTTTAACTGAACAAATGGGTTTCTTTTTTTTTTCTTTTTTATTTCGGGCGCTTTGTGTCGTTCAGACGTTATACAAAAAAAAAAACAACAACTTTGCTTTGTTTCGCGTATCTCAAAAATTTCTGGGTTCCAGACGTTCTAATTTGTTTTTTTGTTGGGCATTCGGTGAAGGCGTGGAGGGTTCATCGTGTGCACAATTGACTCTCGTTTTGCTGGTGCTGTCAAGGCTTCAGCTGCTGAACGCAGCATTGAGTACGTGTCATTTCCACCAGCCCTGATGACACCTAATATTTCTGAGTAGTCTCGAAAAAAAAAAAAAGAATTGCTCGCAATGTTTATTATGTAACGTTTAAATTATCTTGCATTGGGGTTCGCGGCACAGTATTTTATATTTTACTTTTGATGGACCGCAGGGTAGCCGGGGTAGCACTGACGTAGAGCCTATTTAGTGTAGTGTGAAGTACGTCTGATTTTGACCTGCTCTGCTGGTGTCCCTGCTCCCAACCTTCGAACTTCCAACGCGTTACCTGCTGGCCCACTCAGTGCAACAAAGGTTGTCTTCACCCTGAGACAGACAGACATGTATGCACCTTATCGGTATGCTAGAAGCAGCCTTGACGCCACCAGTAAAACGACAGTCAGTTGGGCACACTATGTGCCCTCCGCGCCTTCACCGAACGCCGAGCTGAAAAGAAATTGAAGCGTCTGGAACCTGAACATTTTCGAGATACACGCAACAAAGCAAAGTTTTTCGTGTATAGAACGTTTAAACGACATAAGGAGCATGAAGAAAAAAGGAATGCCGTGGTCTTTGCCGTTGCGGCGCTGCTGCCAGCTCAAAGATGCTGCCATGGTAATAGTGATACATAAGTCATAAAGCGTGGAACCGATCTCGGCCAATGGGACAAGCAAACAATCTCCGCAGCTCCCTTTCTTGCCCACCAGAATAAACCTAAACTCCGAGAGCACACCCGCTGTCTTGGATGAGTTGGTGGTTTGGCAAATTCGAGATACACTGCTACTCTCAAGAAATGAAGTCAACGAAGCGACGAGTCTCCCGAGTGCCTCTCCTACTATCAGCTCCTACACGCGCAGCTCCCGCAACCCCAGTCTTCTTGTGGGCGCTGCCATCTTGGCGCTTAGTGCAGATTGGACTGGATTGGATCGCCAGAACGGGCACAACTGGAGATTGTTGCAGTTAAAAAATGCGAATTTCAGATTTCTAGAAACGACGCCAGGGACCTCAGGCGATATTGTTTTGGCAACCATGATTTTCACGCACCAAGGTGTCTGATGCGTAGTTTCTCTGAAGCGTATGGCTTGCGAGGAAATTAAAATAAGGGAACGTCCAACCAAACCCTAATTAGGTACCCAACATTTCGAGGGCCTACTCGACCTCGTCTTCAGGGGTGACTGTATGTGGCAGCTGGGATTTTGAGGAGCAGTATTTTTTGTTATGTTTGTTTGCTTTGCTTCGTCTTCCATGATGGTGCATTTCTCTTTGGGTTCGTTCTACCACGAAGCCCGTTGACGTAGGCGAATAGTAAAGCACCGAGGGGCCTATTGATGTTGCTGGCCTAGTTTGAATGGGCCATGATTCCGAGAAAAGTCTTTGTCGATGGCTTTAGATTCAAAGCTGAGGATGCGGGTGTTCATGAAGTCAAAGATTCAACGCTGGCCCACGACACTCCAGTGCTCGGCGACCGCGCTTCGCTCGTGATAAAAATTGCGAACGCAGTTTTGGTGCTGGCGGATCCTATCTCGATAGTTCTTTGTCTTTGTCGACGAATGCAAAAACAAAAATACTGCTTCTCAACGGCCATCCACACAGTCTCCCCTATAGAGGAGGCCCAGTGGGCTTCGAAACATTGAATCCCCATACTCCGTCTCACTCTACGATGGACTATAGTGAGTTGCATCTCAAGAAGATAGGGCGAGGGTAAGACGGGCCGGGGAGGAGAAAGCAGACGGAAGCTAAAGAGAGGAGGAGGTTTCCCCCTCTCTTCTCCAGCCTTCTGTCTGCTTCCTCCTCCTGGCCTGCCTTTCCCTCGCCCTACCTTCTTGAGTTGCGACGGACTATAGACCGTTCCATTGGGGTCATAGCAGAGAGGGTAATAGAGAGAAAAAAAATGCCCTCCCCCTCTCACCCCGCATGTCGTCTGCTCCGCCGAGTGGGCTGTACCTAGCTTCCGGCTGGCGTACAAACTCTGTTTAAAAACGCGTCATTTTGTAAATTTCAAGCCCAGATTTTGGTATTCCAGTTATCGTGTAATACTATGCTAGATAAAAAGACTAACAGGGTCCGATCGCGCTGTTACCTGCGTGAAAATAAAATAGAAATAGGGAAAGCTGTGTCAGATTGGCCGGTCTCTCCGGTGAAAAGTAAATCCGGTTGCTGTACCTTTTTTACTATACAAAGTTCGTACTGGTGTAGGCTTTTAGCGACCATGAGTGGAAGTCTGAAATAATAAATAAAAACGTGCTCTCCTGCCACAATATACGCAGTAGTTGAGGGTAGTACTGCCGACTGACTCAATTGCTGTTTAAGTAACGGAAAAAAGATATGCTAGTTGACCATTTACCGAACTAGAACAACAGAGAGCTATTAGCGGCGAGATGTTTTGGTGGCGCCCTCCTATGGTTCCCCCTTGTGACGTCATTACCTTGCAAACAACAAGTTCGATGGTGTTTGTAAATAGCATGGTGGAAGCTTGAAATCATTGCGCTCTCAAAGGAACACTGCCAACACCGTCAAAACTAAAGTTATTTCATTCCTCTTATTTCCGTCCATGATAAATCCTTTTCTGACGTCATATTCAGCGTTCGGCCAATCGTGGAAGGCCGACCACAGCGACGCTTTCGGTCGCGCACGTCGCCAATAAGCGGCGAGATATTTTGGTGTCGCCCTCCTATGGTTCCCTCTCGTGACGTCATTACCTTGCGAACAACAAGTTAGATGGTGTTTGTATTTAGCATGGTAAAAGCTTGAAATCATTGCGGTTTGAAATCAAGACTGTCAACACCGTCAAAATGAAAGTTTTTACATTCCTCTTATTTCCGACGATGAGAAATCCTTTGCTGACGTCATAGACAGCATTCGGCGACTCGTGGAAGGCCGACCACAGTGACGCTTTTGATCGCGCACTTCGCCAATAGGCTGATTTTGGAGTAGCCACAACTATTCTAAGAACGCGAACCACTTCACAACCGCAGCCACGGGCGAGAGTTCGATGTTCCGTAAAGCCCGCCGCTACAGCCCAAAGATGGAGAATGGCAACCTCCCGGTTTGTCGTCTGCTAGCGGAGTCAGGCGCGTGCCCTCTCTCTCGTTTTACCCCGCCGAACCCGCTGAATTTCCCGGATGTGTGGAGAGGGCGCTGCTGTCAAACAAAATGGTGCCGCCCAGAGAGCGCTAAATGGAATGGTCTATAGCAGTGTTGGGAAGTACTTTAACTACATTGTACACATACATGTACGTAACGCGTTACAAGTAACGAGTTACTTGTACCTAGTTACTATTTTTGGTAACGAGTAACGTATTTAGTTACTTTTTTAGAAAAGGAACGAGTAACGGAATTTAGTTCCTTTGAAGGCCAAGTAACGATAACGGTATCTCGTTACTTTTGAGGAGTAACGTGTACAACACCGCTTAAACGGCCTTGTTTTTATTCTAACCTGAGTATGCGTCTATTGTGACAAAGGCAGATGGGCAACCCGAAAAACAAGTAACCAGTATGACAGTACAGCAACGTATATCGCTGAACACGTCGGTCGAACGGTTCGACAGACGTGTCCAGCGATAAACGTTGCTGTACTGAACTCTACAGCTGGGAATGTCCTTCACCCAGCGAGCACAATCAGGTTCGTTGGTTGAACCTTCTAGAAACGGGTACGGACCGAATGTAAGCCCGGAGGTTGCAAACACGGGGAGGCACATAACCCATTACCCGCTGTCCTCAATGAAGGCGCAGTTCTCGAAGATTCACCAGCTCTTCCTGAAGCACAACACTGCCGTTCCTTCGAGCGCGTCGGTAGACCGACTCTTCAGCGTCGCCGGAGATGTATTTTCAAGGAAGCGGGGAAACATAACTCATGAAAACTTCTACGGGCAGCTGCTGCTGAAGGGCAATGACCACTAAAAAGAAAACAATAAACCATGAAACAAAAACAGTTGTGTATTTGGTTGTCAAAGTAACGTGGAAAGTAACTCGTTACTTTTGAGGTAACTCACGCGTTCCTTTTGAGAATCGGTAACGAGTAACGCATTTAGTTACTTTTTGAGCGAGTAACGAGTAACGGTATTTAGTTACTTTTTTTGGGTAACGTGTACATGTCTGATTGTACTTAAAGTACTACTTCAAGTAGATTTAGGAAACTTGTACTTTACTTGAAGTACATTCTCTGAGTATGTACTTTTACTTTACTTAAAGTATTTTTTTTCTGGTACTTTCCGAGGAAAGCACAATTCCTGACTTCAAGTACATTCCCCAATTTTGGTTTTGCTAAATTTGTATCACAAAATGATGCTTTGTCAACTCCGAAGAAATAGTGGGAGGGATATTCTACTCTCAGCAGAGACGTGAGCAGACGACGCATCGCTCCGCTTGTTCTGGGGCGGCTTTCCAGTAGCTTTTTGAACTGTCGCTAGTTCTCGGTGGTTCAGCGCAGGTGAGGAGGTTTAAAATATTATGAGGGCAAAATTAATCATAATCTAGCACCTGAAACTGTGGTGCGGAACTATTAAACTTTCAAGTCGAAGAAAAAGACAACAGAGGAGAACGTCACAATGTTTTGAGACGTTCTCTTTTGTCTTTTCCTTCGACTCAAAAGTTTCTCAATTTTTTCGCACCTCAATCTCCGGTATTACATTATGATTAATTATCACCAGCTCGCTTGCACACTCACTGACGTCATGCTCTCTCCTAGTATATATTCAACACCCTTGGGTGTAAAAATCCAGTGCAAGCGGCACCAAATTCAGGAGAGGGACTTCCGAATTTAGCTCAATTCTTGAAAATAACTACTCTGTGGCCACTTGACTTTATCAAATATTCGCCGCTGTTTTTGAAAATAGGTCATGCACCCTGATTACCCCTGGGCAGTGCATGCCAAAGGACATCATGAAAGATTGTATTAAAATACTTGTACTTTACTTGAAAGTACATTTTATTTATAGTACTTTACTTCAAGTACATTGCACCCAGTGTACTTACTACTTTACTTAAAGTACATCACGTCTCGATTACTTTGTACTTTACTTGAAGTACCTTTTCGATGTACTTTACCCAACACTAGTCTATAGACCCTTTCTGAAATTCGATATGCAGCCACTGCGATCAATATCATCATCTGTGGAACAGCATCTGTGCCGTACCAATGGCGGCCTTGTAGTGACTGATAAAGAAAGACGCTGAAGATGCTCCCATGCGGATGATACGAGGCCTGTACATTCGGGGAGTTAGTACGAAGAGAGGTAGGAATGGAACACAAGAGCTACGGAAGCGATCATTTCTAACTCAGGTTCAGTCAATCTGTGGGCGGCACACAACCGGTTTTAAAGTCCCTTTGTGAATACCATTTTATCGAGGCGTTCATATGAGTTGGAGCTTTGTTCTCACTGCAGGTTCTTGGTCACCATCGAACTGAAAGAGATCAAGACAGAGCTCACATTGAACAATGGACCTTTTGTAGAAATACGCGGTGCGCATGCGCGGAGTATTTCATGCGCCTGGGTTCGAGAGTATCTAATTCCAAACAATCCGCCATCTTGCATTTCTCGCCTTTGAGCGGTTTCGTTGTGTCGACCTCGGGACGGAAGATTACGCACGATGGGGACAAAGGTGAGCTTGGGGGAGCCGTATCTCGGTCACATCGCCTCAATGGGTGAACAGGATGTAGCTGACGTTTTGGGTGTGGAACGGGTGGGAGAGGCCTTGGGCGCGCGTTGTTTTCCAGTCACCTAGTCTCGAACCGATTCGCGTGTCTAGGTGGCAGCACATATTCGCCAAGAGGTCCATTCCTCGCGTGCCGTTGATTTGCGAAAGTGATGGTGCCCGATAAAATACAAGTTCATTTCCGCCATTGGTAAGGTAAAACCTAAACTGCTATACGAAACACCAGATGGCACTGCATTTCTGAAGGGGTCTATTAGCCACGAGAAGCTTGGTGTGGCGCCCCCTTACGAAGAACCGGGTGACGTCACGGCGAGGATAGAGTTTTTCCCTGACCCGCCCCGCTCGCCCTGTGGATGCTGTGATGACGTTTCTTGTCGGCGCGCTCGTTTCTATTGAACTTTGTTTGTGCGCGTTTTTCGTAGGAAGTATAAATTTTCATACGTGGCTTTATTGAGGTATGGCCTGTAGCTGCAGGCGAAACTTCAACCAACATTTCAGGCATGGTTGACAGGGCAGGCAACGCATGAATCGCAGCTGGTATATGAAAATAAAGGAATATGGCCACAATTGCAAGAGCATCACTATAGATTTACATCTCACACAATCAATGCTACTGATGGTCTGAATGAATTGGCAGGTTATGTATACTATTTCGTGTTTTATTTTTGTATCACTGTTTTTAAGCAAAAACGCCGAAGCAGAAAAGCTGCATGCTGCTCGAGCAACGTCTTAAATATAGTCTGGGCCGTGGAGAGAAAATCACAAGTGAGACAGCCCGAGTACAAGGACAAAGTAAAGAAAGAAGGAACACGGGCATATACCAGTTGTTTCTTTATATCTGTTTATATTGCTCGCATTTGGCCTTTGCTGGATTCGGATAGTATTTCAACGAACTCCACTGGTGCTATCTGTGGACTTGTTTATAATATAACTCAAGTAATGTACAACAAACGTAGGTGAGGGTTTCTAGCCCATTATTAGTCCCTTAGGCTTTAAAATTGAACTTTTAGCTAAATCAAATTGGCCCTGAAGCTGAAATACCAGAAGCTTTAATCACGCAAACTGTCACCTTTCACAGGTTCCACATTTTCTGCTTCTAGTGCAGTATCTACCACTGGAGAGCCATTCGAATGTTTGCTGTTCCTCCTGTTTTTCTTTGTTGTCAGAGAGAACAGCTGTAGGAAATTTGGAGGCTGATGAAACTATTGGGGACCTGCAGCACTGTCACTTTTAATTGGAAATGACAATTCAAACTAAGCGGTGTATTTTCAGAATACATAATGCTGGAATAAAGAAAGAATGTCAGGAAAAAGTATAAGCATTCCAAATTAGGGTACCATTGCAGTGCATATTTTGGGCAGTTCAATACATCTCATACAGGCAACTGGGGGCAATTCGGCCGTTTTTCCTGCTACCATACAAACTAATTTCCAGTAATTGTGAATTTTCTAAAAAATAAAACATGATTTCATACGAGTACAAACTACAGGGTGTCACAAAAGAAAATTTACACGTTCTTTTTTACCGCAAAAATAAACTAGGCATCGCCGAACGCTCATTCTCCGCCCAAAGGTAGCGCTAGAGTTCACAAACAGATGCCAAAGTTTCAGCCCGATCCGATAACTTAATCAAAAGTTATAAGTGATTTTCTGAAAATTTCAGTGGGAAAATGAAGCCCATTTTTGCCCGTTTTCGGTTTCTGGTGCCATAGAGCACCATGTGTTTGAAAACTCCGTCGGTCGCCATTTTCCCATTGAAATTTTCAGAAAATCACTTATAACTTTTGATTAAGTTATCGGATCGGGCTGAAGCTTTGGCATCTGGTTTTGACCTCTAGCACTACCTTTGGGCGGAGAATGAGCGTTCGGCGATGCCTAGTTTATTTTTGCGGTAAAAAAGACTGTGCAAATATTTCTTTTCCGACACCCTGTATATCATTAATTCACGAATAACCTACATTTATGTAAAATAACCCTGTTTCACGAGCCCTTCAAAACATCTGCGAACCAGCGCAAGGAGAGTGGCACGCGCAGAGTCGGAGTCGTGAGCTAATTTGCCGACTGCCCAAAGGCCTTTGATATGAATGCCCTTTGAAAGGCCTGGGCCTGCAAAGCGGGATGTAATATTCTCCTAAATCATGAACAAGCAAGGATCAGAATTCCAGCGTTTGAAATACTTACGCCGCCGTTTCACCGACCCCTCGCACGATTGCCTTGTGCCGCGTGGACCGACAGGAAGGTTCATCGACGGAATTGCCTCCGGCGATAGCTTTCGGGATTTTAGCTCAATTATAAGGTGTTTTCACTCACGTAATTTCGTCCACCACTTTGTTGTTGTGATTTGTCTGGCGTGTGCCTAAGGCGAGCATTCAAGGATTTACACGACCCCTCAAATGCATGGAGCACAGAAGCTTATAAGTCTTACCACGCTGACATCTCCTCAACAGGTTGCAATGTAATCCATCAAATTAGTAAATTTGTTTAAAAAAAAAAAACTAACAACAAAATGGTGGATTGGAATCATGTGAAAACACCCTATAAAGGTAAAAGTGACAAGCAAGCTTATAAAAGGTACGGAAGCACGCTGGTATCGGCCTAACCCAGCGTCTCGTACACCGGGTAAACCAGGTCCCGCTCCTCAAAGTGCTTGCGGCAAACAACGGCCAAACCAGGAAACCGGGGCAGGGAAGCGAGCCGGATGCGAGATCGCGAAATGGAGTTCTTCCCCTGACGTCACGGTACACTTCACCCAATCAGGGCGCGGCAACCGCAGCGACGCTTGTGTTCGCTCTTGGGGGCGGAGCACTACCCGAGAAAAGCTAGCATCTGCACTGCAAAAGAGTCCACGAGCGAAATTTCGATACGCAGAGTAACAAAAGCAGTAATCTTGCGCATATGGTTCTCTTTTGTGATAGCTATTTTATATCGGTGAAGAAGAGGTACATGGTATTTAGTTTCCTAAACATTCATGCCATATTTCGTAAACATGTCACCTGTTTGGAGAATCTGGAGGGCGCGCAGGCAACACCGACATTAAGTTGTTTCGCCTTAGCGATAACAATCGAATCCAATTTAATCTTTCAGTACGTAAAACGTACCCGGAGCCGTACCTCCCATCCGCACGTGGTCCGTACATACGCTCCCGTGTCCAACACTCGATCCGAATCATCTTCATTTCTTAATGGCCACAGGTTCTGATCCTGGGTTCTCTTCGCCACATCGCTTCCAAACAGTATTTAATCCATTCAGTAGTCTTCAGGAGTAGCAAGCAGACCGAGCCGCCTTGGGAGCTTGATAAGAAGACGAAACACTCGCCTCCGCATGACGCGTTCACTGACTGATACGTACGACTGAGCAAATACCACGTGGTCTCTAACAGGCTGGTGATTAAACCCGGCGGCCTGTAACATTTGGCTTTAGTCCATCGTAGGATGAGACGGAGTATAATAAGGGCTTGGTTGGACGCCCCCCCCCCCCCCCCCCCTTTTTAAAGTTGTCTTGTCCAGACAGATTTCTTTCTAATGTTCACGTTCAAGCTCATTTAGTGGGTCTAGTCACTAGTTGTGTGCTGTACTGAAAATGGCGTGGACGGGAGCGAGCAGGTTTAGGCAGAGCTTTGGTTGTTCGAGGAAACGGTAGAAAAAGGACCCGATCTCAAATTAATTTATACCATAAGGTATTTACGTAAAAGTTAGTTTTTCTCCAAAGAAGTTTCAAGTTCACGGTCTGTATTTTGCGTACGCCACTGTGCAGAATATGAAGCTCACCCAGAAGAGGGCGTAATTTTGATGAGGGCTAAAATTTTATATTTTTGGCACCTTGACATTTCGTGAAAGTTCAGAAAGGATGTCTCTTATTCTCTCACCCGCGCTCAAAGTGTCCGCATGCGTTATGAGAAGTATGTATTAGTGCCCAAAATCAGAGTATTATAAATGCATATCTGCATCGCCGAACAAAAATTCCGCGCAATGAAAATATCGCGTTTCAAAAATACAAAAAACACCTTGAATATAAGCCTGCATCCTTCGAAACTCACTATACATTCGATCTATATGACGAACTCCTTCGGCGGAACTCTGAATTGGCCCCTCTGTCTTAATGATTCTATACAACCAGTCGAATAAGCACTTCCTATTACTCTGAACAGTTTCCTAAACATTATTTTGCAATTTTTTTCGATCACAGTCAAAGATTCGCGCAATGAGTCGAATTGAAATAATCGAATGCATTTGTAATAAACAATTTACTTTGTGTTATCTGCTATGTTGAGCTTCAATGCTGATGATATGTATAATTTGATGTTATATATTTGAAACTACAAGGGAGCAAAAGGTTCCGTCAATACGTTCAACAGGTTTTTTTTTTTTTTTTTGCCCTTTTTTCCGCCATTCCTTTGCCAGAATAACTTTTTTTTTTTATTGCTTCATAAAACGTAAAAAGAAAACAATTTAAAAAGGAGTACAGGTGAACTGTTGGACGCTCATCAGGATGTAAGCAAACCTTTCACTGGAGAGCGAGAAAATAAAGTTCCAGAAGCGGAATCAACAGAAAAAAAGTGAAACAGTCTCAGGTGAAATCTGACCCTTGTGTGTTGTCGCTAAAAAAAACAAGAATAAAAAGTAAAAACTCTGCTTTCCCCAGGTGAGGCTCGAACTCACAACCCCGGCATAGCTCACAAGCACTGACTTATAAGTACCGTGCGCTAACCAATTGCGCCACTGGGGAGGACTGCGACGGTTGGGGTTTATCGCCGAGTTCTAGGTGCGAACAAATTAGCACCATGACGTCATTAGATTTTTTGTTTTTTTTTCGTTTCTTTCAGATAAATAGGCAACAGCTGCGGCTGCTCTAGCTGAGCAAAGGGCACGTTTCTTTTCCCCCGGCTCTTTATGTCGTTGACGCATTCTACGATGAGCTTCGCTTTGTTGACAGGTATCTCGACGAACATTTCCGAATTCCAGACACTTCGATTCGGGTTCTTCTCTCAAGGTACCAGAACCTTCGTTAAACAGAAAATTTACGAAAAACAAAATATAAAAACTTAAATACCTGAATATAATTTGGATAATAACAGCCCGTATTTTTGTTGATGGTGTAGTCATAAATAACTTTATTTTCCATCCTGATACATAAACGACAGAGGCAAAAAAAAAAAAAAAAGCTGTATAACAGCTTGACGGAACCCCTTGCTCTCTAGTAGTTTCATATAATACCTACAGCATTAAATTATACGCAACAACAGCACATTCAACAAACTGCACAGTTCGAAATAAACCGCGTTTTGCTAATTTATTTGTTTATTTCAATTTAACTCATCGCGCAAATCTTTTATTGTGATTTGAATGAAAAAAGGTGGATGGTATTGTTTAGGAGAGCACTAAGCGTAGTAGAGCGTGTGTATTAGTGGCGCAATGCAAAGTTCCGTCGAAGGAGTCGGATAGGAAATATATGCACTCTCAGATCAGCAAGATGAACCAATTTTGTTTCTAATTAAAAACTGACCATCAGTCTGTATACTTCTACGATCTAATGAGTAGTTAAAACGGTTGCATAAGGCTAAACTGATTTTTTTTTTACATTTTATTTTTATAGAAGTTGGTAAATAATTAGTCGCTAAATGTGCCCTGCTGGTGTTTTCGTACGTAAAGTCGTAGACACGTTGCTAATATAATTACTACGAAAAGTCTACATTTCGCTCACTGACAGTTGAAGAAGCGCACGACGTGCTTTTCTATGTTCACGCTTTTTGATTCGAGATTGACCCTTCAAGGTTATATCGGCTAGTGAAACCATGTTTTTGGTTGCGAACCGAGGTTTTTGGTTTCCTCTTTACGTTGCGGAGCGTATGCTCTGTTTGAGGCTCGTAAATGAACATGTCGATAATGTGATTCGTGTTTGTTTCTCATTTTGTGGCCTAAATATTTCGGAATATTTTTTCTCCTATATTATGACTAAACTAAACTCATGTCCGCACTAACGTGAGAGTAACACAATTGCTCCATCGGAAGAGCCAATCAGAGCCTCGAAGCCAAGTACGTCACACTGCTTTACAGGTGCGGGCTTCGACCCCGGCCTCGTTCCGGTGGACGAATCCGGACGAAAGCTCACCCGAGATGGGCGAATTTTTTATCCTGTGAGCTTTCAAGTCCGTTGAGTTTTTATGCCCCGCGACATCAGTTCGGGGATTTTATGTTGGGTGAGCTTACGTTCGATGAGCTCACTTCCAGTGAGCTTAAGTTTAATGAGCTTACTTGCGGTGAACGTACTTTCGGTGATCGTATGTCCGGTGAGCTTTTATCCAAAAATGACGCGAAAAAACGGTCAACTTTGCTCGCTGACATGCAAAAGAAAAAAGAAAAAAACTGTTGGAGGGCCAGAGGAAGATAGCAGCCGGTAATATCGCAAGATCAAGAAGCATTTCAATTGTATTAATGATGGTTGTGACCAGCATCTTCGCGGGTGCTTGTCGCGTAAATGCGAGGTAGGGATGGGGCCGTCAGTAAAGTTCAGAAGCGGTCATCGGACCGTTTTTTTTATCGTAAAACAATGCTGATAATAAACATTGTAATCATGTTATAACTCTCCAGGTCCTGCCACAGACGCGCTCCGCCCTATTAACAGTGGGTGACGACGACAACAAAGACATGGCAGGTTGAACTTTCCGCCATGTCTCCCCGCTCGTCACGGAAGGTCTGCGACTGAGTAGAAACATCCGCAAAGAGATATTGGCCAATATCCTAAGTTTGCTTCCGTAGAAATCTTTTTATTCCGCATCCAAACCTACAAGAGATATATATTAAATTGTGGCTCTTGCGTCCCGATCGACAAAGATCGGTTTCAAAGCTCACCCTCCAATGAACTGCCTTCAAAGCTGCGAGCCACCAGGCCCGACCAGGAGCCAGTTGGAAAACACGCGACTTGTATGTACAGCTTTGGCGTGCGTGTCAGTGTGGCAAGAAGCACGCACTGATAACCGCGTCGAGGTCATCTCCCACGAGGTTTTGAACTGGTTCCTGGTTGGACCAGCCAGCCTGTAGCTTTGTCTCTCTGTCTACCGCTCGATAGAGGATAATCAACCTTTTGCGTCTTTCGCACTATCGCACAGCACACGCATGGAGTATTTCGTAACGCCTTATCTCTGTACTATGTCAAACAACGATAACCGATGTGAGGACGGGTGCCGCGATCATTAATGTATACTTTTTCAATGATCTCGAAACGCCGCGTGCTAAGCCCGCAACAAACCGGTGAAACGTCCTGTACGCAGCACGTGACACGGAGTAGAGACAAGAAAGGGGGTAAGGGGGGGGGGGGGGGGGGGGCGCAGTTGCTCGCATGAGTGTCCTCCGTCGTCCCCGAGGTCGCCCCCGGCGTCCCCTATAGCCGGTTCTGTATACAGGTTGTTCCCGGCATTCCTTTCGGCGCAGCGGGTGGCGCAGCAAGCTTTGCAAAAAGAGGTTCGAAACCGGATGACGTTTTTCTTTGTTCTTGCGAAAGCTGTTTAAGGTAAGGGCGCGGTAAAGGCCTTAAAATTTGTAACAAAGTACGTCTGCGTGGTTTTGAACCTCGGATACTGTTTGGATTTGCTTTTCTTGGAGGCGCTCAATAGGCGACCCGGGTTGAAACCGTAGTTGTACTTCTTGTCCAACGCGTAGTAGAATGCCCAGAAGTGCGAGGGTCTCTTAATTAGCACGCCGGCCCCTGGCCAGCCAAGTTCTTTCTCCGACGCCGGTCGGTTGCCGTACAGCGCCTTCACCGGTGGGAATGAGACGAATGCGAAGAAGTACTCTACGTCCAGAGAAGTCGCCCTCAGTGAGGCATCGGGATGTCGGGTTTGCATCAGCTCGTAGGCTACCCGGCAAAACTGGAAAAAGAGACGGAGACACCATTTCAATGAGAATACATTCTTCTCGCTCATTTACGGTAGATGGCGCACTTATCCGCACCAAATCCTCCCCTATCGGCGTGGACAGAGCGCGTCTGAGAGAACACAGGCGCGTCGCGCTGTCCTTCTCGAGATCTACTCGAAAGTGAGGCAATAACGTTCCCGTACAACAGAGCAGCGTGGCTATGACATAGGATAGATGCACCCAGCTGCCGCCCTGTGACATGAATGAAATATCACATTTTATACTGCGTTTCATAGTAAGTTCGAGCAAAGTCGACGCTACGATCCCATGGAGCCAGTGGAGCAGCTCAAAAAGCGCATTGGAAGGGCGCTCGTCGCTTTGGACGCCGTAATCCTGCGCTTTTTCAGTGCGTGATTTCTTGATCCGCTGATAGCAAACTCACGAAGACCATAGAGTAATATATATTGCAACGTAAAGAGTGCCCGATCCCATATTCCACAGCGGCTCACTCGACTGTCCGCGCATCTGTTGTGAAGCTTGTCTCGGGTTCTTGTTTAGGCGCTTCCGTTCGCTACATGGCTGGAGACACTGATGGCTGCTTTCTAAGGGAGTGGATAACTATTATTGATTCCGTTCGTATTAAACAGCAGGTAGCTTGCGCCACCTAGTCTGCCGTGACAAACTATATATATATTTTTTTTAATTTAGGTAGGAATTGATTGCTTAAATGCTCGCATTAATTCTAAATTCCAGAGCACAGTGCGCACGATAATGGCGAATTCAGGTGGTCAATCAGCGGCAAGCCCTTGCCGGCGGCACCGGCGACCAATAACGCGCCAGAGGTGCACCACGTTACCCCTCCACCCGAACACAGAGCGCCGCAACTGGCGTTTTTTAAAGGCCCGTTCACACTCTTGCGACCGAGTTCGACCGAGAGAGACCAGACCGGTTTTTAAGCCTCTTGCGATCTCTTAAGACCAGCTCCGCTGCGGACGGGCCTTAAGGCGAAAGCCTTACTTGTTCTGTTGAGCGAAAAAGTGGCGTACATGGCCATAAAATTACGATCGAGCGACATGCGCCTCTCGATCGCATGCTCAAGGACGACGTTGTCCTTGGCATTGCCCTTGATGTCGTCCTAGAGGTCGTCCTAGACCTCTAAGACGACCTTACTTGTCGTATTACGCGAAAAAGCGGCGTCATTCTGCCCGAAAGATGGCCATAAAAAGACATCATGAAGCACACTCCGCTCACGCTCAGGTGAGGGAGCGTGACGTCACCGCCGAAGCGCCGTGTGCAAAAGGTGCGCTTCGGACTTCATCTGCGCTCGTTGTGGGCTTCGTGCGATGGACTGTGAGGCGACCGCGTCTACATCTATGGCCTCGACAGCGGCAGCGGCGTCTACATCTACGGAGGCTTCTACAGGCAAACGTGACTGCCCACGCAATTATGCCGCAGCCTCCTTAAGTGTCCTCCTCTAGGCGTCGTTCTCGACGTCGTCCTAGAATCAAACTGCCGGGGATCGCGTGAGTTTCGTCAACTTCTTCCTCGATTAATTTATGGTACAATGAACACTCTGAGATGTCTGTAAACACAATCGGCTTCACAATAGTTTTCGAAATATTAACATTGCTACTGTTCGCACAGCTTACAGGATCTTAAATTATAAATTCAATGGAGTGGCAGAGTAACAAATCGTTGTGGTGCTGCCCACACACGCGTCAAATTGAAGTATATTTTGCTTGGATTTTCAATGAACTGTTGCCCTCTTACAAGGATCCCAAGAATGCTTGCCAGCGTCGCTTTTCATAATGTTTTATTATTATTACCTTCTTTTGGAATCCTTCATCTTCTCATGGCGCCCACCTGCCTTGTAATTGTAATGCATGTTCAAGTGACAAGCTGCATCAATATCCATACATTGTTTTAGAGCGGTGTAATAACGTGTTATTAAACCGCTGTAAAAACAAATAATCAGATATAAGTTGTGATGCAGCCCATTCTCAGAGCAAACTACACATTGCGCAGGCTAAACAAATTCTATTAAAAAAAGTTTGGCTTCCTTTACAGCATTATCGTTACCTTCGTTGTTTTTGGTACCTTGTCTCGAAGCACAATAGGGTGTCTGTCTCGATGGGTCCGTTTGCGACTCGAACCAGCTATTTACCTCCATTCGGCAAGCATTGTTACATTTGGTTCCCTTTCCCGATTCGAATGTGACGATGCCCGATACAGCCTGACAAACAAGCTGTCCGACCTCTTGGAGCTCGGGAAAAAATTGTGTCGCCTTCACTCGCCAGCCTTTGACCATGCGAACGCCCTTGCCGCACATATAGGAAAATATTTTACCGGGAAATGACCACTTGAATTCGCCATAAGCAATATAAAATTAAAACCGCTTCACTGAACAGAAAAAAGAGGGAAAAATCAAACGAGAAAATTGACTAATGCACAAATCTTCATTTTGACCACAAAAACAACCATAACAACAAAACCTTTTCTGCACGCGTCCGTGGAACTGTACGTACTCCATTTCATCGTAAGCACGAGCAAAGGAGAAGCTACGAGAACGAGCACGACGCTTCCAATGAACCTTTTATGCTTGCACGGTCGTGAAGTGCGACCGTCCTCAAAGACAACACGTAATCGCGATGAGAAGCTCGCTAGGGGCGCTTCTGTTTTAGAGCGCAGCTCTTAGGCGCCCGTTTCCGGCTTGAACGGCGTCGGCGTTGCCGTCGCCGTCGGCGTAACCGCGCGGTGCATTATGGGACGCGTGACGTCCCTGATGACGTCATCAGTGACGTCACTGATGACGTCATCGTCACTTATGACGTCATCAGTGACGTCACTGATGACGTCATTGGCATCCGAATCGTCATCATCACTTATGACGTCGTCAGTGACGTCACTGATGACGTCATCGGCATCGTCACGTGACCCCCCGAGGTCACTTTACCCGCCCCCCCCCCCCAGTACCCTTCCCTCCTCCTCCTCAAGAGCTGCGCTCTAATTCGGCGTTACAGGGAGTTGTAAACGGCTTTCACTTTTTTTTTCTCAATATGGAGAGTGCACGTGCTACCCACGCGGTTATGTTTTCATTGTCATAGCGCATAGAAGCTTGGCATTGCACGAGCTTGCACCAGCAGAGGAAGTTGAAGTATCACCACTCTGGGTTGTGAAAAAATTCCACCAGGAGGCGATACCCAAACCTCTCGCCGCGGGTATTCGCTGGACGCCATATTTGAGGGCGATGTTTAGAGTAATGTTTGGAAGTGGGCGACTCGGTGGTGCATTCTAAACAAATAAATAAAACAGCGCAAACGAACACAACAGGGTTGGGCAGAAATACTAAAAAATGTATTTGGAAATACAAATACTGGGATACATTACAATAGTAGCTAAAATACTGATACTAAAATATATCTGTAAAAATGTATCGCAATACGTATCAGAAATACATTTTAAAAAGAGGCAAAAAGTCTTTGGAAATACAAATACAGGAATACAGTTTAGGGAGGCAGAAATACAAATACAGAAATACTGATACTGCAACACATTTTTTTAAATTTGTTTGAGACGCCAACTGAGATGAAGCTTGAAGTATGAAGTGGAAGTTGTTGATCCCAAAATTACTTTCCTGTAGGCTTGGCACTTTTCCTTGAACTAGTGGTTTCGGACGACAAGGAGTCTTCAATGGGCTCAAAAAAACGTTCCATCAAGGACTGACCGCTGTCCCTTCCCTGACATCCTGTCCGTCTGACGGGGGATGCGAAAAGACTTCGATCTCTAAATAAATTTTATGTCACCCTAAATCCCATCAAAACGTCACCACGCCCCTGTCCAGTAAGGACGCGCCTGTCAACATTGATCCCATGACGTCACGGAGGGATTAACTGGTATTCTTTATCTGTAGGTGTTGCCTAAGCATGAAACGTTACCACGCTACTGTATGAAAGGACAATACGTACTTTCGTTGTAAATTACCTCGTTGAAGATCGTGCAGGCAGTGTCATTTAGCGGCGAGATGTTTTGGTGGCGCCCTCCTATGGTTCCCCCTTGTGACGTCATTACCTTGCAAACAACAAGTTCGATGGTATTTGTTATTAGCATGGTGGAAGCTTGAAATCATTGCGCTCTCAAAGGAACACTGCCAACACCGTCAAAATTAAAGTTCTTTCACTCCTCTTATTTCCGTCGATGATAAATCCCCTTTCCGACGTCATAGTCAGCGTTCGGCCAATCGTGGAAGGCCGACCACAGCGACGCTTTCGGTCGCGCACGGGGCTAATAGTTGACCACCTGAAGCATCCTGGAACACATGTCTTATCTTCTTTTACGGTTGAAAAAACGATACGGAGGCATCCCTGTTCTGAAGATCCTTCCTGCCGACCCTTTGCCACCGACGCATGGAGTGCAGTCCTAAAGTTTCGCCTATCATCAAAACAGAGACCTCGTGAATTTCGACCTGATATTGCCGGCACAGGTGCGAGCTCCTCTACGAGAAAAATCGCGCTCGAGACGAGTCGCAGGTGTACGAAGTCTGGGTCGGCAAAGCGAGGCCACGTCTGGCCTCCTTCCTGGGCTTAACCGCGAAGGCAAGAGAGACTGTTAGCAGCGGGCGCTGTATGCCAGCAAATAATGACTCAAGACATTTCTACCCAACTCCACTCCTGGCACGCCACTTGGTTCGAGTCTCTGACTACGCAACACTTCTCAGAAGACAGAAGAGGACGCATAGAAAAATAATTTGGAAAATCGGGAGGAACCTTAGACAGCATAGTAACAATGCCCCAGCATATCCTTGACCCTAATGCCTTCAAAAGTAAAAAAAAAAAAAAAAAAATTCGTCCGGACTTTTTTTTTTTTTTTTGGGGGGGGGGGGGGGGAGTATTTCTCAAGAAATGTAACGAAATACATTTCATCCTGACTGTATTGCGACACAAGGAAACATTCCAAATGTATTTCGATACAGGAATACAGATACTGATTAAAAAAAATTGACCGCATCTCCACGTGGTGAATGATGGTGATTGGGGCAAAGCTCTGATGGTGCTTGTCTGCGTAGACGCTGAGCCGCAGCATGCCGAGCCTTTCGTTCGTTATCATCCATGTCAGAAAGAGAATGTGTGGTATGAAACGTGGTTATATACGCATTTGAGCATTTGACCGCAGCGCCCTCTCGTCTATAAACGTTGACCCAATGCATGCAAAGTTTAACGGGATTATATACGCATTTGACCGCAGCGCCCTCTCCTGTATAGACGTTGAGCGGCTACATGCAACGTTTCATCCATGACATCCCCAGCTCTTGAGTTACTACCACTACTCAGAGCCCCCTACTCTTCCCGCAGTCGGGAAAAAATTGTGTCGCCTTCACTCGCCAGCCTTTGACCATGCGAACGCCCTTGCCGCACATATAGGAAAATATATTAAAACCGCTTCACTGAACAGAAAAAAAGAGGGAAAAATCAAACGAGAAAATTGACTAATGCACAAATATTTATTTTGACCACAAAAACAACCATAACAACAAAACCTTTTCTGCACACGTCCGTGGAACTGTACGTACTCCATTTCATCGTAAGCACGAGCAAAGGAGAGGCTACGAGAACGAGCACGACGCTTCAAATGAACCTGTAATGCTTGCACGGTCGTGAAGTGAGACCGTCCTCAAAGACAACACGTAATCGCGATGAGAAGCTCGCTAGGGGCGCTTCTGTTTTAGAGCGCAGCTCTTAGGCGCCCGTTTCCGGCTTGAGCGGCGTCGGCGTCGGCGCCGCCGTCGGCGTCGGCGTAACCGTGAGGTCACGTGACCCCCCCCCCCCCCCCCGAGGTCACGTGACCCCGTGAAGGAAGGGGTGGAGGAAGTAGCAAGAGGGAGGAGGGGAGGAGGAGTAGCAGGCAGGATCACGAGGTGAAGAGGGAGGAGGGGTATACCCACCCCTCAGTACCCTTCCCTCCTCCTCCTCAAGAGCTCCGCTCTAATTCGGCATTACAGGGAGCTGTAAACGGCTTTCATTTTAGAGCGCAGCTCTTAGGCGCCCGTTTCCGGCTTGAACGGCGTCGGCGTTGCCGTCGCCGTCGGCGTAACCGCGCGGTGCATTATGGGACGCGTGACGTCCCTGATGACGTCATCAGTGACGTCACTGATGACGTCATTGGCATTCGAATCGTCATCATCACTGATGACGTCATCGGCATCGTCACGTGACCCCCCACGTCACATGACAGTGAAGATGTCCTACATGTTGGATTCTTCTTTTTATTTCTTTGTCTTCTTATGTCGATGTGTTTTAAGAAGACAAAAAAGAGAGTAAGTCGTGAGTTTATTTTTTCCAGCGCTGTGTCTGTGTCGCTGTTTCATTCTTATGTTTACGATGTTTAGAGTCCATGCTCCGAACGAGCTCACATAATTAGCCTGCGAAGAGCGGCAATCTCGATGGTGCCGTAATGCAAGTTGCAAAAGAACTGTGAACGCTCGCCGTCAGCATGCGCTCAGCAGCCGCGCACAGAGTAATGACCGTCAGGGAATACTCGCTACAGCGTCAGCTCGCTTGACCTTGGGGAAAACAGAAAAGAGCTCTACGACGACGCAGCTGACGATCAAAGAGACGTTCGAAACACTCTCCACATGGTTGCGCCTTAAACCGTCTTACCTTCGCCACAAAGAAAGAACGTCGAGAACTCCACACGATGACAGCAACAGCGCGCCGCATCCGCACCCCACTACATTCGCTGCTGTTATGGCGGGTCGTGCGTCTCTCCAAAGCCCCAGTCAATGTCGTAATATTTTCGAAAACGTTCGAAGCTACTAATAGAAGCATGTAAATTAAAGTTGAACTATTTCCTGGTTGTACACAAATAACGAATGTGTAAAAAAGTAAGCACCACTGCGCCAGCTAGCGGGTGTTGTGAATCCTAACGGCTGGGCCGCGATAGGGCTTTAGTGGCCACTCTGCACGTATCACGAATATTACTCCATGCAAAGACGACGATAGCTATGACGATGCACTTTTGAAAGTCCATGACTGGCTTCACTGGGCCGTATAGCGTTGGTTCCGGGCGGACTTGGGTGTGTCAAGTAATTAAAGAATTATGCTACCGGTATTCAACGCAATTTCGGACTTTACAGCAATATTTAGACAAACGACGATGAGAGCAAGAGCAGCAATACGGATCGAAGACGGTTCACTCACCCCAGAGGACAATGTGCAGACTAGAAAGTCCGACTCGGCCAGCAGAGTAATGTCGAGCATCACACCGAAGAGGGCGGAGTTGTTTCGACTGGTGATCTTAGCACGTGCCTGGCGGGAAGCCAGCCCGTTGTGGATCACCTTGTACTGAGGATATCTGTGGCACCAGAAGAGCATGTCGCATCATGTCGCTTGCTCGCGGTATTGGGGAGGAGATTCAACCGCCGCGCCCCTAGTGGCCAAGTTGAGAACCTAACCCGCGAGATGGCAACCACATGATTGATTTGTTTGTGTTTGGGACGCAGCGCAAGGCGCGGCGTCACGTGACGTGACGTTACGGGGTCACGTGACTTGACGTCGTATTACACCGGATTATGCGACGTCACTGTGTCAATTTACATCTAAACTTGAAACAACGGTGTCCATTCACTCCCCAAAAAGACTGTTCAACGTATTGTGAACACCAGATGGAATGCTGAGGAAGTCGCAGTTTTGAATCATGAGGATCGGCAGTGGCGTTTGCTCTGCACAAGACCCAAAATGGCGGCGCCCACAACAGTGTTGGGGAACGGAGTGCCGATACTCTAAGCGCAGCTCATTTAGTGGCTCTAGGCATGAAGTGAACTCGGGTGTATTCTTTTCCTTTTCGTCTATATTGTTTATTGATTTCAATCATATCGAATAAAGAACACCTTATGTCACACTACGCTTGTGTATACACAAAGGTTTAAGTACAGGGTCAGGTTAGTAAATCTAAGATAAATAATTATAATTATTTATCTTAGATTTACTAACCTGACCCAGTACTTAAACCATTCATTTGTCGATAGGAAATCTTCCAATATATTTGCTAAATGTGAAGGTAAAAAGACACGGACATGGATGATGATACAGACGCCAACGCCGCCCTCGAAAATTTCTTGAACATAAGAAATCAGCAGTTTTGTCTGCCATCCGGCAGGTAGCGAAACAAAACACCCAAACAGTTTTTAATTGTTTTTAAAATTAGCGAAGCTATACACCTATCAAGAAACCAAAGCAAGATCATTGTAAAAATCTAATAATCCCAATCTATATCTATTCCATACAATAAATGTTATTAAATGCCAATAAATCTGTTTGCTATATGCGTCAAAAACAGGTAAGTTTGAAGGGCTCCTGGAGCGTTATGACTTTGAAAATGAAAAAAAAAAGCCATCGTCCTTTTCTTGGGCAACCATTGTAGTTCAAAATGTTATAAAAGATTTCATCATAGTTTAATTACTTCCTCAGCGGCATTTGAAGCACCGTGACTCGCAGCAAAAAAAGTGCTCCGTTTGATATAGAATATCTAAACAAAAACTTTTTACACAACATTAAATTTTTCTTTGCATATTACCCATTATAAGCACTACATCTGTAGCTAATTTCATTGCCCTAGCGCATGTCATTAAAAACATATTTGTGCTGAAGAATTACACTTTTAGGGCAATATTTGGAGAGATGAACAAAACAAAGTTGTGCGAATACCAAAAACGTATATCGTTACATTCTGCTCCGACATCATCTTAACAAAACTGCTCTATTGGAACCGTGTTATCTTTAATAGATTCTTCATAAAACATAAACCAGCGGAGCAAGTGAGGGTCCGCGCCATCATATTCGCAACGCAACAAATGCGCATGAACAGTATAAATCAATACATACATAATATCAAATGAAAGAGGATTGCATTGCCTTTCCAACGACACCAATCCCACAAAACAGTATTTAAAAAAACATGAGTCATGACCTGCCAAAAAGTACCTAAACTGCCACATTCAGTGGGACCGTGGCTTTAAATACGATATTCCATGCATCATATAGGACTTTGAAGATAACAGGCTTTAATAATCTCCTGCAATTCTATAGTCCTGGCTGTCAGCAGATCAATTTAGGCGGGGTAGTGCGCAGGCGAGTTGGTGGAAGTTTGTCTCTATGATTTATCAGGTCTGTGGCGCAGCGGTTCCGTATATAAGGAAGGCGTTTCAATGAAATCATTTAGCTGGGTTAGAGACGTGTTTTTCCCTATTTATTTTTTTCTACAACTGTAAAAAAAAAATTTCTTCTTCTGCTCCAGTTTCGTGCTAAGGTCAAAATAAACTTAACATTTGCAGCGATAATTATACCACATTACGGTTTATACAAACCACTCATATCTCTCTCAAAAAGTCATGCTATCCGCATTTTCGTCTTGCATTTTATACAGCGAGGCTGTTTATGGCTAAAGCCTGGTTCAGACAGTTGCGTTTGACTGCGTTGCGGCTGCCAGAAACCAGGACACCCCTGCATGCTTATTCGAGATGTTTCGGTGGCGCCCTCGTTCGGTTACCTTTCGTGACGTCATGTCCTTGCGAACAACAAGCTCGATGGTGTTCGTAATGAGCATTCTGGAAGCTTGAAATCATAGCGGTCTCAAAGCAACACTGCCAACACCGTCAAAATTGAAGTTCTTACATTCCTCTTATTTCCGTGGATGAGATATCCTTTGCTGACGTCATAGTCAGCATTCGGCCAATTGTGGTAGGCCGACCACAGCGACACTTTCGATCGCTCACGTCGCCAATATCGCGTGCCAAGATGATTCCTTGAATTGGGTTCCACGCTTCATACGAAGCACAGATGTGCCGGTGATTCGCTTTCGGTTGTCGACGCAACGCAGTCAAACGCACTCAAACGCAAATGTCTGAACCGGCCTTAAAGGGATTGTCCGGTGAAAACCGGAAGTTCTTAAGATTTCGTGATGGTTACCTGGTGGGAGCCTAATGATTAACATAGGCCATTTTTATTCCATTAAACGACACCCCAATTTAGTGTAATCAACAACGGATAATTGAACGAAACTCCATGCCGAATTTCGCAAGTATCAACGGCTGCACTCCCATGCCTGACGTGACGTCACACCAGTCTTGCAATTGTCATATCCTATGCCTCATTCCTCCGTGGGAACACAGTGCTCCCGACGCACCGCAGCATTCCATATTACTCGCCACTTTAAATGTCGCGGAGAAGTGTGGAGCGTGACAACCGCACAACAAAAATACCCTTTCATTCTAAAAAAAACAAAAAAAAATTTAGCGCAGCAGCGAGGGTGAACCACGTCGTACCGCTCACGCGGAGGACAAAATTCGAAGTGCACTTCAGTTCGGCGCGTTCTTTGCCTGATGTTACCTCAGAAACTCCGCTTCCCTGAAGGTGGAAGAGGAAAACGCCGTTTATGCACGCTTGGGTTAAAATACAATTAATCCTCCAGGGAAGCACACAAAATTCAGATTTGTCGTGGAAGATGCTCCTACAGCCATTGACAATGAGGTCTAAATGTTCTCATGAATACGAAATTTGACCGGATAATCCCTTTAAGGTTCCGACCCAGGCAGTTCCACGCGCACGCCTTCCCCGTATAAAAGATTCGAAGTAAATAACCAACATAAAGCGTTGACGAACGCGCGTGCAAGATGCCGTTTGTGTTAGGTTTTTGCTCTATAACAGTGATTGCTGCAGACACTATACTTCGTCTCACCTTAGCATAGAGGTGCCTTAATGTCCTTCTGTTTAGGGTGATGCCATCCTTTGTAGTACCCGATGCCGACAGCACGCGCTCACGGGAAAAATACAAAGAAATCGACGAAAACAAAATGTCGCCATAGCACAGTCAGCGCCACAAACACGTGCAGAGACACGCTCTTTCACGCCCTTCTGAACAAAAAATAAAAGTAGATGTGTGGGACAAAATGGCGAGATGCCACCACCCTAAGCAAAGCGCACATGAAGGCACCCTAGCATGGAATATTGTTAGCCGCGCGTGCCAAAAGCCCGAGCCAGTTGCTTTGCATGAAGCCTCGGCGACTGCACGAGCGCTCGTGCAGCGAGTGCTCCAGTCAAGGCAGTCGAAGCTAGCCGCTCGCGCTTGCACAGCCTTCGCAGTTAGTCCGTGCTAAGGTGAGATGAAGTATATATAGCTCGTGCGGCGCGTGGAACACCATTCCCTGCATTCTCCTTGATGCTTGGGTAATTTAGCAATAGGTCTATTTCACTTCGTTTCTCTCGTAATGGGGAGGCAGCGTATAATCCGGACTCCCGAAAAGCAACGTGCCTACGAAGAGCAACGGCGGGAACGGCAACGAGGATGTCAGCGGCTATGGCGGGCGGCCAGCACCGCCAATGAAGATCTTGCCAGACAAGACGACGAATGTCGGAATGCGGAAAACGCAAAAAAAAAAAAAAAAAAAATTCTGTGTCACGTTTGTGTCGTGTGCTAAACAGCTTCGTGGTCATCCACCCTCACAAAGTAGAATGGCTCATGATTTTTTTTTTAATAATTATCAATGATAGCAATAATCTCGCAGAGTAATATTACTGCGCGCGGTTAAACAATATTTCTATTTCAAGAATTGTTTATATCTAGCATTTTATCTAATAAAACAAGTTTTGATTATCCAGCTTCTTTACGATGATTCGCCCACGCTGTAAGTCGTTTTTTTTTTTTTCGCCGTACCACGAGGCGCTCGATCGCCCCCTGAGCAGTAAAATATTTTTCTATAGATTGACTTTTACCTCGTGAGGTGCGTTTTTGTTCACTAAAACGTGTTTCTATCACAGATCATCAACGCGCGATTCCCTTGCTTCCATTCCATGCCGTGGCGTCCGTCGGCCAACGTCCGTGACGTCACAGGAAGAGCACATACGGCCTTGTCCTCTAGGCGGTGTTGGCGAAACGCGCGCTTCGACGCAGGATTCTACCAAATACACCTCGAGCCGAACCTTGTCGGCCTTTCGCCGTGGCGACGGCGGTAGCAAGGTCGCGAACCGCGGCAGAACAGATGGACCGGCAACAGACACACCATTGGCAGGTGGCGTGTGACGCCAGGTCTGACGAACACCGACATCAAAGAAAAGCAGATGAGGCGAAGAGGAAAGTCGTCATGTTTTTTTCTCGTGGGTGTCCAAACAAAAGATGGACTGCCGGACTCCAACTTTCACTTCATATGGCGGAGACGTGTCGCTTCACGCGTTCGGAAATATCCTAGCTGGTTGGACACCCCTTTAGGAGGCGGCACGCCGGCGTTCCCCGTTCTAAAGGCTCGTTCACACAGTGGCGTCTGACTGCGTTAAGACTGCTTGCGTCGCACTGTTGCTATGGCGACCCTTGCGACGGGCCAATGGGGAGGCGCTGTGCTGCACGACACAACGCAGCGCAACGCGGTCGGCGCAACTGCGAAGGAGCCTTAACGAGTATGACGAGTGCAGTGGAGACAAAGGCCTTTTAGTCTACCCACTGATCGTTCCAACCAGAGCTCGGTATTCTGACGACCCCGTACGCTCTCATCTCCTCCTCTCCCTCGGTTTCTGCCCGCGCAGCGATTGTGAGCTGACTTACTTTTTCCGTATCTCGTCGACGACACGGGGATCGTCCGTCGCCACAAACACCCTCTTCTTTTCGACGTGAGTTGTAAGGGAAAGCTTGGCGTAGTAATCCTCCACGTGGAGCATGTACTCTTGGACGTCGTGAGGGGCTGCCTCCAAGTACTTGTCCGACCTCCTGATATGCACTCTGCGGAAATTTCAATAAGATAGCTCGTTACGTAAAATACGAGAGTTGCGCCCATTCTAGGCGGGCGCCAACACCAAATGGATTACAAAGCCGCATTCCTGAATTTTATACGTCGACTGTTGAATTATCATCGTGGGGCACGTATTGAACATGCTGCGCGAGCGTATGGTTAAAACTAGGTTTCCATCAGTCAGAACACGAGTCCATGTCGAACACTGACGCAGCGCTCGTATTCAATACGGGGCGTGCGCTGGCCGTCAGCATAGGTGACCTGTACGAGTTTCGTCTCGGCCTGCTTCCAAACGCAGCCGACGCTACGATGTAATGGGACCAATAAATCAAGCTTCAAAAGTGCAAGACACCAGGCCTTTTCTGTTTATGATTGGTTCAGTGATGAAAGAACACGCCTACAGAAACGTGATGAACACAGCTCGTAGCGTCACCTTCGCCTGGACTAAGGCTAAACAGAGTTTAAAAATTCTGCCGTACGACTTTCTTGTGGTGCTGCTAGAGAAATCCATCAGAAAATAACATCACCAACAAATCGTCTTGGTGTCCCTTTTTGATGGGATAAAGCCTGACACGTAGAGGTTCATACGCCTCCCGAAGCTTTGAGCAAACTGTGGCGCCCTCATTTTGGGTAGTACAAGCTCACCTGATTGGGCCTCGCTCAACTTTTGGCGCCTTCACTGAACGATTTTCTTTCTGTGTAGTGCTAAAGAACGGAAAACCCCCTTTCTTTTCAACGTCTGAAATCGGCTAGATTCATCGCCGAAAGACAATCAAAAGTGCCAGATTCATGGCACCACAGTTAAGCCTGGTTCAGACAGTTGCGTTTGACTGCGTAGCAGATGGGATGCCCTGGTTTCTCGCAGCCGCAACGCAGTCAAACGCAGTCAAACGCAACTGTCTGAACCAGGCTGGGTGTGCCTCTCTTATCCCTGGGCGGGGCCGTCAAAATATCAAACGTTCCGACGCGCTTTTTTTTGTTTTTTTTTTCTTAATTTCTAACATATGATCACATGAAACGGCGTCTCTTCGGCTCACGCTCTTAGCTTTGACGCGTGATTCTGACGGTGCTCAAATTTCTGTCGTTTCTCTGTATTTTCCTCGTGATCGCGTTCCGCAGCAGAGCAGACACGCTTCTACGTATGTGAGACGCTCAACACTGACCTACTTAAAACAAGTCCTAACAAGTCCCTTTTCGCAAGGCCCTTTGGGCAAAGCAGGAGCCCTGTATCGCAATGAATCAAAAGCGACACCGTGTCTCAAATAAATCTTTCCCCTTTCGCTTGTTTCTATAATTTATGATACCGTATTATCTCAAAAGACTCGACAACCGATGCCTGAGCTATCTTCCGTCCAGAAGCTGCGTTCTCGTCGTTGGACAGGTCGACCCTCAGTCTTGAACCACTCTCTCCTCAAATACTCACGCGCTGAGAACAGTGACAGGCGATGTAAAAGTGAGGCAAAACAGTTGATCCGGCTAGCGCGTAGCCTCCACAGCCCCGATCGCTTAGCAACAAACGGAGTTTATATATGTAAGACTCCGTGTTTTAGGTAAATACAAATATGCCGCGAGAATTAACCCCCGAGTCGGTTTTGTCAAAGTCAAGTCAAAATGTGTTTTTATTTGTAAACAAGATGTTATTACACTTATTCAGACGGGGGTCAAAAATCTTTCAAAGAAAACTGTAAGGGGCCTCTTGGTAATAAAGGGTTAGTCAGCGATCAAGTTGGCACCATTTTATATAAAAAAACAAAAACTCGAAGAAAAAAATAAAAAATAAAAAAGAACGAAACATGATTGCGGTACGTACAGTGGTCAACGTTTTTAATAATATCCCGCGAGCGTCGACCGCCGGGCCGGCCAGCGCCGGGCCGGCCAGCGCCGTGCCGCGGAGAGGTGTGGTGATACGGGAGAGATTAGGCGCGTGCGCACAAAGCTCTTTCCGGTGACCGCACACAGCGCCTGCTCCGTAGCAAAGGAGCGCAGGGTGCTGCTTGACATATTTGTTTATCCAACGCCCACTTCCCTCTCTCTCTCTCTCCTTTTCTTATCTGTTGGTAGAGCAAAATGTCTGAAGAACGAGCGCTTGCGTGATACACGTCTTGGCGGCAGCCGCGGCAGAAACAGTGGCGGTATGACGAAAGTTTTACTCTCCGGTCTGGTTGTGTTGTTTCGTGTTTGAATTTGCTGCCGGTTGCTATTTTGAGTGTCCGAAAATAAAGCGAGTGATAAGCAAGCGCTGTTCAGATCTTTGCTCAAAGGCGGTCAGCTCTGTCTGCAGATAAGGAGCAGGGGTTGCGTGCGATAAACGGAATAGCCTAGCAGACGACGCTCGTACCGGAAAGATCTTTGTGCGCACGCGCCTAATCTCCCCCGTATCACCGCACCTCTCCGGTGCACGGCGCTGGCCGGCCCGGCGGTCGACGCTCGCGGGATATTATTAAAAACCTGGGTCACTGTACATAATCAAAATATAAAACCAAGTGAAAAGAGAGAGAAGAAAAGCCAGAAAGTCAAGGAAAAAAGAAAGACAATTGCTGTGTGTGTTTGTGTGTGTGTGTGTGATTGTGGGATTGTGTGAAAGGTGTGCGTAGGAGAGAAGAATGAATCGGGGGTTGATGAATCATGCAGATAGTATGGGTGCACGTATGGCTTGTTTAAAGATATAGAATGATGACATGGCTGTTAGACTGTGTGGTAGGGAGTTCCATGTTTTAGTAGCAATGTAAATGAAGATGAACCCGCCATAATTAGTTCGTATGAATGGTACAGATAGTGACGCTTGGGAATGTGAACGCAGAGGATACATGACATCTTGATGAGTAAAACTAATTGAAGGGCATGTTATCTGATTGTTGATGAAGTTAAATGTTAATACTGCTATACGATAATTGAGGCATTGATGAACTGTTAACATGTTGAGGAAGCTGTATGCAAATTGAGCACTTTCGCTCCTATTAACAAATAGCATTGCTCGAAGTGCTGTGTTCTGTGCAATTTCTATTGGTTTTAGTGTTGTTTTATATGTCAATCCATAAATCAATAACCCGCACGTAATGTGAGTATAAATAAAGCTATGATAAAGCATTTGGAGGGTTCGTAAGGAAATTATGTGCCGTATGTTATATAGAATTGGTATATTTTGATATATCTTGTTAGTGGTGTCTTTTACGTGTTGATGCCACGTTAATTGATGGTCCTAATTAGTCCTAAAAATTTAGTATGGTAAACTCGACTTAGGTTCCTACTTGCAAACGAAAGCTGAGGTGTGTTTAAAAGTTGTTTGTTTTTCGGGGCAAAAATTATGTAGTTTGTTTTCGCTATATTGGCAACCATTTTGTTATGGGTTAGCCAGTTAGCTAGATTTTCTAAAGTGGTATTAGCTTTCATCTATAGTACTGTCACGCTTGCATTAGATTTAAAACCATTTGTATCGTCGGGATAAATAACACAATCGTTTTGTAAACAGGCTGCCAAATCCTTAATATATATTAAAAAAAGAAAAGGACATAATATTGTGCCTTGCGGAACAACGATGGTAAAATAGGTTTAGTTGTTGAAATTGTGTTAGCTAAAGCGATAAATTGATATCGGTTAGAAATATAACTCGATTAGACTGAGAGAAACACAACGAACCCCCTAAGTACTTAATTTATGTAGTAAAAGTTCATGGTTAATAAGGTCAAACGCTTTTGTTAGGTCTACAAAGATACCCATTGTTAATAACTTCATTTGAATGTTTTGCTTTGTCTTCTCTACCATATTTAATAACGCAAGTTCTGTTGATTTCCCTTTAAGAAATCCATATTGTGACGGAGTAATCAAATTATTTTCAGAGAAGAACAGGTTCAGTCGCTTTATAGTAGTTTTTCAATCACTTTTGTAATAACAGGAAGTAAGGCGATCGTTCGATAGTTCTCTGGTTTTAGTTTGTTTCCTTTTTAATATTGGAATCACTTCGCTACTTTGAGTGAGTCAGAATAAAAGCTAGTCCTGAAAAGTTTGTTGATAATATCAGCCAAAGGGCTGTGCGATGATGGAACCACACATTTTTAGTATGATCGTCTGTATTCCGTCGCAGCCCGACGACGAAGCATTTTTTTTAACGTGTTAATGGTTTTATAAACTTGTTCTGGATTTACCGCATAAAGAAAAAAAGTCGTGCCATCACGAGATATGTTTGTGTGCCAGTGAATAGATTTGTGCATGAAATATAATGTACGTTTGTAGTGATAGTTGAAAAGTAGTCGTTGAGCGTGTTAGCGATTTCTTGTTTGTCCGTAATTATGCCTTGATCAAGGCTGATACAGTTTGTTTGCTAGTACTCTTATTTAGTGAAGAGTTAATTATTTTCAAGGTTTCTTGGGGATTGTTACTGGCGCTAGAAAGTTTACTAAAAAATAATGCAGTTTAGCTACGTTAACTAGTTTCTTTAAACAAACATTATACGTTTTATATTTAGATTTAAGGCTTAGATTGAGTGGATTGCGTTTTAGTTTTTTTATATTAATTGTTTTTTTGATGAATAGTTCGTTGTAGTCCGTACGTTAACCAGGGGATTTTACTGACTGATCTGCGAGATAGGGTTTCTGTTTTCGTACCTTTTTGAATGGAAGATATTAGTGTTGCTAAAAAGTTGTCTTGTTTTAGGTCTGCCATGGCCGCTTGGTATACGTTCTCCCAAAATCGGGGAAAACCGAAAAACTTCGATTTTCATCTGTCCTTAAATAAGAACCTCGGCATATAACTTCTTCGGAACCGCACACCTCGTATTTGTTTCTTCACAAGAAGCCCCGATAAACTTCGATCTTGTTGGACACCGAAAACACCGAGTAAAATTAAAATATGTTTGTTTGTTTTATTTCTAACAAGTCAAGTCCAATATTCAATCGGTGTTTTTTTTTTTTTTTTGCTGCATTTTTGTGATTTTTAAAAATGGTTATATATCGGCGTGCCTTTATTAATCGAGTTTTAATTTACACTGCTTTTCAGAACCCCTAGTATATATGAAAATCACATTGATCCTTACCCGACGATAGGGTGCTTGTATCCCCTGGACATTTTGAAGTCCGAGATTTTCTTCAACGTAGTGGCTTGGAGCCGGAGTATGTATCTCATGAGCTGTCCGTACCACCAGGCGTAGGGGCTTCCGTGATTAGCCACCAGGGGTTCGGCGATGGCGGATGGAATCTCAACGATGTTCCCCTTAACCCTACCCGCTGCACAAATGTTTTCATTTTTTAATAAAGTGTCAGTTTTACTGTTTATACAGCAGTGTTTATTACTCATATCTTGTTTTGTTTTTCTTTCTGTGGAACGTCTGGAAGCTACTAGGGTCGGTAAATTGATCGAAATCACGGAAAATTACCAATGGCCCAATTCTAGCGATGCCAATCTTTCTGGTAGATGTAAGTGGTCCTCCAAAAGGTCTCCATACAGTTTTGGCTAACATGCTCGATTGATGACATCTCACAGTCTCGAGGGCCGCAAATGTAAATACTTCTACATAAAGGAGGAAATACTAAATAAATATGCCTAACTAAGAATATAAATACAAAGTTTAAACTAGAGCAATAACTTAAAAAAAAGAAATGTAAGGTGAGCGAATATGTATAGTTTATTATTTTTGACGCGATATATGATGATATAGAAACTATAAAATCATTGTGACCCAGAGAAATCACTGGACATAAATGGAAGCACTTAGGAGCTGTGGCATATTCACACCGGGCAGAACGCTAATGAGAATGCTCGTTCTGATGACGTAGAATGCAAAAGCTATGAGGCTAAGCACGATATACAGAGAACGCAAAGGAATTGTTTCCTATGTTGCGCAGACATGAAGCAGGAACTACGGCTCGTAATGCTGGTGATGACAATGAGCAATAAATAATATGGAGAGAGAACACGGGTTTGGATGCAGTTTTAAAGCATGAAATGCTTTTTAGCGCTACCCTCAATCCCACACTTCTTTGCGTCCATCAGTTCGCTACATTTAGCGAGAAAAGTGGCGTCGCGTGACCTAGTGGAAATTTACGGCACGTGACCTGTACGTCAACTCCGTTTCCCCACTAAATTTAGCGGGAAAATTAATCTCGGTGGCCAAAACCATCAATTCAGTTATTCCGCTAAATATAGCGGAGAAAGTCGACGCACGTGACCTGACCTCAGGTGACCTATATAACCATTCAGTTTCCCCGCTAAATTTAGGTGGGAAATATACGACACATGATACACCAATTCCCTCATCCGACCCTTCCAACTCTCTACCTATGTTAGGGGTCCCAAACTCATTTGAGGTCGGGGGCCAGATATCACACCCCCGCAAGGTGGAGGGTCAATTTAAGGGAGGGAGTTTTACGGAGAACAGACTTTATGGCCTTGCTTCTTGCATCTGTAGGTTTGATTCGTTTTGAGGACTACGTTAGGCTCTTACCTGATGTGGTAACAAGAATTAAAATGACACCGCCTCGCCATCATGCTGATATTTTTATATATAGAACAGCATAGTACGCTTACTGTAGTTCGCGCTGCTCAATTCACTCGGAAATTATTCAAACTCAAGATCTTTCGAAAAAGAATTTCTTCATACGACTATTCTTGCTTTCCTGACGAATCTTATAGAGTACCCTGATAAAACACTTCACTAGTCACTCCGGCTTAGCGAGAGTTCATGTAGCTGAGGCGACCAAAAGCTGGGAAGCAAAAATTAAAACGAAACAATGCGAATATGTTATAAAAGCGCAGCTACGTATCGAGCAGAAATGAATCGGTGACACTAGATTACTACGGAGCATGCAATTTCTAGCGCTCGAGATATGGGGAACAGAGGCTCGTAACCGGTTACTTGCGGGCCCTGACCCAGCGAGTCACGGGCCAAATGCGGGCCGCGTGTTCGAACCCCTGAGCTAAGTGATGTTGCTCCCAGGGTGCTCTTCCCCATCCATCTCTTCCTCCCTCCCCACCCACCTTCAATCGTATATTCTTATAATGTGCTATAATCCCATAACGCATTATAATCCTGTATGGTCCTATAATGCATTTTATGCGTTATAAGACTTTGAAGGTAACGTCCCTGCCAGAGTCTTTTCTCAATCTTTATTTCGCGCTTTTGGTGCGCATGGCGAAGCCATATCTTTACGCCCGCCTATTTTTGGGTCGGTAGCAATTATTTCCTCCAAACCTGCACCACTGGAAAGACAGCGGCCAAAGGCGGGCCGGGTTTTAGACACCCCTGCTCTAAAATAATACAGAACATTTAAAGAGACCACCCCCGTATGCACAACAGTCCCATATTCATCGATTTCAAAAAATACATAAGAATTTCCCGTGACGCGCCTTTTGTCCCGCAATCATTCTAAAAAAAAAAGAAAACTCCTGTGCCTTTGCTTATTTTCAGAACACCTGGAAAAGAATGACCATGCCTCAAAATATGTATAAGACACAGAAAAACTCTGCGAAGTGACACTAGCATGACGCACGTGCGTGAACGTCATTCCTGGAACGCGTCTAGGACTGGTCTGTTTACCGCGTCCACAAAAGGGGTCTCTCGATTTCCGCCTGGTGACGTCATAGAAGTGCCACGCTGCCGCCGGTCGCGATCCTGGCGGCGTCCAAGCAGCAGCGGTGGTAGATCTGTCGGGCGGGCGCCCGTTCTGCCGCAGGCCGATCTCTTCAGCTCGACAGTCCACGGAATCTCCGGCAGTCAAGAGTTGGGACGCCGCGACGACAGCGACACTCGCGTTCGTTCGTGCTTTTCGCCGGAGCTTCTACGACCAACCGCCAGGATCGCGACATCCGACAGCATGACACACCGGCTTTTGTGACGTCGTTTGTCACCACCGTAGTGTCATAGCGCAAACTGACGTTTTTTTTTATAGAATTTTTCAGCTTACTCTCGTGTACTACAAAATGTTATTATTATTATTATTATTATTATTATTATTATTATTATTATTATTATTATTATTATTATTATTATTATTATCCGGTATACGCGACAAATAAAAAATTGAAAACGTTACAACCTGGAACAAGTTAAAAAAAAAATCAACGAGGTAGTATGCCTTAGAGCGATAAACTGGCAGCTGAAAGTGACCCCTAATTGGCCCCCGACAAGTTGCACATGTTTGTGCACTAGACACGTGAGCTTATAGTTTTACGTCTAGATTTTAACGAAGTGCTGCGCAAAAATAAGTGCTCATTGATCTTTATTGACAGTACCGACGAGATAAGTTATGTTTCGTTTGTTTTGAGTCCAAAGTCTGCATTTACCACAAAATCTATGGCAGCTTCCCAATGCCTCCGCTAGATGCCGTCAGCCGCGGTGCTGTATTTTGGGGTTTTAACGGATCTAGACATTGATATCTGCGGCTAGCAGTATTGAAAAATAGTTTATCATGTTTGTTTGTTTTTTGTTTGCAGCGATCGCAAATACAAATGTCGGCTGACTTTTGCGTAAAAGCCTCCGGATTCGGTACGGTCACTTGTCTAGTGGTCACAATAGTACAACATGGCGGCAGACAAGCGGAGGTCACTTACCTGGTGACCTCCGCCCCTCTACCTCGTTGAAAAAAATACAAAAGAGGCAAAACAAAAGGAATTTGACGACCAGTGACAAAAACGTGAACAGCTTCCGGTTGCGTGATGTGAAAAAATGAAACGATGTTTTTTTGTTGTTTCCTTTTATTACCATACCGAATGTTCGCGACTCAAGATTCCGACGACTACACTGAAAAGTTCTGCGTCTAAACATATTTTCAGTCAAGTCGTTCGCCGAACTTTGTTCCAAGGTTTGCAGCCGTGGACTTTTCCCAAACGCTTAACGGGAATTTAGACGGACCAGAGTCCTTAGAGTGTTGCAGTGTCCAGGTACACCTTAAGATCACGTGCCTGGAACGAAGAAGAGCTGCGGCTCGACTCACAGCCTTTACAAAAACGCGTAATATGCAGGAAAAAAAAAAAACGGCGCTGGCATTTTGGACGGGGGACTCAAATCGATGTTGCAGAATTACATTCGTTCAGACGCTTCTGGTCGCTCTAGAACAATTTTCTTGACGTCCGAGAGTTGGGCAATATTTGCTGGCGCCCTGTGGAACGACTCGTTGCGAATGTCAGTGATATTTAGCAGCATGACGGGCACTTCATAACCTGTTTAAAACGCTTGTTAGTGGCAGAAAGACCGTTTCCTTTCTTCCCTTCCGGCAAAAATAAAGCTACATGTATGCATGACGACAAAGTGAGGGCCCGCTTGTCTGCGAGAAGAGGCATGTATTTCCACCACTGTTGCATCTTTATACGGGGATAGCTCGAATGGAAATTATTGAATCTCTTTTAGAAAAACGCTTAGTGGATTTTCGCATCGCACAAGCGAAATTTATAATCGATCGTAAAACGCTGGCAGTTCCCAAAGCCGGGGTCACACTGCCCATACATCATACAAAAGAAAGTCACAGAAAGACACGAGTCACCGCAATATCCGTGGTTCGAATGCCGCGTGCGAAGTTTCTCCTTGAACTCACTGCCATGCTGCATTCGAAGCACGGGTCTCGCGGTGCCGCTCTCGTTCGAATCTGTATGCAGACTGTCTTTTGTATGATGTATAAGCGGTATGACTCCGGCTTCAAGGGGGACCAGCAATCGGGTGCTCGTGCTCCTGCACGTGAGCTCACGAGCAGGAGCACGAGCACCCGACGGCGGACGGACATACGGACATGGCTAGCCCCTAAGGAGCTTCGCCCCTAAAAAACAGGCCGAGGAGGACTTTCCGCCAGGCTGAAGAATATTTCTGCTGGTCCCCCTTTAAAGGTAGCCTCGGTGGTGAAAGTAGAATGCGAACGCCTGAACCCGATACGGTTGCTGACTGAAAAATTAAAGCCGGTTTCTTGAAGAGTGAATTTCAGTTTCAATCACGCGGCAGTGTCGTCCACCAGCGGCGGCTGCATGACATTACCGAGCATAGATGGCGCTAGTTCCCTGTAAGTTGCATAGATAGCCTCCATTTAAGAGAGGGAACAACACAAACTATGGAGAGGGTTTGCAATTTCATGGCGGACGCCACCTACGCCGATTAGTCGCAAGTGCGCATGCGTGGCGTTGTCGCGTGGTGAGGAGGAAAGCGACAGGAGAGGCCGAGACGCTTGCAGACGACCAACGCTTTCGTCGCCACCTTGCCAGTGCCCGGTTACTGCCATAGACCCAATGGAGTCGATTTCTGGGTAAACTGGGCGCTCAGCAGCGCTTCCGTGGTCGGAGGCGCTCATTACTGCAACGAATCGGTAACTCATTGCTCTATCGATAAATTGCGAAACTAAAATAAAATGCAAAAGTCGTGTTCATAAAATACAGGGCTAACGTTTTAATTAAAACTTTTGACGCCGTCGAGCTAGCTTAAGCGGCTTCCTAGTCGTTTGCGAAGACGAAGCCACTCAAAATCCAACATGGCGCAGCCCCTCCACCGTGCTCTGCCGCTGCTCCCTACCGCGGTACCGCGGTGGATTTTGTTTCGAAATTTACGGTTCGCGCGTGCCATGCCACTTTTCATGTCAAAGAATTGTAAGTTCGGCTTGCCTACCTTGTATCCAGCAGTTGAGAGTCCGTTACTTGTCGTTGGCGTCTTCCAGGGAATCGAAACAGATGCAGCATTTTTCGCACTCGTTGACGCATTTATTCAGTCATTGGCATGACAAAGAAAAACAATTTACACTGTCACTTTAAACAAGTGTTGCTAGGTGCTACAGTGAAGATACAATGTGCGGCATTTAGCGCGAGCACGACATAGTGCTTTTTCACTTTCACTCGTAAAATCAGATGCAACTATGGCGCGAAAATAACTATGTCTCGCTAACATGGTCGATCGTTTCGGTCACGCCGCTATATAAGTCATTTTTTCGGGGACTGATTTGTGTTCCTATGCAATTCTAACTCGCCACGTTAAATAAATAAATAAAAAAAAAAAACGGAGTATGGACTATGGACAGCTGCCTTGGGAACGAAATGGGTAAATACATGTTTCTATATTTTTATTATGGTCTCTGTGAAGGCAAACTTAAAAAAAATAATAATAATAATGTTAGTGAGACAAAAAAGCTTAGTAAAGCTCTTCGGTTACAGAATTTACCCAAAGCTTCACCATTGTCAGATAAGACAATGATGACTGACAATGGTTAAAATTTTCAGGGGTTTCCAGCCTGAATCATTTGCAGTTCTTTCCCTATCCCAGTTGCAGATGACAAAAATGAACAACATACCACCTTTAACCCTTTAAAGTTTATTATTTGTGATCGTGGCATTGATTCATGATTGTGGATGACTTACATTATGAAGAATTGTTTTGGGGGCTGGAGATCTCCATATTAAAGAGAAAATACTGTAATAGCAAACAGAAATGTTTGTTTCCGTGGCATAAAAACACAATTATAGTTTCCGATATGTGTTAGAAGCAAACCCAGTATGATGTAAATATGCAGCCCTGCCGGAGAATTGTATGCAAACAGCCCTATCGGTGAGGCATGTCTAAAAAGATTTAAATGGTTATTGGTTGTGGAATCTCAAATACCAACCTGAAAGTATATTACGATAAAACATCAATTGTTCAACCTGTGTAATAAGACAATAATGTAAACTTTTATGGGTCCGATATTGTCCAGCAAAACTTGTAATCTCAAAGAATGAAACTCTCCAAGTACTATAATTTGAATTGTAGCTCCAAAGGTCGTGGTATCACTGGTTCGAAGCAACAGATCCCCCCCCCCCTCCCCCCTAAAAAAAAGAACTGCCTAAAGGCTGTTGGCCACCAGCAGGCTAACAACTTGTCTGAACAAAGTGGATGCTCAAAGGCTTCTGTCATGCAAGGAGCAACCTGGGACAACATTGTCTCTCGAGGATATCTCAAGAAGCACAGCCGAAAGATCTCATGCCCAGCTGAAAGCTTGCGTCATTCTGACTGGTCCATGCAAATAAAAAGTTAACACAATGCATTGTTATTCGGGCAAACTTATTTGTTGCTTACTTAGACGTGAACCAAAATCTATATACATATTCTTTAATATTGTGTAGACCTTGCTGCCTATAGACCACATTGGTATTTCTCATTTCCCTTGGCTTCTTGATGAGCTTCCGATACCTGTCGCTTGCGCCGTCGAGTTGAACCATGAGTTGAATCAGGTTTTCATGGTGTGGGCCACCGAGATCCTATGATGCCCATGGGATGGACCAGCCACTGCATTGTTGTTTCTCATTTTTGCTGTATGTGTGTTCTCTATCCTCCCAGGATCTGCACAGGGCAATGTAAGAACACATTAGTTTGTATATTCGCAACACATACACTTGCAGAAAAGAAACATTCCATAGGGATGCTTCTACTATCCTTTTTGTTTTTGTTATCTTCTTTGCCCCAGCCATTCTCGTTTTACATTACAGTTTACCCTAGATTAGACTGCGTAGATTACTATGGTGGAACCTAGCATGCTGATGGTTGCATATTCAGCTTGATAGGTTGGTCAGCAATCAAGTGCACTTCACAAAAAAGTGAACACGGACATTACCTTTTGTTTATTGGGGTTCCCTGTCCACGAGGCTTGTTGGAGTGATTTTCATGCCTCGAGAATCTGTATGGATACACAGAAAAGAACACGTCAATGCAAATATTGCTATTTTATGTGCAACAAACGAGAAAAAAAAATGCCTAACGTGAGTTTTAATTGTTTTGAGGGGAGTGCGTTGGTAGGCGAAAAAACTTGCGAAAGAATTATACATAGAAGGACGGATAGCACATCTCGCGATCAAGGTCAGCTGTTTGCATTATCCCCTTCTATGCGTAAATCTTTCGAGATTTTAAAAGTGGCTTTCCAAATTAAATTATTTTACTATCCAGCTTTCTATGTATTTATCAAAGAAATAAAACATGGCTAACTAGTCGTAGGGCTGTAAAAGCATCTACACGAGATACATTAATAAAAAGAGGCACATGTTATAAGATATGAACTCTGTGAAATATTATAAAACTGGCAGAAGAATATTTATATATAGAGTACAATTTACTTGACGGGGATCTACACTGTTGAGCACGAAATCGACGGGAGGTAGAGGAGGTGAGATTTCGCCAACAGTCTAGAGATCATAAAATAATTGCAGGACGGTCTTCATCCACAAAACTACGCGCTAAAAACGCTTGCCGAAATGTGTGCATCGCAAAAAAAAAACAAAAAAAAAAACGGTGGCATTTCGTGAATTTTAAAGATAAAACCATACATTCACTTAGCTAAAACAGTACAAAACCCTCAAATAGTGCGATTTGTGGCTGGCAGTTCAGCTTTGGAAAAGTTTCCGATTGGGGTGAAAACTTTCAAACTCACCGTCGTCAGTTGGGATCCGAACGAACGGGTGCTTCTTGTCTCCGACGCTCCTTGGGCACCACTTTGCGTAACCGCACGATTGAGGCAGTTCAGAGACACAAAAAACCTTCAACTTGCCCGAGAGTGCGAGGCTCGCGCAGTACGATGATCGAGACGCCGACGCTTGACGCACCGAAGGCGAGCGAAAGCGCGAAAGCCGCGAGCAGACTCACGGACGCCTCCACAACGGTCCACCGATTTCGGAGCGAGCAGAGCGCAAGCGCGCATGCTCAGAGGCAGCGGTGTCGTTTTAGAAGCGCAAAAAACAGAAAAAGACAAAATTTCGAGAGCGTGATCCTGACACGAACTTTAAAAAAATTATGTTATATGTTTAGGAATACGCACTTTCTATTTAGTGGAATAATATGCAGTTATAACTAGAGCTAAATGAAGTTTGATTCATTATTGTTTTGTTTAGTTTTTAGTAATGAGCGCCTCCGACCACGCGAGCGCTGCTGTACACCTCTATGGTGGCGCCATCCGTGTTCCGGCCGCGCAACTCGCTCTGTGTCCGGGGGTTGACCTTGCTGTTCGTGGGGCAAGCGCGGCCCATACACCACGTGACCCGTTGGAGCGGCTAGAAACACTCTGTAATCTAGGCACACTAAAGTTGCTTGGAGCTGGCGCCATCTGTGATTTGATGTGTGATGTATCGGGCTCACGTACTTCTGCTACTGACTGGAGATGGGTGACCTTTCATCAAAATCGTCAAGAAATCAAGTTGCGATGTTCGGTACATATAACGTATTGGGCTAGGACGTTCTCGCCCTTCTTTCACCGATGGGGCTATCACTGCGTGAAACATGAGCATTTTCTAAGACAATTCATACTATGTACGCTGTGATGAAAAACAATGAAACATAACGGGCACAACTGCCAAAATATTGAGTGCTCAGATGATAGATAATAGTAATAATAATAATATTAATAATATTGTTCATTTTATGTGCCCAAAAACAACCACGCGCATCTACACATTGGCGCACACAAAAATGTGAAAATAAACACTACACACGCAAAGCATCAAATGTACAAATTAACATGACAACAAATAGTGGGCACACTTCATGCAAAATGTAGTACAGTTTCAACTTTCAACTAGGCTTTCACAGTCCCGCATTGTAACCGATGCAACTGAAAACTGAAATCACGTGTTTACATTTAAAGGAATGCCTAGGGATATCATAATCTAGACCCTGAGACACGCGGGAAATAAAAACACAAACAAAACAACGCAAGATTTTTTTTCATCAGATTATATCAGATTACAACCAACCCCGAAATTATGTTTGGCTCATCCAAAGCTGGCGTAATTAGGCAATGCCGATTCTTGGACGTAGCTCCGTTTGAACTCATCCAATCTGGTTTACGTCACATCTGATATTATCAGAGCCTATGCAAGGGATGTGATGACTTCTTCAATTGAACTTCTTTCTGCACCGCCCCCCCCCAAAGAATCCTTGCTTCGCCACTGCGCATGAAAATACCCAGAGTGTGATGGTATTAATAGAAATAACAGAGCCTGCACGCGAGTCGGTGAACTTCCAACATCTTGAACATCCGTTTTTGTTCTCTCGGGTGTTCAAGATGTTGACGACATTCCTTATTCTCCAAGCCGTAGCGATATGACTTTCTGGTCGCTGGAAAACTATACATTTCTCGAAATAAATTCGTCTGGAAACTGCCCGGAACAAACACTTTTCTTTCAAGAGAGACGATTTCCGGACCTTTATATATAAAAGAAAAAGCAAGGATACGTTGCTAACTCCACATTTTTGGCGGAAGCTGAGCGCTCGGCGATGGGCCGTTTATGTTTGCGGTGACGAAAACCCTGTAATTGTTGGGGCGGACGCGCTGTATACACGCAATTACATTGTTTTGAAAGTATCTAAAATTTAAAACAAACTGTTTATAAAACAAAGCTCTCTTAACATTCTTATTTTTTTCCTTTTCTAGGAGTCGCGCGAAACTATTTAAGAAGTCTAATGGCTCATTCGGACGGTCATTTTCCGGCAAAATATTTTGCCCTATTTTCGGCAAGGGCGTTCCTGTGGTCAAAGGCTGGCGAGTGCGCGCCGTTCGGGTGGCGCTTGTCGGGCGCTCCGAGAGGTCGTGCAGCTGGTCTGCCAGCAGGCACGTAACCAAGGGGGGGGGGGGGGGGGGGTGCATGGGGCCCGCCCCCCCCCCCCCCCCCGAAATCTTTCATTTTGCTGAGACCTCCTCTTCCCCCTCCCCCTCATACAGCATTTTGTCGTGGGCCGCCCCCCCCCCCCCCCCCCCCGCCCCCGAAACAAAATCCTGGCTACGTGCCAGTCTGCCAGACTGTGTCCGGTATCGTCATATCCGAATCGAGAAAGGGAACGAAACGAGACAATGCTCGCCGGTAGCGGGTTTGAGTAGAAAACGACGCCATTGAGACACACACCCTTTGTGCTCCGAGAAAAAGATAGCAAAAACAACGAAGATAAGGATAAAATGATTTAAAGAAAGCTCGCGCAAGGTCAGCTTGCTCCGGAAACAGCGTATTATTACACCGCTTGAAATAAAAAATGTATCCATATTGTGCTGCAGCTCGACACTTGCACGTTCATTACCATTTCAAAGGGGTGGGATTAATGAAAAGACTGAGGATTCCAGAAAAAGGTAATGACGAGAGAATATAATATAAATAGCGAAGCTGGGAAGCCTTCTTGGAGCGTCATAAAATGGCAACAGTTCTTCGGAAATCCGAACAAAATGAATTAATATTTCACGTAACGCTCCCCACATATTTATTAATCTGCTCTCCTCTTAAGTTTATAATTTAAATCCTGTAAGCGTGCAAACTGTGGTAATGTCAGTTTAAAAAAAAAAAAAAAAACTATATTGCGAAGTTACTTGTGTTTACCCACATCTCAAAGTCCAAACATATGTTGGTGATGGATACAGCCAGAGCCTTTTATACTGGGAGAGTTCGGCGGTCTATTGATCCAGCCGCCAGTCTGGCAGCACTGATCGAACAGTCTGGCAACTGTGCGCATCGCGTTCCAAGTTTCGTCGTCCGCCATGATGTGCCTTGTCGTCCCGAGCCGGCAGCCGTCTGACTAGCGTGGAGCGAGAGACGACGCTGAAAATGATCCTTCTGCGCTCTGCGAGACGTCAGAAGAAAACGTAATGGGGTGCTGTAGTGCCGTTGGGTGCTCGAACAGCGCGAAAAAAGGGTTCAGGATGTAACGGTTCCCGCAAGGAAAAGAAAACCGTGCAAGGCACAAGATCCGGGAGGCCAAAACAAAGAGGGCTAAGTGGAAGCCGACTTCGAGTTCTCGATTGTGCGAGGTAATTTTATAATTAATTTATTTTGTGAGTTAAACGCGTTTTATTTTGACTAAAACTGTGCAGCGACTTGACGCGGCAGCGTCAAGTACGGCTCTGCGTCAGGTGAGAGTGCCCATTGATCCCGAAGCCGTTTCCTGCCGCGCCACACCTGATACTTGCGAACGGTCTAGCTTGCGAACTTTGAACTGTGTATACTGTACTGCAGTATAACCGCTCATTCACACTGGAAGCGGATCCGCGTTCGCAAAGCGGTTGCGAACGCGGTTGTATAAAGATCCAGTACAATTGCACGCGCACTTGATGTCATCGAGTGCGCGTGCAACTGTACTGGATCTTTATACAACCGCGTTCGCAACCGCTTTACGAACGCGGATCCCCTTCCAGTGTGAATAGAGAGTTTTAGTAGATCGTTTCGATGACTCCGATAATGATACCCGATACTCTGCCTCCGCCTTTGCGCTTACATATATAGTATCGTTATCGGGGGTATCGGAGGTATCGGAACGATGTACTAAAACTCTCTAATGAGCGGTTAGTGCGAGCGGAGCCGATCGCTGCAAGCGCGTGCAGGTCGCGCTGAACGACGCGTGCACAGTACGAGGGCACGCGCACCGCCGGCACGTTCAAAGCATGCAGCTCGCTTTCGTAGCTTTCTCTACCACGGCCTCTCGATCCCCCCTGTTGGTGCGGCCTGCCGATTTTTTCCGAAAACAAAAGAGCGCGCGTGAGTGGAGAACTTCTCCCATCTGCCGTGGAGGCGCTGCACATCGGCGAGTGGTCTCGTGAGCTGAAAGCTATTAGCCCCGTGCGCGACCGAAAGCGTCGCTGTGGTCGGCCTTCCACGATTGGCCGAACGCTGACTATGACGTCGGAAAGGGGATTTTCATCGACGGAAATAAGAGGAATGAAAGAACTTTAATTTTGACGGTGTTGGCAGTGTTCCTTTAAGAGCGCAATGATTTCAAGCTTCCACCATGCTAATAACAAACACCATCTAACTTGTTGTTTGCAAGGTAATGACGTCACAAAGGGGAACCACAGGAGGGCGCCACCAAAACTTCTCGCCGCTAATACTCCGTTTCACTTTATGTTGTACCGCAGACAAGGCTAGAAGCGCGAGCTCATAGCGTTGGGAGCTACTCTTAACGCACGAGAGCTTGTGCCGCCGAGATGTGCCTTATAGAGCAAGGAGCTCGCGCTTGTAGCCTTTCCTGCGGTACATCATAAGGTGAAAAAGAGTATGCGGAGGGCAAGTTCGTCTGCTTCTCGCGCAGGGGGTACCGGTGACGTCAGAACGCCGTGCCCTGATTGGCTGATCGCGGCCCCCCTATCTGAGCGTCGTCTGCTCCTTTGCAACGTCGTCTCCGTCTGTCTTACCTTTCCTACGACTTTCGGAAGTGCAGAGGCCAGATTCACAAAACCATGTTACGCCGAAAGAGTGCGTAAGACAAAACGTGAGAACAAATTCGTATTCACGAAACGAAATTATCGTAAGTTTTGCTCAGGTTATGACGGAATCCTACGACGATCAACTCAGCATGGCCGACAGCGTCGCTCAGTTACTTGGTCGCGACGACCAACGGACGTTTATTTTTGTACGTGCTCTTCTCACGCGTCACGACTACAAGCAGCAAGAAAAAAAGTAAAAAGCACTTGAAATAAACCACGACGAACAAGAACGCTGGATCCACAAACACCCGGGAAATGCTGCAACGGCCACGATTCCACTGACCCCGTCCAAGCGAGCTCGGCAGATAGGCCTAGCAGCGGCGCAGCGGTGCTCCGACGGTCCTTGGCCAAGACCGTCTGCCCACGACCGGCTGGCGTGCTGAATGGAATATGCCCGCGCGACCCTTGTGAACCCTTCAATCTCTTCCTCTTGTCATCGCCTCGTTTTCCGAGGCAGCGGCGACTCTCGCCGGTGAAAAAGCGGTGAATCTCCGACAGACGCAGGAAAGGTAAAGCAGCCATCGCTTTCACTAGCAGACGTAAAGCAGACGACGTTAACTGCACCAACCCGCCGACGCCGTTAAAGAGTGAGGAGTCTCACCGCACACGCAAGGAGGGAAAAAGTATTTGGGAGGGAACTTGCGGACACTCTCGCTTCTTAGCAGACAAACCTCGGCGCCTCGGGACACCTCGCCAGCGAGTCCCTTGACTTCCCCCCTTGATGCACGTCTGCTAGTTGCTCGACAAAAACAACGTACCGCTCGAGTTATTTCGTCTCCCCTCTCCGAAAGGCGAAGTCGAGCTCGCTCGTAAAGACCTGCACTTCCGAAAGTCGCAGGAAAGGTAAGACAGACGCAGACGACGTTGCGAGCAGACGACGTTGCAAAGGAGCAGACGACGCTCAGATAGGGGGGTCGCGATAAGCCAATCAGGGCTCGGCGTTCTGACGTCACCGCTACCTCCTTTCTCATGCGCAGAAGACGAAAATGAGCCCACTTGCGAGGCGTATAGAAAAGGCGCCCAACGCGCTCTTGCTTCGCGACCCAGAGAAAATATCTGCCCGTCATTGGCTTCGCCGATACCGAGGCGCTGTCGCGGTTGCAAAAGGCCGCAAAAATCGCTTGTCCCCCACCTTTGCACCACTTTGCGCGGAAAAAATATCGCAGTTTTACCCTGTGCTCGCATGCGTGGTTTCTGTTTTCGATCGTTTTTTTGCTCGTTTCTATAGTTTCATGGCGATAACCACTGATGGATCAGAAAAAAGAGAAGTAGACAGCCGCCTTTTGTCTGTCTCTGCACAGTTTTAAAGTGTGCAGATGGGTTACGGAGCACGCGATGCCTAAAAACTGTTGCGTGCCGCGTTGTAAGTCAAATGCCGCGAGAGATCCGGAACTCTGCTATCACGAGCTTCCGTCTAGAGAGAAATTTTGGGATGCCTGGTTGAAGAACATTTCGCGAGAAGGCAGCGAGAAGGGCAGCCAGTGGCAACCAAGCTCCAGGAGCGTCGTGCGCTCCCTTCATTTTAAAGGCCGACGTTTACTTCGCGCTTTCCACTTTTGCCCGTCACCTCCTTTCCTATATCCTCTTCACATTTTACCTTGCCCCAACCTGGCTCCCCTCGCAGCTTAGGAGAGGGGAGCGCTATGTGGATTATCTTCCCTGCAGAAAGCCGAGGTTGTACATATAGGCATTTAAGGCGGAGGACTACAAGGTAGGGATGAAGCGGAAGGTACTGCGACCGACAGCGGTGCCGACTCAATTCCCATTGTATTCGTTGTACATGCAACCAGCAGGTTCAAAGAAACGCAGACCGCTTGTTCGTGTGCCACCTAACGCGTCCCCGTCGCATGTGAGCGGTAGAAGCCGACAACGCAAAATGCAGTTCCCTGCAGAAAGAAGACGAGCTGTTGATGAGTGCGTGGCTATTGAACCTTTCCTGCAAAAAGAGTTTGAAGTGGAAGAATGTCAGACGTCATTCAATTTGACAGCTATAGGCTTTATGGAAGATGCCAAGAAAAACGCGCACCGCCTTCAAATGCAAGCCAAATGACTGAACGAGCGAATTAAAAAACTGCGACAAACCTGCGACGAATTTCAAGACAGATTTAAGCAAGGAAGGCTAATGTGTAAAACCCGCTCAACTTTGCAGGTGACGTGTCCTGAATGCAAGCTGTAACTTAAGGAAAATGAATCTCGTGACGGAGAAAATCAGTTCGTGTTTAGCCTTGACCAAAGAGGACTCAGCTATCCACTACCTGAAGCTGTCTGGCCGTGCAAGCTCGTCTGCACCTTTGTCGAGAGGGCTCTACAGTTGGCAGAGATTCGTCGTTCTGGACGGATTGGCAAGGTTCTCTCGAGCGCTGAGCTTCCACACCTTATGGACTGCCCGCTGATGTGGTGTACTAACTGCAGAGACCGGTACCACAGCTAAGAACTCTGCGAGCTTTTTCTCGGGAAGCTCGTCAGTCCTCTTCTGGCTAACTCGGCTGGTGACCTAAACAGCCCTCTAGAGAATATATTGAGACTTTCGCGGAAGCCTCTTTCCCGAAAGGTATTCCGCTTGCAAACTATATGACTCCCTTGATCTGTTCGTGAACAATGAAGTTTATATTGCAGAAGTTATGCACGAGGAATCCCTTTCTTATTGTCCCTCACAGATAAATAAAAGGCACAGCTCGAGCGTGCTCGAGCATCGGTTAAAATCGGAAATCATACGGCCTAGCTATATCCAACTATAACTCATTACAGTGGTAATAGAAACGGGGACGGGAACAAGAAAACGACAATTCGCTCATACTGCCAGCTGAATGCGGCTCTAACGCGCAGCCTGCAGCTGAGTGAGCTCCTCGCAGAAAGAATTATGTGCTTCTATTCGGCACAGATTTGTCACATCATTCATGCAATCTGGCACTTGTTTCAAATGAGACTTGCCGCTTCACGAAAAACAATCTAAATAGCCACACCTAGGGTGCCTGGAAACATGTAGGCACCCTTGGCCACACCGGGCGGACTGCGCCTCTGGATGGATGGATGAATACGGCTGAGCCCTTTGGATCGGGCGGTAGCTTACGCCACCTAGCCATTTTGTCTTACCCTTTAAGCTTAGAATATTTAAATGTGAAAACTATATTCACTCTGTACTGAAAAGAAAGTGAGGCTATAAATCCCCCTTGCCATCAGTTAATAAGAAAATGCCTAGTTTTCTCTCGCTTTCTGCCACCATTCACTTAATCTTTGCTTGGTAATCTCTACTGTCTTGAAATCCACTTTTCCTTCGCTGTCTCTAAAACCCAATGACCTTATTAAATCTATGTTGTCTTCGGTATGCATAGGGTGAAGCCCTTTACAGTAGAGTATCAAGTGCTCAGCCGTCTCGTCCTCCTCTCCACAAGCAGCGCACACTGTGTCCATTTCCTGGTACTTCGCTCTGTATGTTCTGGTTCGCAAAACACCTGTCCTTGCCTCAAACAACAATGAGCTTCCCCTAGAATTGTCATAAATGCTTTCTTTGGCAATAACTGTTTTGTTTAATCTATAGCCTTCCAGAGCCTTCTTTGTCTGCATTCCCTCTAGCCACCGATCTCTTTCTGTGGCCTTAACTTTCTTCTTAACTGAGACCTGCTCTTCCGTAACCCCACTATAGCCTAAAAACTTTCCTCTTAATTTCCTAGTGCGCTGTCTCCATTTTGTGTCTATACTCCTCATGTATAAATAGCTGAAAATCCTTTCGTGCCCATTGCTCCCCACCCATTTGCCTCAAGCGATCCTCAAATTCTATCTTGCTCACAGCTTCCCTGCCTTCAAACGACGCCCATCCCATGTCTCCTTGTACTCCCTGGTTCGGTGTTTTGCAATGTGCCCCCAAAGCCAGCCTACCTACTCCACGCTGTTTTATTTCTAGTCTTGCATGCACTTCGGATTTCATGCATAGCACTGCGTTTCCAAAAGTCAAGCCAGGCACCATGACCCCTTTCCAAATCTCTCTCACCACCTCATACCTGTTGTAATTCCAAAGTGCTCTATTTTTCATTACAGCCGCATTTCTGTTGCCCTTACCTATTATATACTTTTCATGCTCACTGAGATATTCTGCACCACCACATATCCATACTCCTAGATACTTGTATTTAGTAGCTCTCTCAACTGTGATATTCTGTATCTTCAGTCTCTCAACATCATCATTGTTAAAAATCATGACTGCTGATTTTTCACTACTGAATTCTAAACCTAATTCCTCTCCTTCCCTACCACAGATGCTCATTAATTCCTGCAAATCTATCCTGTTGTTAGCCATTAGTACGATATCATCCGCATATATCAGTCCCGGTAAAGATTGCTGAATTGTTTGGCCTAGCTTACTGTACGAAAGGTCAAATCCAAGCCCACTCTTCTCTAGTCTATCCTCCAATCCTCTCAGATACAACATAAACAGCAAAGGCGATAACGGGCACCCCTGCCTAAGGCCTCGTCCTATCTCTATTTTCCCCGTTGCCTTTCCTTCCCATGTTATAATCACCTTATTATCTTTGTAAATGTTCCTTAATATTGCTGTTAGCCCTTCATCTAGGTTTAAGCTCTCCACTATGTCCCACAGAGTTTTTTGGTTCACATTGTCATAGGCACCCTTGATATCCAGAAATGCCAGCCAGAGCTGTCTGTTTTCTTTTTGCGCAATTTCTATACAATGTGTTAGAGAAAATATATTGTCTTCCAACCTTCTTTGTTTCCGAAACCCGTTCTGTAACTCGCCCAGTATGCCCTCGCAATCTACCCATTCCTCCAGTCTGTTCTCTCGCCGATAACGAGCGCCAAGGCTGGCGCTGCGGGGTAAAGTAGAACTATCGCGCTCACCGGCGGCGCGAGACATACGGCAGGCCGCTCCCAAGGGGAGTCCCCTTATCAAGCGGCCGTGTCTCTACGCTCGAGTTTTTATACTTCGTTTCACCTTATGTGCGAGCGAAGGCAAAACTGGAAGCGCGAGCACGGAAGCACCGTGCGTTCAGGCTTTGCTCGAGCGCGCGAGCTGGGGAGAAATGCAAAAAGCGCTGGTCTCGCGCTTCTAGCTTTGGCTTCGCTCGCAGGTAAAGTGAAACGAAGTATAGAAGCGGCCTCGCAGCTCCGCTTCGCCGTCTCGCAAGCGCTTTTGTTTCATTAGCGATACCTTCATTTTGATATTTTTTTCAATACGCGTAGTAAATACTTACTTGTCATGCCTTTTTTTTTTTTTTTCTTAGGTCCACTTCGCAAACAGTGAATTCGAAAGCGGTTGTCGATCCCAAAAAGCTCTGGCACAACGCGATGCCGACGCTGCTTCTTCACAGCAAACCAAACAATGTCAGAAAAAAAAAAAAAAAAACCGGCAGGTGAAGCACGGCGGAAAATCCCGATCGGTCCGCCGTATTCCGCACAACAGTGCACAAACCTTGTGATGTGGTAAACAGTCGGGGAGCGATCCAGACAATCGAACTTACCCACTGAAAAATGCGCACTAGGCCGCTGAGCTGTGTCGGACGTCCGGCGTTTTTGAGCGATTCCCCATTAATAAATGAGTGTCGTTCGTAAATGGGCGGTTTGTTTGTTAATTTTTACATGAATAAAGCACCGAATCACAAAATGCCTGTTTTCCGACTTTCTCCTCACGGCAACAAAAGCGCGAACGGCAAAACCGACACGCGTATACATCACACGTCAATGGGGGCCCACTTGCCGGGAGGCACATCATGGCGGGAGCGGAACCCTATGAAACCGCTAAACGTAGCGGGCCGTAAGCCCCTCCTATCCGCCGAACTCTCCCAGTATAAAAGGCTCTGGATACAGCGTGCTTGGTATCATCAAATAATTGGAAAAGTTAACGAATCTCACGCGCGACCCAGGCCAACGAAAACGCCAGTTGCCGGCGCTTTGTGCTCTGGTGGAGAGGGTCACGTGTTGCGCCACTGCCGCGATTTTGGTTGTCGGTGCCGCCGGGAAGGGCTCGCCAGCGATTGACCAATGACCACCCGAATTCACCATAACTTTATCAAAATTTTACCGAAGATTTTTCAGGTTCGCAAAACCAGTCGATCTGCTAGGTTCGACAAAAAGGTTCGGGATGTCCCTACCCGCTACCCTTATCGTGATGACTCAAAGAGCTACCTGTTACCTCCTGGGATTGGGTTCTTCTCCGTACTCCTCGTGTCGGCGTCCGTACAAGATGGGCCCAGGATCGGGAGGAACGTCTTGACCCACTTGTTTCCGGGGGCGTAGTGCCACTCGGAGGTGTCTACCACCAGCGTCCTTCCACTGCGCAACGCCGCCACCAAGCACCAGAGCAGGTTGTGGACACCCGATGCCAGTCCGCACTTGTTCGTGAGAGGACAAAAGAGCTTCGGAGCCGCGCTGCAATTGGCCGGATTCTGGAGAAACACGCAGAAATTGTAAGTAGATAGGCTCGTTTCTCTTTCTCCCGAAGTCTGAGCGCAGCCGACGATGCTTCCTTCCATCTCAAACGTCCCAGACGTTGCGCTCGAACATTTTCGACGTTTGAAAGAAAATCCGTGACTTTTTACCCCAAGGTCCTTAACCTTCTCCTAAAATAGTTTCACCGATTTTTTTTCCCACCGTATCTGAAGAGGCCCAAAATGCATTTCTGTACGCATGAGGTCTTCAACGTCTATGCTGAAAGCACTGCAGCCTTTTGGGTTGCTTTCCTTCAGGAACTCAATGACAGCCAAGGAACTCGGGATGCCAAAAGGGTCACCTATTACCAGCGCGTCGAATCAAGTTTAAACGTCTTTCATTTTTATTCTGTGGAGTATTTTGTTGTACGGCTTCAAATATGTTTCATTTGTAATACGTCTACGGGGCTTCCAACGCAAGAATGTTGTAATTGTCAGGTGCAAAGCAATAATTAAACAAAAAATGAAAGACATTTAATGTAATGCGAAATTAGAGAGCAGCTCTAATTTACTGTAATACGAAATTAGAGAGCCGCCCTTGAGGAGAAGAAGGGTAGGGTACGGAAAGCAGGGTGTGCGCCACCTCCTCTCCTCCTCCCGTCCTCCTCCCCTCCTTTTCGTCCTTACCTCCTTTGCTCCTTCTTCTCTCTCCTCTCCCCTACTCCTCCTCTTCCTTTTTTCCTCCTCTCCCCTCCTTTCCGTACCCTTCCCTCTTCCTCCGGCGTACCCTCCCCTCCTCCTCCGTACACTCCCTTCCTCCCCCGCCGTACCCTCCCCACCTCCAACAGTTTCCCCTCTAAATTTAGCTGAAAAATTGATGCCACGTGACCTAAACAGCAATTCAATTTCCCGCTAAATTCAGCGGAGACGGGAAAACGCACCAATACGAACAACGCCGTGACAATGCACTTTGGTGCTGCTTGTAGCGTCGTCTACAATGCAACGGAGTGTAGCCGACTAAACGCGTCTCTCCAGTTCCCGAGATTTTGTTTTCTACGCGAAGTTTGCAAATTAATGCGCCGGGAAACAGAGGAGAAGAGGGGACGAGAGCGCGCGGGATTCTCAGAACACAGAGCTCTGCTTGGAATGATTAGTGGGTATATCCAGCCGGCAACAGCCAGGTGACGCTAGCAGGGTGCGAGCGTGCACGCTTATAACCCCGTGTTTGTTGTAACTTGGCAGAGGGTGAACGATAAGCCCCACATTGCGTGCCGACGGCTTCGATAGGCGCTACGTGCAAAGTCAAGATTTTGAACATCAAACGAAAGATGAGCAGTGCCTCAAGCATTTGCACGACTGCAGATATTTGGTCAAACAAACCACAAAAGCTTCATGGGCATGACAGCTCAATGGTTCACAGAAAACCTTCAGAGAGAATCCTGCGGCATTGCCAGCCGTCGCATGACAAGGAGACACACTTTGACGAAATTGGTGAAATGATCTCGGAGATCCATGGCGAATTTGTTGGTTATGACCAGTGCTCCAAAATTGTATACACAGCGACAGACAACGCAAGCAACTTTGTAAAGTCGTTTAAGGTGTTTGTTGTTGTAGAGAATGTATCTGAAGAGTTCCGGACAGCGCGCTCCCCCCGTGCAGGCCAGGTAGGCGAACCTGATTTGAGTTCTGGCTCTAATGATGGAGGCGATGGTGATGAGGTTTCTTTCCCTGGCATTAGTGAAATCATGAACCCACCGAATGAGATCCCTGGTGTCACTTCCATCACACATTAGGTGCGCCATTCACACATTAGACCTGATCGCAACCACTGATGTGACTAACGCTCTATCGAAGCAAGGCGGTTCATATAAGAAGCTCTGGGGCAAAGGAAAAATGCTTCAAACTGTGGTCAGATTTCAATCAGAACGATCTAGAAGCAAATGTGGCTCAGGATCTTACTGGCATGTGGCTTCGAACGCCAGGAGAAACACGGTGGAACAGCACCTTCGATGCCGTTTGTTGGTTAACAGAAGAAATAGTGAAACACCGTCTGCCAGAAATAATGGAGAAGCTAAAATTACCCCCGTTTTTCGCAGTGAAGTGGAGTGCTTAAAGGAGTACGCCACCGTGTTTTCGCCCTTGGCAGAAGCCCTCGACAGACTGCAGGGGGAAAGGCATTGTTTCCTGGGCGCACTAATGCTCACTGTCCAACAGACTATGAAATCAATCTGTGTAGCTCAGCGAACTCTCAAACACTCTTCAGAGCTTGCTGAAGCCCTCGTTGCAGGGTTGCAGAAAAGATTTGGTGACATGATTAACTTCGCAGAAGGGAGTAAGGTCTTCACGGTTGCGGTTGTTTGTCATCCCACCTTCAAGCTTCGTTGGGTTCCCAAAGAAAAGAAGGAGTGGGCAAGAAATTGCTTCACTGAAGCAGCAGTGAAGAACGCCAGTTTATGCGTAGAGGGAACAAGCTGTCCAAGGCAAACATCAGGAAAACAAGACATATTCTTCGATTTCAACAAAGACGGTGCGGGCCCCGAAGTTGTGCTCGGAGAGCCTGTGCGGATGGAGTGCTTGCGATACTTATAAACAGGCCGCTGGTAATACAGAACGGCTAGAGCTGTGTCCTCGTATTAATGATGTTTTCATCCAACTGAACTGCGTGTTACCTTCCTCTGCTCCGGTATAGAGCGTATTTTTTACACCTTAGCCTTAATTGAGACGCCACGACGGGACCACTTGTTGGACTCGATGTTCCAGAGCTGTTGCTTTTCAAAGCTAATGAGAAGTTTTTGTATAAGTCAATCGTGTTGCAATAAATGATTTTGGTTTAATTGCCTGCATGAGCGAGCTTCCACAGCACTTGTCTTTTTCGTTGTTTTGAGAAGACAATAACTATACTCTGTCTCAGTCATGAATAGCGCTGTGAAAGACACGGGGACGAGCGCGTTGATCTGTGCAGCGCCCAACTGTTGCGCAAAGACTCGTGGAAATTGAAGCTCTTTCAAGAACCATGCGCTTGCGTCCGAGGTTTCCCCACTTACGCACGTAACTGTCGAGGTGGACTATAAGTCTGCACTAACCTCTAACAACACAATGGCGGATTGTCGTCTTGCGAAAAGGCGATATTTGTCCTTGGAATCCTCATCTAGTCATTTCTCGGAGGAAAGTGATTGTGGCTATATGATTGACGCACATAAGCGCATTATAACTTTATTGTGTGCAATAGATTGTCAGCGCGAGAGAAAGAGTTTACTGTGTGACCCCTTGACCAGGTTCAATATTCGCTGCCATTCCCTCAAATAATTAATGTCCCCCTCCATAACGCGCTCAAGTACCCATGGGGCTGCGCGTATAATAAATGATTGTGGTAAGAAGTACTTGTACTTCAAGTACATTGCCTCCTTGTACTTACTACTTTGCTTGAAGTACATAACCTCTCAACTACTTTGTACCTGACTTTAAGTACTTTTTTATGTACTTTACCCAACACTGAAAAGAGCCTTAACTCGTTCGACGAATGCAGTGGGGAGACAAAGGCGGCTAGCTTTAGGACCAATCCTCTGAATCAGATCTAAGAGAGTCTCGAAGTCCCAGCAAGTGGATCAACGCGCCAGCCGAATGCTCGGCTAGTTTTCTGAGCAGCCAGATACGAAAAGCCTATCGGACCATTCACGTCTGCATGCCCGCACGAAAAATGGCAGCCTTCAATGCGGACGCAGATGCCGGTTTTCGCTGCGAAAGTCTCTTTTTCAAGTTTCTACCGAACAGCGGAAGCGACTGGCTTCACGTGAGTGGTCGTCTGGCACGGGCCTCCACAGCTCTCACTTCGAAGTCGAAGCGCTTCACAGCGCTCCGAGTCAGAGGACTGTGCGATCCGAAAATCTGAGCGCACTCTGACAGAACCTGGTGTATATACCTGGAGCGCCCGACTTCGACAAGCCGAATGTTCATCGGCTTCTCAAAGTGCTCCAAGAGACTGGAAATCGACCAGCCTATATACCATATGAGAAAGGAATGAAAGAGGCGGCTGGTTCTATGACAATTATGAACAAATATTTGATTATGTCTTTTAATATGCTTTGCAAGCATCATTTCATGATTTAAGGAATGCATTTTATGCTTTCCGTGAAAGTTGCAATCTGTAATCTTCGACGGCACGATTCGACACGTTAGTGCCCGGCAACATTCGAGAACATTGAAAATAATTATTACTTTATCAAACAAACAAAATGTGATCAGAAGTTGTCTTGGCGAGGCCGCAGTAATCAATCATTTATTTTCGGCGATCAGCAGAAACACAAGGCCCCCGTCTTGCCTTGTTCTTTTATTTGCACTGAATGTAATTAAATAACGCTCTTTCAACCATATAATTTTAAAAAAAAACGTTTTTTTTCTTTTTTACTGTTTTAACGATTTTATTGACGCATGACTTGTTCTCGGGCATTTTGTTTTTTAACGTGCAAGGAAACCTCAAGCAAAAATATGCATTCCTAGACTTATTCCCACACTTATAGACTAGAATCTATATTATCACGCAAACATATGTGTGCAAAAAAAAAAAATATTTACTGAGCAAGGTCTAAAAACATATATCAGTGCATCTACTTCACGGCAGGCCACTTAGCATTGGACCTACGAGATTCTCTCAATCAATGCTAAGACGACCGAAACACCTTTCAAGTGGCAAATTAAGTAAGCCGTGTGACACTTAAGACGACATTCGCAGTTGTGACGTCGTGATATGTGTCGCCTTGGATCCTCTACTTTTAGGTCGTAAAGAAAATCAGTGCAACCTTTCAGAGCGCTCGCTCCGAAGATTGCACTGGCTGGTTCCACGGAAGTTTTGCTAAAAAGAGGACGCGTGGGCAGTTTTTTTTTTTTTTTTTTTGCGGTGCATGTGGGGAGAGGAATTGAGGGAAAGGAGACGATTGGAAGGACTAGCTCTGATTGGCAGGATTAGCTGGTCGACGCAAAAGCTATCTGTCTTTATCTCTTACCTACTTCATCTCCCTCTAATCGGAGCAAACAAGCGCGTCGCGTCTGCTCCTCGTGCAGCGTCTCGCGTCCAAACAGAGTGACCAAGGCGACTGGCCTTTGCGTCTACTCACTCATCCTTCCAATCAGAGCCCGGCACTCTGACGTCACTGCGCGTTCTTGTCTCCTCCTCTCCCTCAGTTTCCCTCGCTATACGTGTCTTCCACTGACGTCACTTGGTCACGCATAATGACGGGGAAAAGGACGCGTGTGAGCGTTGTTTCCGCTGTGTTAACGAAACGCTTCTGGCAACCAGAAAGAGGGCTGACTGACGTCACGTGCGAGCTACGCATAGGTCTGAATCGCCAACACACTACTGTCCCAAATGAATTTAAAAAAAATAAGAAACTGATAACTTCTATAAGAATTAAGCTTTAGCCAAATTGACCAAGGAATCTACTTACTTGCAAATCGTGAATCGTTTGTTGTACGTAGGTTTGAAGTTTCTTCATATTTTCCGCAATACGGTCTTGCACACCATCCATATTCTTTAGACGCTTGACGTCCATTTGCGCAATTCTGAACGTGTCGTAGACACCACGGAGTAACGAAGGTGCGTCGAAGAAAAATTGTTCAGATATTAGTAGCGAACGCAGCGTACATTTACCATATGGTACACTGCCTGACGAACAGCTATTGCACAGGCTAAGAGAAAGTGGGACACATCATATAATGTTTACATCATACTGCGGCTGTTTTCTATTCTCTCCAAACAATAAACTGTCATGTTTTTTGTTTTTTTTTGTTTTTAAACTAGGAGGAACAGGTTTGTCTTCTCACATTTCGGGAGAGATTTATATTGACTGTTTGGTAACAAGCAGCGGGAATAAAGCATGGCAACATATTCTGTCGGTTTGCTATGCTACCCAATCTAGACATATTTTATAACACCCATGTTTGACTCTTTCCGGCATGATATCTGTTATTTATTCCTAAATTCAAAATTTTCATGAAGAAAACGTCAAATGCTGGCGATGCCAAAACCAATGTTCAAATTTTCCCGCGCTTTCGAGTGGGGTGACGTCGCAGGTTCTATAACTTACAAGTCGAACAGGCCGCCTAAAAGAACACAGTGTTTTGCAGATATTGTTTCGTTTCTTCTGGCGTGAACTTAACCAGCATTCATTTCTCACCACTCTGCGTGACCCGTCGAGAACAAGCTGAGAGAAATATTACAACACATGACGTCACGGTTTCAGTACTGCCAGTAGAACCCCTCGACCACTCAGATCAACTTGAAAAACTTTCGAAAAGTTCGCGAAAAAACAATCATAGTGTGACTTTTAAATTAGGTTACTATAGTTCAAATGTGTCTGTTAATAGACCCCTTTCAAAAGTTAGTGGCAACGTCTGCCCTCTATTGCTTGATCCCATATTGTGAGCACGGATTGGACACGAGCGCTACGTCATCGTTCGGCGAGGACTCGGATCCAATCACGCGCTTCGTGTCCAAGAATGAATAGATGGATGCTAACGGCTGTAACCTTTCTATCGGGCGGCAGCTTGCGCCACCTAGCCTAAAGTCCATCAGACAATGGTGACCGCCAATGTTGCCTGGTGGACTTTTTGAAAAGGGTCTATTTTGAGGCAAATCAGAGTGTATAAAAATTTCGCCGAAGCTCTCCTCTAAGGTTCCGTTAAGAAGAAATAAATGTACTTCACTTGTAAAACAGAAGAATTCAAACAAAAGTCTAGCTCACACAGTACCGTTTTCTTTCGTTGCTTTAGTTGTGGGCGGCTAATTACGTCTGCTTACGCTGCGAGTCACGGGACATCCGTGATTTGTATGAAGCGTGACAACCAGTCCAAGGAGTAATTTTGCACGCGACATACGGAGCACGAATGTATCGAATACTCATGACGTAACGTGAGGAAACGTAAGTAAAGGCTTCAGTGTGAATGGGTCGTTATTCTCTGCTCATTCGCAGTGCATTCATGCCGCGCTGTTTTAATGCATGCCAACCTTACGCCGTCAACGTTTTAATTTAACTTTTTTTTCTTTCGGGGCCCGAAGGCATTACAGAGACGAGTGCCACACTGCAAGACAGATGTAAAAGTAGAACTAATAAAAACGCAAAAATATAACATTACAACGAAACAATATGCTTTAAAAAATTAATCATTGCAATTTTAAACTCAGCGAGCTATAGTAATTGTAACTATATAACTGGGGAAAGACGATTCCAATCAATCGAGTTTCTGGGCAAGGAGAAGTAGATGTGCTGCATCGAGGATTTTACCTTTTAATTAATCATTGGTTCACGTTGACGTGTAAGATGGTTCTGAAAATAACGACTGTCGAAACACACCTGACTTAGCGCATAAAGCAAACTTGCCTTTTTTGAAGAGAACGGAATTCTGACTATCTATAATTGGGACGTAAGGCTTTGGATATTCCATCATATTAAAGAGAAACTGACCCGACGAGTAATCTCCTAGATGACAATTCATTTCGCGATAAGCGAAGAATACAACCAGGGGACGCAAATACTATGAAGTTTTCTCTCCTGTTCTTATCCAAGGAAGCATTCAACAAATACCCGAAGTACAAGTCTTGCTCAGTAAGATATATGTCACGTACCTCAAAAAGTCCATAGACTGCTCAAGAATTAGTTCTTTAAGCCCCTTTTTCTTCTTATCCTTCTTGGTTCCTAAATAATATATAAGAAAATTCCGCATGTCGTTTATTCCAACTTGAAGTCGGTTGTATATTGTTGCTTGCTTGTCTTCAGACTCTGAAAAGAAAAGAAAAAAAGCTGATTGAAACAATAAATGTAACTCGCTTTCTATTTCTTGTTACACTTTAGGGTTTGATAAGCAATTATTGATCACGAAAAAGTAACCCTGACATTAATACTGATATTGCCACGAGGAAGAAAAATGCGGGCTGTAGCAGGTGCCGTGGCAGCGTCATTGGGCACGTGCCTGCAAAAAGCAAATCGCAAAAAAAAACAAAAAAAACGCCATTCAGTAGACGTTTTTGTCTGTTTTCCCAATAATTGTAACAATATTTAAAAGTAAAATAAGTGTTCATCACGCAGTAATAATTAAAAACTCAGCGCGCGCGCGCGCAGTTTCAGACACATCTATGTTCAAGCCCTCGCAAACGAATGACAGACATTCGTATAGAAACACGCAAATGCTTGCACGATAAATGCAGATGGGTACATTTCCACTGAGGCACTCCCATAAGCATGCATGCACACGATACACAACCAGTGAACGTTCACAGATACTCATACATAACCAAAACGCGCATACTTGAACACACACACACACAATTAGATCCGTACACGTATACACAAATGCCGACACAGATACAGGCACCCAAAGGCGACTCACATACATACAAAAACAGACATATTCGGACATAGAAACATGCGCATTCTTGAGCACACAAACGCCTCAAAAACACAAGGGTCTGCATTTTTTACATACACAGACACAAACTTGCTATACACACCCAAGCGGCACAAGAATATTAGCCGAATATCTACACAATATTGTTGGCAAATACTCCCAATATACGGTTTTTCCCATCCACAATATCGTTTCAAAAGTGGGGCAGTACCTGCACAATATCACTGGAGTACTGCCAGCGTCGGATGAGTACCCGCCAGACATCGCGTATATCTGTAGACTACTAGCACCGTCGACTGAGCATCTACCGGACATCGCGTGTCAATTGAGTACCGTCAGTGTCGTCTGAGTACCCGCCGGATATCACCCGTGTATCCATAGAGTACTTAGAGAGTCGGCTGAGTATCCGCCAGGCATCGCGTATGTCAATCGAGTACTGGCAGTGTCGTCTGAGCACCCACCGGATATCGCACCTATATCTGTAGAGTACTTGGAGCGTCGGCGCTAGATTATGCCCAATTCATGTGCTACAATATATAGTTTTATTTACTCACGCCACCATCACGATTCGGGCCCTTCGGGCACCTATTATACACACATATAGATACATTACGCACAACAAAAACATCAACTGGACATTTACATTGAGTGCATACTCATACACGGCAAATGCAAACATAAATCCAACAGCACACTAACCCGATCACTACTTCTGAGCTCTGTGTTTCCGCCTTTTATACTGGTCGTTTTGAAGGTACGGATTTTCTCGGTGACCACCTATGCAGTAAATATTATTCCGAGCATGTTGATTTTTTTCGGTAATGCCATACCTCTGAGAGTATTTTGATCGGCTGAGGGGATGAATCTCTTAGTAAAAAGTAAACGCTCCTGTCGTAATTAGTTTAGAGCCAATAAATCAAGCCGTTCCACTGCGGTTCCAAGCAATGTGTTTGCTTCCCCGCGCGGCACGTCGTAGCCAGTATTTCTATTGTAGTATTTGTTTATCTATTTGTGCGGTTCGCGTGCGGCTGCAATTGTTGTCTTGAATTAATCTTTGTAGAGGGGGTATACGCTCAGGTGGAAGCGGAGCTTCACGGGAAGAGAAATCGCTTTTCGATCAATTTCAATGGGAAAATGGAGTCCATTTTTGCCCGTTTTCGGTTTCTGGCGCCATAGAGCCCCATGTATTCGAAAACTACGTCGGCCGCCATTTTCCCATTGAATTTTTTAGAAAATTACTTATAACTTTTGAATAAGGTGTCCGTTCGGGCTGAAACTTTGGCATCTGGTTGCGACCTCTAGTGCTTCCTTTGGACGGAGAATGAGCGTTTTGCGATGCCTAGTTTATTTTTGCGGTAAAAAAAAAAAAACGGTAATTTTGTTTTTGTGGCACCCTGTATATGCATGTTTTATATTTCGCAGGTTCGAAAATTGGACCTCTTGGACCAGTCTGACGACAACTTTAGACAGGCCTAGGAATGTGTCGTTCCTCGCTCCACAGCTTGTGCCCGAAGGACTATCGGGGCCGGCTTGCTAGAAACAGTTTCTCATCTGAGACTGAAAGCACTGCCAAAGCACTGTTTCCCTTTGCAGTGCTTTCTTTCACCCAGAATCAGCGGAGACGCTGTTTTGTAAGCCGGCCCGGAAATGGCCATCCGAGCGTACGGAGGTTGACTGTGCGTCTTCGCGAGATCATCAGGCACTCGTTGCCACATGGCCCCCAGTGAAGCGCTGTCGAAAAACACCAAAGCGCGTCCAGGACCAGTTGAAGAAGACTTACGAGCACTTGCAGTTAAGGCGCTAGGAAAATGTAGTCGTTTTTAAGAGACAGATGAATAAACTCGCGTTCAATCCAATTAACGAACAACATGCTGTTAGATATACCTGTTTTCATTGCCTTTCGGGATCGCACACGTGCACCAAAGCTGTACGAGCACGTTTCAAGACCCAAGTAAAGCATTTTCCTAATGAGCTGTTGTTCTAGTTTGTAAAGAAAGTGGTGAACATTTGTCCGGGTCTGTAAATGAACCGGTGATCTTTTGTCCGGTGAGCTTTTGTTCGAGATTCACCTATTCTAAGGTTACGGGAAAGGTGAACGAAAGCAGAGGGGTACAGTGTCAAGAGAGGGACGCATGTCCTTGTCCCGGCACCGGCAGCACGAACAAACACGCAACAAACAAAAACTGCGTGTCGCACTCACTGCCCCACCCAGAAGAAGGGCGGTTCAGGTTTGCAAAACGAAGGCCGAAACTAGACTTCGTCTCAAACTTCAGCGAGGCGCTGCGATTGAACTTGACCGTGCGACGCAGTGGCGCCAGTTGTTGCTCAAAGGGGTACGGAAACGAAATTTTAGGTCTCATTTTATTGTTTAGGTATATACCACGTCGCATCAGCACCAGAGCAACATGAGTCTCTAGTGTCAGACGATTTCCCACTTGCACGTGGTAATTGGTGGGCCGAAGCTTTGTTGTGTGATGGTGACATATTGCTCCTCCCGCTGTGGCCCCACCCTCGGAGCGGAATGACGCAATCGTGCTGCTTCGCGCGGAGCGAGATTGTTTTGGTACCGCCGTGTTGTTCGTGTGTTTATTCAACACGTTCGCGTGCAGGATGCCGCGCTAATGCGCGGTGGAGGGACTGCGGCAACAGCGTGCTGAGCTACGAAACGCCGATCCACGGGTTTCCAAACGATGCGAAATTCCAAGGAGTGTGGATCCGTTTCGCGCGTCCGTTGTCTCTCGGGCGCGCCGCTGATAACCGATCGCCTGGTGGTGACCATTTTCGCAATGAGGACTATGGTAGGTGACCCACTGTCCTCAGGAGTCTGGGTCTTCATATGCATGAACTCATCTCTGTTAATTCACGGCGCGGTGGTGGCGCGTCGGGCGCACTTCCGGTCTGGGGCTGTGGGCGGAAACCGCCATGGGGCGCGTGCATTCCTGTGTTACTTCGGAAGAAACCGGACAAAAACCTGCCTTCTCGTCAAAACGCCGCTATTGGGGCTTTACCAAAAGAGTCGGGAAAGGTTTGAAGGTCAGTTTTCATGCGTTTTCTGCCTGCTCGGTTCGTCCGAGAACGTGAACAGGGGCCGTTAAAAAGGAGAAACAGACACCGTCGGACCACGATTGCTTGGCCGGAAAGCACTTGTATTGAATTCACGGATACTTGTGGTCGTCAGATTTATTTGTTATGTTCCGACATGAACGCGGGAAAACTGTCAAGTTGCACGGATCACCTGCGGACTACGTTCAGTGCGCCATCACGTTCAAACGAGCGCCTCATCGTTCGAGCTGTCGTCTGGTCTCAAACGTTTCTGCTGGTCGTCTGCTCGTTCAAACGACAGCGGCCATAGACCAAACGTTGACCCGGCAATTGAGATAATAAGGCAGTCGGCGGCAGGGCTTTCTGGCGAAACACTAATCGCCTGTTTCCACAGATCCTGTCATTTTTGCCAACGGAAAGCTGCGCGGCATCAACACCTGCAAGACGACGTTGCAATTTTTTGACTGACAAGATTCAAGCCAGCGGCCGAAACCAGGCGACTGGGTCATCAGCGATAAGAGCGGCTGCAGCGACACCACGCTCCCGAGACACTAGAAAAAGGGGCGTCGCAGCTTCGACGGAGAGCAGTCGGCGACAGGGCTTTCTGGCGAAACACTAATCGCCTGTTTCCGCAGGTAGGAAAAAGTGTCTTTATTCTTAACTAAAAACTTGGTAATCCCTGTCGCTGACTGCTGCTCGAGAGTGTCATTTGAAATGTCTAATAGTGATGACGTTGATGACGTATGCCTGCATTGTAAAAAGATAATTTACGATGATAACACTGTTTTGCAGTGTACTGAGTGTCACTTTAGTTATCACCTTGGTACTTGCGCGGGCCTAACCGAAAAATCGCTCCGGGGGAAAAAGCCGGGGTTTAAAGAAACCTGGAAGTGCCAAACGTGTCTGGGAGCTAAGGCGAAACTTCGCAGCACTCATGAAGATGTGTCGGCTACAAAAGTGACACCAGATGTACAACAGCAGTTAACTCAAATAACGAGCATGTTGGCAATACTCGCGCCACTCAAACAAAGGGTTGACGAGTTGGCTGTAATGAAAGAAACCGTCATGCACATTGAAAAGTCAGTACAGGCAACTACGACGAGGTGCTAAAAAAGATGAAAGAACACGACAGCGAGATTAAACAATTAAAAAAGAAAGTAAGCTAACTGGAACAAGACCGAAAGACTGATGAAACTGCGCAATTGAAGAAAGAACTAAATAAGTTGGAACAATATGAACGAAAAAACAATCTCGAAGTGCAAGGTCTTATGGAAACCTTGAATGAAAACCTTCTGGAAAAACTAAACAAAATCGCTGACAAGATAGAAGTCCATGGCTGACAAAAGAAAACGTAGAGGCGGTCCACCGCGTTCCAACTAAAGCAAAGAAAGCGCCCATGATGATTGTGCGTTTTGTAAATCAACATGAGCGAAACGCATGGCTTCCTAACAAGCAAAAGTTGAGGTCTGAAACTTCTAATGATAACGTGTATCTCTCAGAGAATATGACGGCATTAAACAGACAGTTGTTTTACGACGTCAGAATGAAGGCCAAGCTCCTCGGCTATAAGTTTGCTTGGCACAAAGAAGGGTGTTCGTACGTGAGGAGGCAAGAATGCGAACCGACAATTCGAATCGAGCACATGGGCGATTTGGAAAAGATTAAGTAATGGAAGCACTTATGATAAACTTTTCTTTTTATTTTTTCTTTGAAATGGCAACTCTAAAGCACACTTGCCTCGCGGCAGACAGGCAGTATGTGTACGGCTATCACAACAGCTTTATTTGTAAGGAATATCTTCATGATGGACATTTTTATACAATTTATTTGAAATTTTCTATCCGAGGGCGGGCACTGAAACTATATACGTATGTTCTCTTAATTTTTAATGGCAGACGAAGGCCTTGTGCTACCGCAAAAGTTGAAAAGTAATCTTGGTGCGGACTATATATCATGTATGACGTGCTTTCATTTAAATGTTAGGTCGGCAAAAAACAAAGCTGTCGAACTCGAGTTGCTTTTTGACGAATTTGGTTTTAATTTTGAAGTAATAATGCTTACTGAAACATGGTACACCGTAGAGACTGATATATTAAGACTGCCTTCGTACCGTTCTTTTTATATAAATCGTACTGACAAACGCGGTGGTGGTTTAGCAATACTGACAAATGATGTGCTTTGTGAATTAGAAAGTGATTACAGTGTTATCACTCCTGATTATGAAATGCTGTGTATACGTAATAATAAGCATATTTTTGCAGCGGTGTACAGACCACCAAACGGAAACGTTGAGTCGTTTTTTGAATTTTTTTAATCTTTTTTGGTTTTTGTTAATAAAGAAAAGTGCATTGTAATATGTGGTGGGGGTTTTAACATTGATATGTGTACTGATACCGCTGTTAAAAGGACTTTAGAATCGCTAATCAGTGCAAATGGTTGTGCAAATGTTATCAATAGACCTACACGTGTTACGCTTTTATCGGAAACGCTAATAGATTTGTTCATTTCGAATAGCCCTGTTGAATATATAAAGGCTGGTGTCATTGGTTGTGATCTGAGTGACCACCTCCCTATATTTATTTCTCTTAAAAACGTCCCGAAAAAGGTTTGCAAAACAAAGCGGACACTGATACAAAAAATAACATTAGATCGACTAGACGCCTTCGAGATCGCTGTCTCAAAAACAAATTGGAATAGTATATTTTGCGAACTTAGTGCTGATGGCGCTTACAACACTTTTATTGAATTATTCCTAAATTTGTATAAGACATACTTTCCCTTCACACTTATAAAAACAAATAAACGCATAAGAAAACCTTAGATAACTCCAGAGCTACTTTGTAAAATTAACACAAAAAACGTCTTATATGGTAAATTCGCAAAGTCAAGAGACCAGAATGATCTGTCAATATTCAAAAACTATGGCAACAACTTAACAAAAGAACTACGGGGTGCGAGACAGCGTTATCATTTCAATATGTTCAAAGCCGCACAGGGTCGTGCAGACGTCATGTGGAAGCAGCTAAACTCTCTTTATCATCGTGATCCAGTTCTATTGAAAAAATTTTGCATAATGGCACTGAACTTACTGGTTGCTCATTCGCAAATGCTTTCAACGAACATTTTGTAAATGTAGCGAGTACGTCTGCAACAAATAATGCTTCTATTTTTAGCGATAAAAGAAACAGTGACACGATATATTTAGACCCTGTGGTAGAACCAGAAGTGTTAAGTGTATTTTTTCAGCTTAAAAATAGTGGAAGCTGTGACGTAGATGGTATTCAAATAAGGCCTGTAAAGCACGTGATTCATTTGTTAGTACCTGTGATAACTTACATATTCAATATTTCACTAGCCACAGGAGTATTTCCTAAGCGAATGCAGATTGCTAAGGTTTCAGTATTGCATAAAAAAGGAAGCGTAAATGAAATGGGAAATTACAGACCCATCTCAATATTGCCAGTGTTTTCCAAGGCACTCGAAAAAGTCATTCATACCCGATTAAAAAACTTTTCTAATAAGTATGACTTGATAACAGCGTCGCAGTACGGTTTTAGAAAGCACAAATCTACGGAATCTGCCCTACTCGTTCAAAAAAGAATTTATTTTGCAAAGCTTTGAAATTAAAATGATGGCCCTTGGAATATTCATAGACTTTACTAAAGCTTTCGACTGTCCCAATCATCAAAGTCTACTTTCTAAATTAGATAATTATAGAATTCAAGGGCACGCTTTAGAGTTAATACGGTCGTATCTGGGGCATCGGATGCAATATGTCAGTATTAATGAAAACTCCTCCACCATAAAACCTATTCTTTCTGGCGTACCACAGGGTAGTATTTTGGGTCCTTTCCTTTTTAGTATATATGTTAATGATATCACCAATATTAATCCAAATGCAAAATTTGTCAACTACGCTGACGAAACAAGTATACTCTTTACTTCAAATAATGCTGATACCTTAATTGATATGGCAAACTGACTTTGTCTAGATTAGAAATATGGAGTGAGAACAACGCGTTGCAAATAAATGTGAAGAAAACAAAAGCCGTGCTTTTTCGTCCTAAAAATAAACTTGTAAACATAACAAAAGACCTAATTTTAAATTCTAGTAAAATTGAAATGGTAAACTCCTTTAAGCTTTTAGGTGTTACTTTCTCTGAGAACATGTCGTGGAAAAATCATATAAACCACCTTATTCCAAAGCTATCCCGGGCTGTGGGCATGTTAAATCGTCATCGTCATATTTTGCCAGAAAAAGTAAAATTATTATTATATAATTCTCTATTCCACTCCCACTTAAATTACTGCCACTTAGTTTGGGGTACAACGACTTTTACTAATCTAGAAAAGCTGCATGTGTTGCAAAAGAAAGCACTTAGGGCTCTGTTACACTCCGACGTTGAGCGCAGCGAACGTAGCGTAGCGCAGAACGTGGGCCTTTGATTGGCCGGCGAGCAGGACCTCGATATCTTCGACCAATCAGCATCGGTGTGCGCTGCGCTACGCCGCGTCTGCTACGCTCGACGTTGGAGTGTAACAGACCCTTTAGAGCTACAGGAGATGTCCCGTTTGACTTTCATAGCTTATTAAAAAAATTTCATGTCATAAATGTCCACAGATTATATGAATACAGGCTTGCTACTAGCCTAAAAGTGGAGCAAATTGGAAATATGAATTTTTTTATAAATCTTGCACAAATCTCGAAACACATTCATAGTTACCCTACCCGCGGAGCTGAATGTTGGGAGGTGGTCACACCGAGAACAAACTATGGCACACAAACGCTGAAATACGCTGTTCCTAAATTATTTAATATGTTTTTAGCTAAAGGTATAGATTGGGACAAGTTATCGTTGAGTGAAGTGAGGTCACCCTTTTTCACTGATGATTAGTGTAGTTGCTCTCCTCACTCTGTGTTTTGTTCTTAATACTATGAGCTTGTTCTTGTTTTTGTTTTTGTTTGCCCGTCATGCCCTATATGTCAACATTGTGATAATCTAAGGTATTGTGCTTAACATGTTGTGATGGCGATCATTTTCTGTGCATTTGTGTTTCTCTTTTAATTGATGTTTTATTTCCCCACTCCGTCGCTGCTGCTGTAGGCGGTCAGGAACCCGTCAAGCTGTACCTCGCAGCTTTTTTTCCTGATCGCCACCATCATCTTGTGATGGAAATAAACACTATTATTATTATTATATCTCAAAGGCGTTTAAGTGTGAAGGTTTCTTCGGGTAAGTAGACTCGGTGTAAACAGTAGATATAAGGAGATGTTGATAATTGTTACCAGTGGCCATCACCGACTTGTTATGCCTAATTCACTCGGTCCGATTCTGCTTGCGATTTTCAGTATCGACGTCGACATCTCAGGTATACGGTTCAGGCTTTTGCAGCCCGAGCGACGTCATGACTGAAAATAGCGAGCAGAACCTCACCATGTGAATCAGGCTCTAGCATCCATTCTGCGGCGTCCACGTGGAATGAATCGCAGCATATTAGATTATTCACGCCAAGTTTTGCGATCTAACGAGCCTCGTTAATTTCGCTGAGGCCGCTCAAGTAGTCAGACATTGCGAGGAAGACGTAGAATCGACAATTCCAACGCAAAAAAAGAGCGCGGGGACTCACACCGACGCCGACAACATACCATTCCAATGGTTTGTTTATGGGCGACGGAGAGCTTCTTGCCCACACCCCCATCGCGTATGCGCGGCGTCGGTGGCGTCCGCTAGGGGCGCTCCGGTTTGTTTGTAAACATGAGATACACCAAGAATATTCAGTTGCTACCAAAAGTTGTGCCGACTATCTTTTCCAAGAAAAGAAAAGCAGAAAAGTTCAGCGAACCGCACGAAACGTGGAGTAAACTGATAAGTGAGCACGCTGTTAATAAAATACCTAATAGCGCATACCACCAAGTTAACCAGTCATTATTAGATTTGGCGGGCGGACGGTTGATCTGTCGGATGGTTCGTACTGTTTTAGCCCAAATCGCCTGTCCGTCACCATGTGCGAGGGTGACTACTCGTCCTCGCTGACATCTTCCGAGTTCCCTTGGTAGTCGAAATCTTCGTCCTCTCAAGCTCATAGATTATGGCGGAACGCACAGCGGACTACAAGGGCCGAAATGAATACGTCATCACGGTCGTCGTGCAGCAGTGCAGTCCTCCGCCACTCCGAAGCGCGAGATTGTAACACGCAAAGGCCACCGCGTGGCGGCGCTCATAATCGCGCCAGCCTTTGGCTGTGCTGAGGAGCCTGACGTCACGATTGCGACGGAGTTCCCATGATGCATCGCACGCGTCTATGGTCGATTTCGTAGCGTTCGCTAGAATCTGATGCTTTAATCGAAAACTATAGCCATATCTTCAATATGCGAACGTGCGATTGTCATTTACGGATATCACAGGTCATATTTCACCCATTTCGGAAAAGTTTCCATATATTTTGATCTCCGTTTAAAAACCGTGGTGGAAGCGTTGAACGCTCTCGTCTCGTCCTCTTCCTCATTCGCGTCTAGAAGTTTCGGTGTCGCCAACAAGCGGAAACCCGGCAACACCCAAAGTGAGGACGCCGCCGTTGCTTTTCAGAGCTAATTGTTTTTCGTTCAGCCTCGCTGTCTCGCTGGTAACAATTAATTTTATATTCTTTTTTCCTTTTTATAACACGTTTTTGCATTCGTCGCAAACCATTAAAAATTCTGCTTCAAGCAGATCTCAATCCCAGGCTTCAATGCTGTTAAGTGGAGTGCTGGGCAAACCGCGGTGAAGAAACTCGTTTTTAGACAACCATTTTTTTAATATACATACTTTATTCAAACTTTAAATGACAGTTTCAGAAAAACTTGGAGGACTCTTCAGCTGCGCCTTTAAGAGCGGAACGCGATAGCATTATCGGACCCCGTTCGTATCGCCTTCTCATTCCTCGTGCAAGCGTGGCTTGCGTGCCTTGCGTGGCCTAGATAGTAGCTTGTGTGACTCGCAACCGAAGGGTTGTGGGTTCGAACCCCGTCTAAAACTCTTTAAATTTTTCTATAAAGGAATTGAATTACTATATAAAGTGAAATCATTTCAGACATGAGACAACCTTTATTTCGCATTATATGTCATGTTTCAACTAGAGTGACTGAATGTTCCCAGATTACCAAATTTCATTCAGTCCGCTTACCGGAAGTCAATTCCTCAGAATCTAGTTCTGATTGGCTGGATTTACTTAGCACGTGGCTGAAGTTATCAGTAGGCCATTTTGTGGATCGACACGAAACAACAAAAAAAGTATATAAAACGTTTCCGTGTTACCGCGACGGGTACGCATGGTGGGAGCTCTGGGCATCGATGAGTCGGAACCGAACAAAAGATGTGTTGATTTTCTGTTTTTTTTTTTTTTTTATTTTATATCAAGTAGCCATTAGTCTGGTTCGCAAAAAAAGTTTGCCGGCTCGTTTGCTCGTTCCGGTTGCGCTGGTGCTGCCTAAACTCTACGCCTCAGACGCTAATCCTAACACTCGACTTCGATGTGTTTCGAGGCGAAAGAGAGACGAGATAGCTGCAAGAGCAAGTCACGCACCGCTCGCAGCGAAGGAAAGAAATTTATTTAAAACAGACCAGTTTCGCCAGAGGCCAGAACGTGGATTGAAGAGCTCACACGAGAACGAACGCTACACTGTATACGCGTTGAGCTTTGACCGTACAGGAATGCACCATATTGGGGATCGCGTCTGCTGCGCTGCGACTCGGTTCTGAAACGAAGCTTGGGAGTTTCGGTACTCTGGTAACATTCAGTAACTAGTTCAATTCACTTTATTCCACGCGTGACGTCACGTTTCACGTGAGCATTGTGAGTTGTTCGAAATTTTCGCGCGAGGTCATGTGACTGTGACGTCCTGACCCTTTCGACCAATAAGGATTTTCGCGTCACGCCACCGACGCCGGATTTTCTGCAACACGAGCTCCTTAATGCCATCTTATTAACATTTCTTGTCCCACTTCCTTAGAGAACGACTAAAGGCGCCATCGTTGTCCTAGTTTTCTCCCTTGAAATAAACTTACTATAATCGTTTTCACATCAACAACCGTAGTAAAAAAAAAGTCCGGCTCCTCGGGTAGCATTACTCATTTCCCCCTTTATGTTGATAATTACGATATATGTAGGTGAATTTTAGATTATATATATGTTATCTTATCAAGACGTACAGGTTTCAAACGCCAAAAGCATCGCATTTTCCTCCGACAACCAAATATCGTAAGAAGTACTTCGTGCCGCGTACGAACAGTGCGCAAAACTTGCTTTTTCCTGGAAGTGAAAACGGATATGGTTTTCTTTCCCGATTTTTACATCTTTAAAAAGTCAGGGGCGGTCCTGCAATCATTGGCTTTAATACACATCCCGGACTTTACCAAGCTTAATAAAATTATCAGCAGCACCACGTTCATTATTTTAGCTATTACAGTGAAGAAATGAATGCTCCCAGCATATGAAGTGTTGATGACTGAGACTTTACGGAGTTAATGTAAAGTAAATGTGGCATCCTGAAGAGACACGCAACGTAAAAGCCAACTAGAATTTAAAAAACAAAAAAACATGAAACGCAACTAAATTTAGAAAAAAAACATAGGCAAGCTTATAGTGGAAGTCGTTTTGTTAAAATATTTTTATTAACGAGTCATTTTGTTGAGATCGTGTATTTAAACTAACAAATCGTTTTGATCGACAGCTAATGCTTCGATGAGAGCCATTTGAGACATTGCACAGATGTTAATGTTATGTAATGACCGTAAGAACATAATTGAAAAGAGAGATGTGTTTTTTTCTTTTATATCTGACCTGCGAGTAGGGGCGGATCCAAGAAGGGGGGGGGGGGGCACCGGGGGCGGCCGCCCCCACCCCCCCGCAAAGTCGACCCCCCCCCCTTCCCTCTTCTCGGAAGGCAATTAGACATAGGTGGACCCCCGGTGCACAAAAAAGAATGAGAGAATAGTATCCTTCCAAATCCCCCCCCCCCCCCCCCCAAAAAAAAAAAACGGAGTTCTGGATCCGCCCTGCCTGCGAGTGAAGAAATTGCTTTTGTTGTCCGGTTATAATTACTGTCAATAAAACGCAACAAACCCTAGGATCACAGTCAGTATTTTGGGACGTTATTTCACATTTTGCCTTTGCTGGCCATGAGCCGTTTAGAATAATGAACGCTCGTAGTATTGAGCATGAACGTTCAACAGCAAGCCCTTTATCGCACGAAAAAGAAAACAAAAAACCAATTGCGTCCGGATGTAGGCGAAATAGTGAAACATCCAACATAGGTGAACATCTAATAAGAAAGCCCTGCAGGCTGGCCAGGCTTTCTCCGAAATTTTCCATTTTGCTGGTCTCCTCTCCTCCCTTCGCCTCATGGAGCATTTTGTCATGGGCGGGCCCCCCTCCCCCTTGAAACAAAATCCTGGCTACGTGCCTGTTCCGCGAATATAAATCCAACTTCCGACACAAATAAGGCAGTATTCAAAAACTGATAGCTCCAAACTACACGGTATGTTTGTAGTGTGCCAGGCTCACTTATCTCGGCGGCAAAGGAGCCTGGCCACGTCGAACGGATAGTCACCACCCTTATCGTGACTGTCTTTTAATCTGGACAACATGGCAGAACAATACAAAAACAGTTTTTTCACTAATTCTGGCAACGAAACCACTCTTCATCTGACTTTTCACAACAAAACGCGAACGTAAAGGGAATAATAGGGAGTTTTCGTAGACCGCGTTTCCCTTCCGCTAAGCCCTCCCCAACGAACAAGCCGCTACTGCGCCTGCGCGCCCATGGCCTTGACTGTAGAGTTCCAAGTATCGTAGCGGGTTGCGGAGCGTGTTGCGGGACGGCAAAAACGATCTACGAAAACTCCCTAATATCCCAACACCAAACGTTCGCAGACTGGCTTGAGTGACGCGGTATCCTCCAACTTCCAAGATGGCTACGGGAGCTAGTTTTCTTTCTATGCGGCAGAGGGCGCTCTTTAATCAAAAGGGTCTATACGCTACTGCGACGATGCTGCCGCGCATGCGCACTGCTAGCGAAAACATTGCGGAGCTGCGGAAGCTAGCGGAGGCGCACTATCTGACCAAAATAGCGAGGAGCTTAGCGCGATGTGCTACCTTGGGTCTCGCGAGGATGAGTCTTGGCGAGATTAGGGAGAGCCAGTGAGGGACGCATTTCAAGATGGCCGCCACGCCACGGCTGTCCGGTCTGTCCGCTTCGCGATCTTGGTTCTGGGTGGCGGACTATATCTTGCTGCTGCGAGAAGTAGCCTTGACAAAGCCGTTCCAGGACTGCAACACGTAGCGACTTATAACGGACAAACTATTTACGGCAAAAAAAAAAAAAAGGCAATCTTTGGTGCTTTCACCGCAGGGTGCGGCCTACTGCTCGGCCGTTTTGCCGCGAGGACAGAACCGACCAAGGAAGCGAGCGAGCAGGTGGATCTGAGGGACTTCCATGGCGTTTCATTTTCGGTGAACAACGACACAACAGAAGTGCTACGGCTGTTTTTATTTGTTTTTGAAGATTTCTCTAGATGGCTTTGGCGCTTGACTCGTATCGGATTCGCATGGGTGCCCTCAGTTGTATTCAGTTACAAACATAGTAGTCATTTACTTAAAAGAGAAGCAAAGATTATACTTTTTTCAATAAAGGAAGAATACTATATTAAGATAACGACGTTAATAAAAAAGATTGTAAAGAATTGCTTTACAAATCTTTGTTTTACGCGTGCCTTTTGGTGAATTCCAGAGGCAGATCCGGAGCGCTTTCCAAAATCCGCGAGGGAGGCAAAAGTTTCGCTCCGTGGGACCCGCTCCAAATCGACGAGCGAAAGATGAACTCGCATTTCTGCAGCAACCCGCCGGACCCGCCCGAGGCGGTCGGCCGTTCAAAATGGCATCTGCTCGAACTTGAGAAGCTGACCAACGCCTCAGCCGACTGAGCTTTTCGACGACCAATCACAACTGTCACTGTTTAGCTGCAGGAATAACACGCTACACTGGCCGGGTGAAAATATCCGTGCCACGGATATTTTTACCCGAGGAAGACGTCCGCGCTCGCCACCGTCACATACCTTTCGGCCGCCTCGAAGCGGGGAGGCACGGACAGCGATCGTCATCGGTGGAGTTCAGATTGCTGGTAAGACTTTAATAAACACAAAGAGGTAACAAACCATGACTTGCCCGGTCGTTGCCTAGTCTGTTCTAAAACGTCGGTGGCATGCAGTGTGAAAAGGAAAACAATCAGTGGCGGAAAAATGAACAGGCCTAACCTTCCGTCTGCCTCCTTCGTATTTTCTGTCCTTTCCTTTTTCTCGTTCTTCCTCTCACGATCACAGATGTCAGCGCTTACGATTTGCCACGCTCCAGTCCCGGCTTTGCATCCTTGATCTATGCGAGGTAAGCGTTTGAACCGTCAAAATTCCAAAAACCGACGCATCTGAGCAGATCCAACTCTGTGGTCCGGCCGGTGCGGCGACCTCGCCGCGCATTGTGCACCCTCGAGTTAAAGGAAATGACGTAGCGCGCTCGGCGCGCTTCTGTCAGTTTCCGCCAAGCTCTCTGAAATCTCACGGTGCAAGTTCGGCGGGGTTGGAGGCGAACCACGGGGCGGGCACTGCCACAAATCTACGAGTGGAAGATGACCAACTTGAGCCGGATCTACCAGCCGAAGATGCTGGCTCCAAAAGGGGCGATTTGGGAATGCTCAAAATCTTCGAGCGGAATTCACCATTAGTGTCTGAAAGAACCGCTAGTGGCGTTGCGTTAGCTCTCGTAACGCTGTAGTCTGTAGCGGATTACGATCGTTCTACTAAAACTTGAACCCGACACCCTCAAATTCCAGGTATCACATCCACCTGCTGCTTAGTGGCGCCCCCTAGCGTGGTTCTTGCCGCAAGTAATCCTTGGGACCGGTGGCCCTGCACCCTAACCAAACATACCGTATTTTTTCCCCATCGTATTTTAACCTTTGAAATTCTTTTTTTTTTAATAATCTTTAGTTGACAAACATTTTACTTATGAGTGATTTTCGGATTTTATCGATTTCACCCAAAACACGGAACCCTCGATTTAACCTACAGTAGGTACCAACATTGTACATTTGGTGAAAAAAAAAAATTGAAGTTAAGCTATTTTAGGTGGTCTTAAAATAATAGAAAACAATGCTTTATCAACTTTTTCTAACGAAGTTGAATTGTTTGTGTGTGCATAAGATGCACCTTGCGGCCTCACTGAAGATTTTCGAATTCGTCCATATTACATTTTTTGAGTCGCTCAAGGTATCGTATGTTAAAATTTGCCTAACTTGCGTTTTATAAGCCATTCACGTCACTACAAGTAGAGTACGATCAAGACTTCACCTTAGAAACCAAAGATTTTTCATTGCAGTATGGTACATTTTACCTATCTGATTGGTTCGAACGCAAATGGTAATTGAGAGCCTCACGTGTTTAGATGCAACCTCAACCATGCACTAGAAACAATTACATGGCTTAAAAGAAACCCATGAGATGAATGGCTCACGTTTCACCATGGTGGAATCAAACCTTTCCGTGATTTTGTTTTCCCATAGGGCCATGTCAGTATAGCTGAAAATAAATAAAGGTGACGTGGTTATAACTAAGGATACGTTTGATGGAACATGCACTGCAGAAATTTTCATATCCTATCGTACACCCTGAACGGCTCTATTGCGAAGCCTAATTAATGTTGCGTAGCATTAGCTTTATTTGGAAGTGGGCCTTTTACATACACAGTCTTGTAGCGACGTTGCGCACTGATGATAAACTTCGCTTTGAAAATAAACAATAGGGATTTTTGGAAATTATGTCCTATTTTCTTCTATACACGAATGTGGCAAGTACAGTGCTGTCAAATAAAGCTTTCTGAGCTACACTCGTATAATTCGGAAGCAGTCCCACTATTAAGTACTACTTCGGGACGCCAAGAGCAATTTAGATTCACTTTGTTATTTTAAATTAGCTAATTATTTCCAACAATTCGTAATTTCTACAGATGCCTACGTATATCATTGTCGTTTATGGTTTTAATGTTGTCTCAAACACTGCAGAATTGTGAACTTCCTGTGTTATTTGTTTGTTTTCTTGAAGGTGATTTTTGCATTCTCGGACCTATGTTGACCTGGAACACAAACGTTTATATTTTTGGTTCAATCAGTCTACATGCCGACGCAAATTAGCGTGCATGTGCGTAGTTCAGTGGACTTCCTTGTCTATTTCTTTTTTTTTTCTTCTTTTTTTAGAAGTTCGCCGTTGGTCACTTGAGAAAAAAATATTATCATAGACTTGCGCCCTTACATTTTGTTAGGAAATACACTCCAAGTTCTTACATCGCTTCGTGATGAAATCCTGTATTATATCAAGCTATTTCTACTTAGCACAGCTGTTTTCTTAATCGTGTTCTCAGCAGTATTTTTTTTTTTTCGATTTTTGTTCGTATATGTAATATTTGTAAAGTCTTTATCCTCACCGAGTTTATTCACGTCGATCAAGCGGTGATACTCAGCAAGTGGCCGTTTTTTTTTTTTTAATTTTTTGTAACAATTAAGTACACTCTTTATTTGCTTCTTAAAATGTAGTTCAAATATAAATCCTGCACAAGCCAATACAGGCTTGTGAGTGGGACGCGACAGATTTCTCTGCATTCTTTTCTTGCATAATTATATAACTTGCACTAAAGCGCGCCACTGCAAATTAAATGGAGTTTTTAGCTCGAGGCAAATATAGTTACAGTCTATTCCACTAATGCATTAAACAACTGTAATGTATATGTTGGATTTTCGGCACTAATTACGTCACGTCGTTAACTACAACCCAACTTATCGAAGCGAAGATATTTTCTAGGGGTATTTTTCACGCTGTCAAGTATCCACGTTTTTGACAGATTTATTATTTTTTTTTTATTTTGAGAGATTTTTTTTTAGTAACTTTTCACTTAATTTAGTAAACATCTTGGGTACATAGTAATTTGTTGTGGCCTCTCCATAATTGATGTAAATAAATGGTTCAATAAATTTTCTTATCGGTCTTAACACTGCACAATTGCAAACTCCCAGTGTTATTTGTTTGCGTGCTTGAGGGTGATTTTTGCATTCTCGGACCTATGTTGACCTGGAACAGAAACTTCTATGTTTTGGTTCAATCTGTGGCATTTTCCACTTTATGCTCGTCCTCTTCATCTCGGGAAGCATCGTGAAGACTGTGGAACATGCAGTGAGCTATCTTTTTTACACCCCGAAGTCATTCATCTGCCCAGAAGGATATGCTGCCATTTTAAATATCTACGGTTTTTCCAAGCGCAATTGGGGCGTAAAAAAAATAAAGAAAAAAATGAAGCAATGAATTGAGCGCAACGAAGCTTTTTCCTCAAAGGTGTCTTTAGGTGATGCATTTGTCATACTGAAATTTCACGAGTGAATGGTTTTATGAAAACAATTAAGGCCTAAAAATACCCTCTTCTTATGCACAAAAAAGAACACAGAAAAAATAAAAAAAAACACGTTTCGTTCACGTTGTGACTTGCAGGCGGCACAACAAGAAGCAAAAGCATGAAAGTTTTTTTTAGACGCACCCAAAAGCAAATCCAGCAGATTCGAGCGTGAGCGGTATACCTTCTTTGAATAGCAGCTTCAACAAGATGGTTTTTACCATTTTCCTCCCTCCACGTGCCCAAGACCAAAGCAAAATTTTCAAAGCAAATCCCCCCCCCCCCCTTTCCCCTTGACATCCACAATCGTGAAATTTGAATATAACAAATGCCCCACCTAAACACATTTGTGAAATGTTTCCACGCACTCCATTCATTAAATTAATTAAGCGTCTTTTTTTCTCTCTCTCTTGTCTTCTTTCCCTTAACGCACGAATAGCGATTATGAATCTACTTTATAAAGTGCGAAGTATACTCCGTTTTCCCTTACGATCGACCGCACCGTATGCTACGAGCCATCTCAGCCAATCCTGCACTGTGCGCGCATCATGGTAGATGGCGCCACGTGCGTTGTCGTGGTCTCCGCTAGTCTACGCACGTTTCCGGAAGGTGATGCCACTCATGCGATATTGCTCGACATCATCGTCTAACTGGCCACATAGGCACATGTGTACGGGCGTAAACGTCTTCCATGCGGCCTCTACTTAAATGTAGAAATAAATATCTATCTATCTACCCGGTGTCCCTAATAGCGACCAGGCTTTTTAAATCGACCACACAATTCGGTTTCCTATCGCGCTACGATTTCGTCCAGCGTTGCTCACAAATGGTGTTCTTTTTTTTTTTTTTTTTTTTTTTGTAAAATTTGCAAGGAGCGAATTTACCGAGGAAAAAGTAAAAAAAGACGAAGGCTTAACTCCTTGAGAAAAGCAGCGAAGCCGCCGGTCTTCAAACAATAGGGAGCCCGACTGTTTGAAGACCGGTGGCTTCACTGCTTACCACAAGAGTTAAGCCTTTTTCTTTTCTTTTTTTTTAACTTTTTCCTCAGGGAAGTTCGCTCTTTGAAAATTTTACAAAAAAATGCATCATCTGTGGGCAACGCTGCACAAAATTGTAACGCGATAGGTTAAAAAGCAGAATTTTGCGGTTGATCTAAAGAGCCTGGCGGTTATTTGGGACACCCAATATCTATCTAGCATTGGATGTACTCCGATGATTCGTAGCGCCCGGTCTCCGGGTGCTCGTTGAAAAGAAGTGCAGTCACAAAAGAAACGATAATACACTTAGAACATGGGCGGACGCAGGGACGTTTGTGCAACTCCATTCATCGGTCGCCATCCGTGCCTCTTTCGCATTTGAAATCGTCGCGAAGAAACAACGGCGAAGGAACTTCGCCAACAGGAGAGATTGTTTAGCTTCCCTTCCGCTTTTATGCCGACCTGACATGCCCGCCTCCGTGGCGCAATCGGTTAGCGCGTTCGGCTGTTAACCGAAAGGTTGGTGGTTCGAGTCCACCCGGTGGCGAAATGTTTTTTTTTTTTTTTTTTACGCGCTATTTGAGTTTTGTTTTTTTGTTTTTTGAGATCATAAAATTGCATTAACGTATTAAAGATAATATCTCATTAGCACTGAACTGTAGAGGGACTTTTCGCATTCTTATGTTGCTACAGATTGTTGAGCCTGTGAATGGAACATACCATTTTTGGATTAGTGACAAAAATTAGTTTTTTGTGTGTAATCCGATTAAGTTTACGACAAAGACGCAGCTATTGCATCCGTTTTGTGCAATCATGAAAGGCGAACCTGACCTCTATCAAAATATTGAAATAGTAATCAGGAGCTTGTAAAGAATTACAATTGAGAGTTCAATCTTTTCCATGTCACAGAGAAAATAAATTGCTGTAGACTCAAAGCAGGATTTACTTGAAGAAAACTTGGTAAAAAGGAAAGAGATAGAGAATTATTCCGATTTTTCCCACTCATTGTTTGTTTTAACTGGCCAAAAAATTTCTTACTGCCATGTAGATTTCTTTTTCCCTTTTACCTGATTTGTCCTTATTATTCCATATATTCCATAGGAAAAACTTGACCTTTTGTAAACGTTTTGCCTGAAATACGCATTTGGTTTGTTATTTTTATAAAGAAATAAGCAACTAAATATACTTTCGTTGTGAATTAGTACGGTACCATAAAAATTGATATTTTCTTTATTAAAAAATAATTAAATTAGTTTTTTTTTTTCACATTCTATAACTTGACCATAAATGTAGCAAACTGATCATATCGCACCGCGCACACGGTCGCTGATCTCGACAGCACTATGAGAGAACATACCGAAACTTAAATTCGACAAAATAAGACGTTGCACTTCGGTATTGCACGTGTCTGATCTAATTTGAGGAAATCAAACCCCTTAGAGCCCGATTTCAGAACTTGGCGTACCTTTTTCGGGTTGTTGGTGGGAGTGGTGTACCGGATTCTGCATTCCTGCAATCAAATGACAGGCGTAAGCATTCTGAAGCAATTTTTGACAGAGAAGATCGACTTTAGGTTCCCTGTCTTCAGTACATAACGAAAAGCCCTGAAAGAAATAACCCTGGAGACGATTTAATCGAAATCGGGAGAAAACCGAAAAACCCCAAACTAAAGCTAATCGCCCCCCCCCCCCCCCCAAAAAAAAAAAAACAAAAGAAAAGAAGCATAAGGGGTAATTACTGTTTAAAGCTTTAATTTCTGTTGACCCAGAGCTGCAGCCCACGCTGAACTATGGGTAAAGCTGCTGCTTCCTTCTGGAATGGCACCCCTTAGATCTCTCGCTCCCTTTTCTTATCAGTACCGGGACGTCATCCAAGTATTCGAGTCAATCGCGTGTTCACCGGAGGCTGAGGAATTCTATGCACGTGTCCTGTTTTCTTCAACGTAATCCCCGACAAAAACCCTTCTTTCATTTCTTTTTTCTTTTTTTTTTGTCCGGAAAGGAATGCCGCAATGCACGCCCCCTTCGCGTAGCCCGATGAGGCGACAGTTTCGTGCGATCAGAATCGCAGACCCCGTTTACAGTAGATCCTTTTCATAAGTGCTCTCCATCTGGTAGTTGCTGCGCCAATTATTCGAGTCGGCCATTGTTTGAGCACGTACTCTGAACACCATTTATTGGAAACGAGAGTACGTTGTGCCAACATTCAACGCGAATTCGGCTAAGCTCGCGTCAAAAATGACTACTACGTCAGCGTTCGGTGAGGACTTGGACCCAATCACACGCTTCGTGCCAAATGGATGGATAGATGGATGGATGAATGTCAATGGCTATACCCTTTGTAACGGGCGGTAGGTTGCGCCACCTAGCCTAAGTCCAAAAAGACCAACATTTGGGGTCGATAAAGAGATGGCGACAACCAATGTTGCTCGATGAACTTTTCAAAAGGGGTCTATTTCAAAGGAATGAATTTCGAAAAAAAAAAACATAAAAAGAAACTCACCCTGATTCATATTGTGGCAGTGTCTCGAAGCCAACCGGTGAAGTCTCCGCAGCTTTGGGCCAGCTAATGCTCACGTTCAGACCCATGTGCACCACGAGATAGACCGATACCACGAAAACAAGTAAGGCTACAACTGCTGCACACTTTCCGAAGATGCCACGTTTCATATCCAAGGTCCGTTTCGTGCCTAGAAAATAACGATTGCGAACATTTATCCGGGGGTCACACCCCTTTTACGTCATCAAAAGACAGCCTGCATACAGATTCAAACACGAGTGACCGCGAGATCCGTGCTTGGAATGCCGCATACCAATGAGTTCAAGGAGGAAACTTGGGAACGCGGCATTCGAACCACAGATATTGCGGTGACTCCTGTTTGCAGTCTGTCTTTCGTATGATGTATACGAGCAGTGTGACCCCGGCTGGGTTGCATTTCCGTTCAGCTCCTGAATTTGTGTTCTGGAACAGCGTTAGAAAAAAACGGCTTGCTTTCATTTCCCTTAGTAAAGTATAGCCGATCGCATTATCATAAAAATGCAGTAATGTATAGCGTGTGCCGTTCAGATAATTTTAAACTTGTTCAGAAAAAAACAAACCCTATAAAAACATTAAAACAAAATTGAGAAAGTTTCTTTGTAATGTTTTTCACTGTACTATTTATTAGTTTCACTGGCTTAACCGAGAGTAGGCTTATTAATAGAGGTAACTACAGTGACCGACAGCCTAAGACACGCCGGGGGTGTATTATTATGTTGACGCTTATCGGCGTTCTTATCGGCTCATTCGGCAACCTCATTGGCTGCTGGGTGACGATAAGATTCTCGAGGCATGCCAAACCTTGAGTTTCTTAAGTTTGCAGCGACAATGCGGAGAGCAAGTCGTCTGCTTCTTGCTGAGGAGTTGCTGTGACGTACTTCAGAATGACAGAAAGCTCTGATTGGCTGATTGAAAAAAAAAAAAAGAACAAATAGTGGGTAGATCTCAATTCTGGGTGCCTCGAGGTCTACTCACTATTCTTCAACCAGCCAAAGACAGCTCGGCGTCGTTCTGACGTCACCGCAACCCCGGTGCAAGAAGCAGACGTCTTGCCCTCCGCATAGTTTCAATCATCAAGTTAAACTTGAACAGAGCGAAGGAGAGACAAGGACGTGGGCACGAAGAGTGGACAAGCGTACAGTCCCGTCTTTATGTCCACGTCCTTGCCTCGCGCTCTTTATGTTTACTACGTTTAAACGCCTAAATTTATCAAACCCTGATAAATTGTCTTATCTATCTGCTTGCAAGAACCAATCGCGCGGGCCAGTTATCACAACAGGTCCGCCGAATCGATAGGGGCAAAATAAAAGCGAAACACGAAAGATGAGACGCTTGTACTTTGCCAGTTGGAAAAAAGTATATACTCGTTTGTTTGTTAGCAAGACTAAGTAACGCAGGAAACGATTGTACGCAAGGAGGAACCAACCGCACGCCGTGAAACGACAGGCTTACCTTGACCGAAATAATTGGATGACCCGCTGTGTGATTTCTAGAGACATAAAATTTGGCTGTAGAATGAATGTATCGGGCTATTCTTCGATTGCCTTTACCCACCGCATGCTGCTACGTCTGGACCATGGGCGCCGCAAGAACCCCACAGACAGCCTCGCTCGGAGGCAGAAAATGGCAACACAAAAACATTTTCAGTTTTTTTTTTTTAATGTTTTGATGAAAAAAAATAAAAGAATTGAAAACTTACTTTTTGTTTTGTTTTTGTGGTTAGAGTAATATCAGTGTTTTCCTTTGTATGTTTCCCAAACAAAAGACGCAGTTCAGACGAACTTAAAGGATCTTGTTACTCGCTTTATTTGAACAGGTGCAGCCACGCGGAAGCTGGTGTTTCTAAAGAGGCAGCTAGTTTAGAGTCCATTCATGACCGGCACTTGACGGAAGAAGGAATATGCTCCTCGCTTGTTCGCTTTTCACGAGGCTTCTCAAGCTGTAAAAAGGCTGCAGGTGTGTCGGTGTGTCGTATAGCCACGTCTTAGTCGTTCGTCTACCCATATTTTATCATTTCGGCCATAGAGTTATTACAATAAACGCTAGAGGCTCAGCTGGCGCTAGTGTGCTGTTGCATTTTGAAGCAGACAGCAAGCAGTCAGAAATTGTACTTCCGGTAATGCATTTCTATGGGAAAAAGCGAGTGCATTTTCTCTTTGGGCTCGATTATAAGAGAAAATATCACGAATAATTTGCACGTACTAGGCACATTGGAACATTTCCCAGTCACGCAGACGAAATAATTGGTCAGTTACAGCATTTTTATTTAAAAGTCGTGGCATGAAAAGCGGTGTTAAAACCGCTTCGTACGTGTATTTATGTGCACTGTCGGACACTGTTGGCGCGAACACGGCGTCGGCGCTTTCCAGCATGGGGGATATACGTGCCAAACGAACGAAGGACATGTGGAAAACCAAGAGAGACGGCAAGAGCTACGCAGTAACACTGGACAAGTAACTCCTCGTGCTTGCAGACGATCAAAATAAATTGAAAGTCACGTAATATAGTCCGATTTGCAATGAATAAGTACTACTTTATTCTTTCTGCTTATGAATATGTGCGAAGATGCTTAATTGTTCTGAGTTCAAATCATCACCGGCACGCTCCAGATCTTTGCAAATAGGGAGAAGCCACAGAACAGGTGCCCGATAATAACTGCCCGACATAGGATATAATAAGAAAACACACCTTTAGTAGCCCACGTACTTTATTCATTACGTTTCGAACGTTTTTTTAACCACTCGTAAAGATGCACGACGGGGTCATTTTCATATAGTGACAGGACGGGCATATTAACAATATATAAGCACCAACGGAATGCTGGCGAACTTTGAACACACTTTACATTCCTTTCGATCGTTATTTTGCTTAGAATCGTCGCTCGTTTCTACATACCTGCCATGGAACAGAGGTTTGGGCCTGAAATATAGCGAAGTTTAACATCGTTCAGTGGTAAAGAAAAAATGCTCTAACTAAAGCGATTACACTTTCACCATATTAATAAAGGTACATACTATCCGGTACAACCGAAAGAACAAAAGTTATTCATGTTATTTTCCGGCGAAGAGACAAAATTCACGCGCGTTTTTCCATAGGAATACACAGGAAGACTGGAAAAGTAGACTGCATGCTGTCTGCTTCAATTTGCAACCGGAAGTCCCGTAGACACTAGCGCCAGCTGAGCCTCTAGTGTTTATTGTAATAACTCTATGATTTCGGCGTTGAGCCGAAATGATCAAACCAATGAGCGGCGTCGCTATATATCCGTACGCACGTACGCAAGCGTATAAGGGTGTTTCATAAATAATTTACGGGTCCCCAGGTGGCGGGTTCGAATCCCGTCCTACACTCTAAGAAAAAAAGGAGGAGAAAGGTAGCAACAGCGACTGTTCCTCCTTGTTGTGGTCAAGTTGCCCAGAGAAGGGAGGAACAGAAGTTTGGATGAAGGGAGGTTGTCCAGTTCCTCCCTGTTTAGTTGGCGCAGGGGTAGAACCTCGCACTACTGACGAAGTGGTCGAAGGTTCGATCCCGGGGAGTGGTGTTTTTTTGTTTTTTTTCGTTAAGTTTTTTTTTTATTTTTTTTAATTACCAAAACAGGCATAAAGAAACCCAGACCGATGGAAGGAAAATTAAAGTCCTTATTATCCACTGACGCCAAGCTTCATCAGCGCGCTGTTTGATAAACAAGGTTTGGGCACCCAGGTTGGATCTAAACCGTTTACGCAGGGGCCAAGACGACGAGGTCGGTCCTTCAGTCGTTTCTTTTGCTGTGGCGTTTTTGACATTCATAAAGAAAGAAGTTTAAATACATCCGTCATAAACCGCTAAACTTTGAAACGATGCCGACACTGCTACGTACACTGGGCGGCTGCCATCAGCCGCGATAACGGCGGGCTTCGGGCCTCGGCCTCTTCGGCCACATATCGTAACTCGGCTGCCTCGGCCGCCTCGACTGCCGGGCCCTGACCCTGGCTGCGACCACTGCAACCAGCGGTGCAAAGACTACAACGCTGTGACGCTACGAGGACTGCAAGCGAGTTGTGGCCCTTTGAGGTCCCTTGTTCTCGCGACCGCTGTAGCGACTGTGATGTGTGGTTTATCTGTGCGTCTTCTGTGCAACGTTCGGTGTTGTCACCCCTTACCGTTTGCCAACTGACCATCACCTTAATTCTGTGTTTCCGGAGCTGCAGATGGCCTTGCTGCTGTTATGTACGAAGACGCGAACGGTCGCCGGCGTTCTCTGTGTGCATAGGCGCCCGTTCGTTCTTGTTACCCTTATCGTGTCAACCGACAATTACATTAATTTTGTGTTTCTGGAGCTGCAGATGGCAGTACTGCTGTTGCGAACGAAGGAGCGAACGGTCGCCGACGTCCCATGTGTGCAAGGGCGCCCGGAGGTGTTGGTGCAAGGAGGCGTGAGTGGAAGTTGCTGCGTTCTACTTCTGGAAAAGACGCAAGAAAACGAGAGGCTTTTGCTTTCTACTCCGGCCCCTCTCCTCCCTCCGGGAATATTTCTGCGGGCGCTCATGCCTGTGTGTCGTGGTATCCGGCCAATTTGTTGAAAGCCAGTTGGTAAAAGGCCAATTTGTCGATAGACAACTTGTAAAACAGGCCACTCCGTCATAGGCCAATTTGCAGATCCCAACTCGTCGAAGACCAGTTTGTTTAGTAGGCTTCAGAGGATTTAAGAGGAACCCCCTTATTGTCGTTTCTTGCTCTGCATTTTTTGCCCTTAATTATTTTGTTCCCTTTGCATATCCAAGTACAAGGTACTATCGGGAGAATGATTAAATGCGAACAGCGGAATATGTGGTTTTCGATACACACTGAGTCACCTGGCAGCTCTCTGGGAACTCATGGAAATGTGTGTTAGGAGCGAGGGTACGACTCCTATTAACCCTATTATCTACTGGGAAGTGCTAGACCAAGGGTGCACAACTAAAAAATTAGGCGGGCCAAAATTATGTTTATTAAAAACTGTGCAGGCCGCACCTAGTGCGACGTGTTGCACATTTTGGTTGCGGTCAGGCTTCCGATATCAGGTGTTATCGCACTCGTTTCCGTCTTTAGCACGTCTCGCAATGTCATGTCCGTCATGACAGATCCAAGGTAGTTCTTGTTCAGAGTCGTCAGTCATTAGCAGCGTGCGAGTGGTTCGGGCAGTTGTAGGCCCGATGATACGAGTACATCCAAGACTCGAGAGCTGCTGCCTGCCTGTGACAAATGAGACTGCGAAATCCGCATAGCTGCGACTCTCATGCCGATTATTTGTCTGTGCGCCTAATGTTCTACATTCTTGCCGAGTGCGGCAACCGTTGATCGCCCTGTTTTTGTTTTCTGCGCATAACCAACATGCTCAGGCACTGCTGTCTGTTGTGAAAGTGGTCATGAACGACTATGCGATTGGTCGCCGATGTTGCCATGTGTCCGAGTGCCAACCAACGATCATCTGAGGATCATCTTGGTTCGTGTCTCTGTGCATCATCAGTATCGCTAAAACAGTGCTGTCTATCCTGGAATTGGTTGTGAACGAAGATGCGACTGGTCGCTCAGGTCTCCCTGTGTTTCACAGCAAGATGACATATGCTCCCTGGTTGCTATTCGATTTAAGATTTCAGTGTTTTAGGGAACCGTTTGTGCGACTATGGTATAATCGATCAACCTGCAGATAGTCATGTTCTGACGCTGATCTAGACCGTAACTTCGATCGTACTATGGCCAATATCGCTGTCGTCTGCATGCAATGTCATGCTAGCCGCACTTTGGGTACTCTCGGAAAAGAAGGCTGAACAGCATTGAAATAATGCAGAAAGGAGACGTGTCCTTGTCTTCAAACAATGGCGTTTCTTAGTGGTCGAGACTCCTACGGCATGGTGCGCCGGCCTTGTCGGGGCTCCCAAGGCAGCGGGAGGCTATCGACTGTGCGTCGGCTTAACCAAGCTGAACCAGGTCATCCTCCGAGAGCAGCATATAATGCCGACCGTCGACCAGGCGTTCGGGCTTGCCGGGAAGCGCTACCATCTTCTTGAAACTGGGCGCAATGTCCGGGTTTCACCATTTGCGCCTCTTCGAAAGCTGCCAGGAGTACATGACGTTCATTACACCCTTCGGGCGATTCTATTATTGCTGCCTGCCCTTCGGAATTAAGTCGGCCCCAGAGGTGTTCCTGAGCCCCATGTCACTGATTCTCGAGGGAATTAAAGGATGCGTCAACATGGTAGACGATAACCTGGTGTTTGGCAGAGACCGGTCTAAACCCGACAGCCAACTACAGTCCTCGAGAGACTGCAGCAAGCAGGAGTTATGCTGAACGCCTCCAAGTGCCGCCTCGGGGTGTCGTCCCTCAAGTTCCTCAGTGTGGTGTTGAGCACCAACGGCATAGCACCAGACCCCGACAAGGTACCCCGCCATCACGGGTATGCGATTTCCGACAGACGTGCAGGGCGTGCAGCGCCTCCTGGAAATGCTGAACCACATCGGATATTTCTTGCTGTGCCTGTCCACCGCCACTGTGCCAATCGCGCTCGTCCTAAACAAGGACACGGTCTGGACCTGGGGGACTGGCTAAGCTTCAGCCTTCGACTCACTAAAGAAGATGGTGGCATCCAGCACCAGCGTGGCTTGAAAGAGCCCAGAATATTCAGCAACCGTTTCTGCAGGCACCAGCTCGTACGGCCTTGGTACCGTCCTTCTGCAGGAGCAACATCTGGTGAGCGACGAGCGGTTGCCTTTGTGTCGCATTCACTGACTACTGCCGAACAGCAGTACAGCAAAATCGAGAAGGAAGCGCTGGGAGTCCTGTGGGCCATCCAGAGGTTCATAAAGCTGCACAATCTGAGCTCTTTTGTCGAAACCGACCACCAGCTGCTGGTCCGGTTGCTGGGCTCCACCGACCTCGACCTCATGCCTCGTCACGTCCAGTGGTTCCGCATCCAGCTGCTGCGCTACCGGTTCATGGTGCAGTATGTTCCTGGCAAGTGCCTCGCCACTTCCAACATGTCGTCTAGAGACCCCGAGGTCCTCGTTCCAGCTGCGTTTTCTGCGTACAGCGTCGAGCTCTTCGTGTCACAGGTTGTGACTGCACACTCTAAGAGAAAAGAGAAGAGAAAGATAGCAACAGAAGGTTTCCTCGATTTCACTAACGCGCCCCAAAGCAGATCCGAGAAGCAGGAAGGAACGAGACGTCTTGCTTCTTTCTGAGGCTGACTGGAGGAAAGTTATTCCACCTTATTTTCGTGAGCTGCTCTAGGCTTTGTGACTTCTTTATTATTTTCTTTCAGACACGCTGCATGTGCAGTTTGATAAGCAGTATTTGTGCACCCACGCATGCCCATGCAGCACGATAAGTTACCTGAAATTGTGAACCTTTGTATGTCAACCACAGGGCGTCCATAGTATATTCTGCCAAGAATGCAGAGCAGTATGCTGGTTTCTGCCCTTCATTTCGTCAAATAAGTAAACGAAGCCGTCATGAACCGCCAAGTTCTAAAATGGTGCTACGTACACCGGTCACGGTGGATGCGCAAGGGTTGCCCGAGTCTGCTTGACCCTATTTGAGCGTCACGACGGTGAGCCCGTGACTATGGTGACCGCGAAATCCACCGTTGCAGCGACTCTGCCTGTTATTAGTCTGTGGGTCTACCATACTGCATTCTTACCGAGTGTGTGAACCGATGATCGCCTTGTGTTCTGTTTCTTCACACATGACCAACATTGCTATGGCAGTACTGCCGGTTGTGAAAGTGGTCGTGACCCAAGACGCAAACCGTCGCCGATGGCACCGTGTGTCCCATTGTCAACCGATGATCATCTATCGTCTTCGTGGTTTGGCTCCGCGCGTCATCAGTATCGCTATGGCAGTGCTCTCTACTGTGAGAGTGTTTGTGCACGAAGACGCCAACAGTCGCCGAGCTCACCTTCTGTTTCGCTGGAAGTTGACGTATGCTCTTTGCTTGCACTATTCTATTTCAGGTTTCAGCGTTTTAGGGAACCATATGTGCGGTTACTGTGCAGTCGATGTACCCGTGGATAGTCATGTTGTGAAACTGATCGAAACCACAACTTTGATCGGGCATTCTGTGTATTGTCTTGACAGCCTCTTCCAGCTTGCTTCTTGTCGGCATAAATTGGTTGAGTAGTGTGTGATAGTCCGTCTTTTTATTGTTCCTGGTCTAGGGATTGTGATGGGAGCTGTACACCGGCTGGCCTGTGTTTTCACCCTTCAATGTTGAAGGACCAAACTGTTCTCTTTTCTTTTTTTTAATTCTCTCTTTTAATCCCCATATCCCCCTCCCCCTAGGCAAAGTAGCCAACTGGGATTAACAAACCAGGTTAATCTCTGTTTTCCTATTCTGATTTTTCTTCTTCAACACCTCTAGCCGATTTTTATTGTCTCTCCCCTCGTAAACTGCTGGCAGGCAAACTGTGGTGCATCATTGTGCAGTCTTTGGTTTTCCAGTGCCACTGTGGCCACTTGCCCATTGGTTGTAAAGAAGATTGTCACCATTTTCTTTTCAACACCTCTTGGCATTTTGAGCCTTAGCAGTGGAGTTTCTCCAGACAATATCCAAACGGATGACTGGTGCTTGGTTTCGAGAGCAATCTGGATGGTCCACGTTTTCTCACTCCTTACAATGTCAGATATTTTCTCTTAGCGTTGCCACTTTAGAATCGGTATGGCATTCCTTGGCACCATTCCACCCTTGCCTGGTTTTGAGCTTCCGTCGAATTCTGTGGCGCCCAAGAGATGAAGCTTGTCAGACAAAGGTCCTCGTGAAGAATCACCGAAACGCTCGGGGAACTAATCTTCAGCGACCCTTCGATATCACCATCAGTCAGCCGAGGATCCTCCTTAACTGAGCCTCTTCACAGCAGCAGCGTTTTCTTCGGTCACAGTGTGACCTTTGAGAGAGGTGCGGCCACGCCTTAATTCACTGAACCAACACGAAACTGTTGCACGTGATGGTGGAGCGTCCCCAGAAGCACATCACAACCGTTCCAGTGATTTGGAATCATTTAAACCACTTTTGAAATTGTAACGCTGCCACCGCTCGAAAATCTCGTCTCTTGATGTCCAACACCGAAGTCAAATGAAGAGACGGGTTGTAACATGCCTAAGTCCGCACCTGACACAAGGCGGCACTGTTGGAGACAATGAAGGGCTTTTTTTTATCTACCTTAGAATACCGCGCATCTGCCCATTCCGCACTAAGTGCCCACCCCCAAAATTTGAAACATCTGAAGAAATATGCTCAGTACATAAATATGTAAAATTGATGATCTCGGATGTGCCCATCCCCTATTTTTTCGCGAATATCTTCAAATTTTGAGGGGGCGCTTGTTCAATATTTTAAGGTAGGAACAAAGGAGGCTTCAATTGTACCACACTTAATTTTTGTTTCTGCCTTGTTTGTTTGCAACAATTCCAAACCTTTGTAGTGACCTATGCATAGTAATAGTAATTTTTATTTGCACGACATGTGGTCCGGGACGACGTGCGAGGCTTGACAGAACGGCAAAAACCCATACGCAGTGTGCCTGTCAGCCAATCGCCTAAGGTTGAGAAGAAGGATGTTAAGAAAAACAAACAACACAAAATATAACTAGGTGACGGGGCTAAGTCAAGTGCCGAGAAAGTTCTCGACACAAAATTCACAATTCTTCACGAATTTCAGGAAAGGGCATCTGAACGCCGAGTGGGACCCCGAGAAAGTCCCGAACTGCAGCCGGGGCAACACCGCGTTTTGATGCTGTACTGTTCTGGAATATAAAAACACAGGCTGTCCTGTTCGTTTACTGCGTCGAACCACTGAGATGTTGGAGCCTTTGAGCGACCGGTCCAAAGTGCAGCAATTGGAGGTCAACAGGAGTCGCAGTGTGGTGGTGCTTTTCCGTCTGCCACTTCGAATGCTGCAACCACGTCTCTTACGATAGAAGCGTATCACGTCAGCGGTCGGGACAAGTGAACAGTGTCCAAATGGCACGGTGTTGCACATCCTCCAGCTGGTAAGCCAAGTGGACTCGGTATGGGTGCCACACATATGTGCAGTGCTCCAGCTTTGGTAGAACAAGTGCAGTGTAAAGCAAGTCTTGAAAAGCCACAGAATTTCGACAACAGTGTCACAAAGCCCAAAGTTCACCGAGCTTTAGCCACTATGTTTGAAGTGTGGAGAGATAAGTCCAGTGCTGGTACAAACATTACAAGCGTTGCCCCAAGGATTGACGCGCGTTGTACCATCCATAAGGGGGATTCTGAGATAGTGTATAGGGGAATACTGGAAGTCTTGGTGTTGCGGAAACGCATCACTATGCTCTTACCCTCACTCATGGTCATTCAGTTTGCATGCGCCCACTCTGAAAAGCAAGTGATGTAGCCTTGAAGGCGGACAGAGCAGTCGGGAGACGTGATGCGGGCGACAATGGACCGGTCGTCCGGCTACTGTTCAAGTAGGGTGTTATTGTTTTGCGGCATGTCGTTAACATAGAACAAGGACAAAGTTGGGCCAAGTACGGAGCCTTGTGAAACTCCAGAAAGAGCTGGATAGCTTTGGGACATTGACCCATGGTAGCACCAGGGGCGGATGCAGGAATTTCCTGAGGGGGGGGGGGGGGGGTCAGCTGTTGGTCAGCGTACCATATGTTTAGGAACCCCCTCCCTCTCTCCCTAGTTTCACGCCCTAAATTTTACACATGCAGAAATCAAGAGGGGGGTCAGGACATCCGGACCCCCCCTTCTAAATCTGCCCCTGTGTAGCATGCGTTGGGTATAACCCACCATAAAGCGAGTCAACCAAAGTAGTAGTGAGCCTCGGACACCAGCCCGAGCGGCTTTTCTGATCAGGACGGCGTGATCGAGCATGTCAAGCGCATTACTGCGGATCAGTCGAATCAAATCAGCAGGAATGCGACTGTCGATACTGTTAAAAGTTGAGAAAATATGTTCAATAAAATAATTAAAGAAAGGAGAATACATAGTACATCATGGGACCCGTCCAACACCACGAGACAGACATGTTTGTTCGGTCTCGTGCTGGCTTCTGATGATCTTCTAAAAACACCATGATGATGATTGTTGGCGCACACTATACGCCACACGACAACAATCGGCCAAATCTGACTTGCTGGCTGTCCTCAGTCAGTTAGAGTTTGTCACGTCTTGGAAACGCTTTGGCTGTTTTCTTCCTTTCTTTTTGACTATGATTTTTTTCTTCTGCTTCTTTTTAACTAGGATCACTGAACTGCTGTACTCCGACTCGCTGTCCCTCACGAGTTTATTGGTCTTAAGCTCGTTGGTGATTTGCCGAAGTAGTTGCCGCTCTGTCCATGATGCGCGGTAAGGATCGGTCAACCCACGGTCAACCCGCGACTGAACACCCTGGTTTCTCTTGTATAGCCATGGCCGCAACTGTCATGCATTTCAGTTTCTTGGTGCTCATTGCAAAGCATTCACACTTTTTGTTCAACATCTCGCAGATTTCTTTCTCGAGTTCCTTAGTCACAGACGGTCCGACCTTGTTCTCTTCCATGTTGATTGTAGACAGGCCCTCCTTTCCACACTCAAACGTAGTGGACTACACGTGAAATCATTAGCTCATCGGTATCCTGAAGTTCGACCAGGTCTCCACGCTTAACTGTCTGGCGCTCCTTGAGGATGATGTCAGAGTTGGTGATGTTCACGATAGAAAGACTTGTATTCCCGTCTTTTAACTCGCACATGGTAGTCCATCTCGTCCTCCCCAGCTATAAGGAATTATGACTGTTTTGGTTGTCATAATCTGAAACAAGTGTGACCCATTGTACAGTATTTTTCTCAAGCTTGAAACTGTCTCTGGTGGACAACGGAACTCGCATATCATCATGGTCAACCTTGATTTCTTTGAGAAGTGGAAAGTCTCGTTCGTCTAGCAGCATATAATCGTTCCCTCTTTCCGAAGTAGCACAACGTTTGGTGTGTCAATGACGTCTGTTCCCACGATGATGTCGGGGCCCGTGAAAATGTTGTGTGGAACCACCTGCATTCTCACAACCTTGAAGAATTTGCTGTCTACTTCAAGGTCGGCTTGGATCTCCCCTAAGGTTTTGCATGTTCCGCCTACGCCACATACTTGTTCCTTTCGGCTAGGAACTGCTACTTCTTTTGCCTAGCTGGGCGGCAAGTTTCGTCTTGATCAGGCTGATCTGCGCACCGGTGTCCAGAAGAGCAGCTGTTGGTTCTCCATCAATGTTCACTGATTTGAACGCTTGCGACGACCCACAAACTTTATGCCAGTCTTTATCCTTGACCACTTGTAGTGCATTTTCTTTTCACTCATGACAATTATTTGTACTGTGTCCTTGCTCTCCACAGCGAGTGCATATTTTCTCCCGTTGTGAATCCGGGCAATCTCGTGCAATGTGGCCAAATTTCTGACAATTGAAACATTTCGGCTTCTTATTCTGGGCATGGTTGGAATCGTCATTCTCAGCTCGTGACAACAATTTGGCTTTCGAAGTTTGCCGTGGCCTCTCGTCTTGTTGTTTACGGTCCAACAGGAATCTTGCGTCGCGATTCTTCTGGAAATGCTCGTAGCTGTTAATATCACGTAAAAGGTCGTTAATAGAAAGGGGAGATCGATTTCGCATGGCGTAGCTGAGTTCGCTCAATGCTAGTCCCGTGATAATCTCCGCCTTCGTCTCCTCCAAATTTAGTCCCAGGCAAACGCAAAGCTTTTCTTTGTCGTGAACATAGGTTTCGTGGTGTTCGCCCTTCTGTTGCACTCGGCGTTCTATGATTCTGCACTGTTGAGTTTTCGACGGTAGGCAGACGTAAGCGTCCCGAAAAGCGGCTTCCCAGGACGGCCAAGTCTTGCAAGCTTCGCCCCAGGATTGCAGCCAGTCACGCACCGGTCCTGACAGCTTCAATTTGGCCACGGTTATCTTTTCTTCCTCGTCCCACCTTGCTAACTCAGTGACGTGGATAAACTCGGTAATCCACTTGTTTTGGGAATCGCAGCTAACGCATGTGGAGGCACCCGCATGGAGGTATCCGAACACGTCGGTCGACTCGACTGTGTCAATGACAGGCGCTCAAGATCTTGATTTTGTCGTAGCACTCGTGCCATATCATCTCCATCACGTCTGCATTGACCTCGCCTGTTGAGTCGGGTTTTTTTGTTTTTGCTTCCCATTGCATGGTCACAAATCACAGTCAGTAAGATCTCGGGTATCAAAGTGAGGTCAACTCGCCTTGTCGCAATATCTGGATCTTGTTCCGATGTCAGGCCTCGCACCACTGATTTGACGAATCGCAAAGTCTCGCTCACTCACCGTAAGGTATGAATGAGGAGCAGCTCATCCCACTTCTGAATTGTTAAAAGATGAGAAAATATGTTTAATAAAATAGAAAATTATTCAAGAAAGGAGAATACATACTATTACATCATGGGACCCGGCCAACACCACGAGACACACATGTTCGTTCGGTCTTAATCTGGCTTCACGTGCTCTTCTTCTAAAAACACCATGATGATGATTGGTGGCACACTGTATACGCCACAGGACAACAATACTGTCACTGATGTAATGCATAACCGTGGCAAGGGCAGTCTCGTATAGCTGCGATTTGGCTGGAAGCCGTGCTGTGACTGCAAGAGTATGTCATTCTCCTCCAGAAAAGTTAAAGGGGCCCTGCAACCATATTTAAGCGTCTAACTTTTTTGCGGTTTCCGCGTCTCTTGGGGTTCGGGCAAGCCAGCGGGCACGGAGAGAGTAACTAAATATCAGTGCGTCATATTTAACCGGACGACGTGGAAACCTCCTCCACCTATGGGGGTGACCCGCGGTGCCGAAAGCGCGCGATATGTGAGGTCTTTGGTCCTGGCCTGACTACTGGCCAGAGCCGCTAAAAGCTTTTTTTTTAGTCGAAATACAAAATATAAGAGGCGCGAACCGTTTCAATTATTTGTGAAAGTAGTTTTTGTTCAGTATTTTAGATCAGAAAAGAAACAAATGCAGTTTATAAAGTACGGAAACAAGAAATGAGGTGTCGACATACCCGCCACCAAGCGGTAGAAAAGGCGGCGCGTACCAGAAAGGGGTAGTGGGATCAGGCACCGACGAGCAGCGAGCGTAGAAAGGTCCCGGATGTACGCGGCGGCGCTGCGGTGGTATACCGGCGCGAGTATCCGACCGGTTCTGAGCGTTCCGAAGGCCTTCGGCGCAGGTTTGGCTTGCGATTTGGCCTTTTGGCGGTATGGCAGCGCGAAGTGGCTCCCGTTCTGAACTGATCTTTACCCTGTGTTTGCTGTCGTTTGTGGCCGTTGAAGTGCCATGCCGAATTAGTGTTTAATCGCGCAGCAAATGCAATGCGAGCCGCCCTGGCTGCCCGCTTCATACAGCCTATCCAGAACATGCTTTAGTGGCGCCCTCTCGAGCCGTCAACACGGAGTGCGGCAGCCGTGAGCGCTCGCCGAGCTCACTACCCCTCCTCTATTTCAAGGCCACTCAAGCGACCAAGGACGTCATGAAGGAGGTTATTTTTTGCTTGTTTTTGTAATTTTAATTTGTCTATAACTTTTAAAATAAAGCGAAATTCGAGAAAAAAAAAGTTTCATTAAGTTACTACGTTCAGTGCGCTCAGGTTCGGTGCAAATTAAAAACAAGTCAAAAAGTTGTTGCAGGGCCCCTTTAATACAGCACGGTTAAGGAGAAGTTTCAATGTTCTACAGAGGATTGATGTGATTGAGACGGGGTGATAAGTTAAGATTGACTTAGCATAAGATGTTTGGGGAAGTACCCAGTTGTGTACTGAGTGTAAACACTGAACACCTTGCTTCGTAAACAACACAAAACTAAGACGCTTAACTGTAGCACTGCATCACTGCATCCTGACTGTTCCTTCTTGTATTGCGACCAGGCTTTGGTACCTTTGAAAGGTTGCACATGCAGAGTTTAAAAGGGAAGGTCAAGACCGCCTGATCCCCCGCCCCTAAATCGACATAGGAATTATACCGGGCAATTATAAATCTGGTGCAAGAGTCGTAGCTGGAAGATGCCAGGCTGCCAGGACTGTCACGCAGTGCAGCAGACCTCGAACTGGGGGTTCGCTGCCTTGTTTGGGTTTTCGCTAGCTCCCAGAAGCATTTTGAAAACCTAATGGCACATTTCGAATACCTCTGCCTCTAGTTTCCTTACCTCAATCTCCCCTCAGAAATGCCATAATCAGAAACCCCGAAAAAAATTACGACGTGAGAACCTGCGGTACCATTTTGCCTGGTGCTACACCTGAGCTTCGCGCGAAAGTATTGCAGCGATCGTCGATGCGTCACCGTAACGCCCCACGACTTTTTAAAGGTAAAGAAACTCGAGCTCTCACGCACGATGAGTACCGATCAAAGCTATCCGCGCGCTCGCACTTTATTTCTCAACCGTATGTAAGCGATTTAGAGAGCGACGGCACAAGCGACGAGAGTCGGCGACGAGCGACGGTGATTTCTCAACTATAAACCGCCTGCAAGCGATTCGGCGAGCGACGGGACAAGCGACGGCGACCCGCTTCGCTGTCGCTCGGTCAGTCGCGCGGTGAGGCAAGCCGCATGAAAGAGGCGTGAGCAAGCGACCTAGGCGATGAGTGACGATTTCTAGAAATCCAAAAACCGAGCGGTACGCGGCGAGCGACCGTGGGAAATCTCCGTCGCTCGTCGCAGACTCTCGTCGCTGTCACCGTCGCTTGCTTAATCGCTTACATGCGGTTCAGCCTTTATTCTTGTTTTTCTCTCGACTAGCACCAGAAAACAAGACTGGCTCGCGTCGTTCTGAACTTTCTGGACGCATATCTGGGCGGTCGGAGCTGCTACGCGGGGAAGCGGACACATCAGGGCGCACCAACGCTCACCCATAAACGCGTATTCTTTTTTTTTTTTTTGCCGGCGGGTGGGGTTGTTTTATCGACTACACCAAATAATTACTATGTTTAAGCTTACATTCTACTTGGAGATGTATGCCTTCGAACGTTTAAAAACATTCTTATCGGCAGACTTTCGTGCGAGAGCAGTAATTTTTTCGCAATATTATTCCTTCTTAGGCAGTCACTGCGGAAATAGGTACCTTAAATCCGTACGGTATATATACCACTGGTGCAACGGCCAGCGTCAGTGATGAGGGGTTGTGTTGTGTGCTATGTATGTTCTCGCTGTTGTAACGTTGCGATGTATGTGTCTATGTTGTTCAGTGCATTGTGTGTGTAATGTGTATGTACGATGAAATTTCCAGTGCGAAGCATGGGGAGCGTGAAAGTGAATGTTGGGTATCACTAGAGTTAGAATTGTTTTTTCTTAAAATATTGAATTGGGCGGTAACAGCGCCACCTGGAGTAGTTTGCTTTAAACGCTGGATGATATTTATATATCCAGTGCTTTTAGAGTTTGCTTGCGCGCGCCATCTGGCCGTGGACGGTGCAACTGTCTTCGTATTTTCTTTCGCCTGAGGCACCTGAGGTTCGCATCAGCCGGTAGCATACTTTTGGCGAGTTGTAGAGAATCGTTCGGCGCACCGTATCGGTTGCGTGGGATTACGTATCGGTCCTAGAGCTCATATTCGTTGTGTGGGATTTGCGACGGAGTAATTGCGATATGAGAACGAGCACGGGTAAGTGACGCGAAATTGACTGACCATTGTGGCTCGATGCGTTTCGGCAAATTTTTTTTTTTTTTTTTTATTCACGGCGCGAAATGATTCGGGGCGCGGATTTCCTTACCTGCACGGGCAGCCGGATTCGCCAATAAATATACGACGTGCAAAGCTCGTGTTCTGTGGTCATTGAGTGCTCATCGTGCCCTGGAACTGTCGGCTCGATTTGGGTGGGCTCGGTCGCTGTTAGGCGGTCAACGCGGTGCTTTTCTGTCGAGTGTTGCCGACCAAGCAGTGGCAGACCGCCAGTGAGCGGGAGGCATTTGCCTGTCCGGTGACTATCAGAATACTTTGCGTTGCGGTGGAACTGGTGGAACGTCGATGGCGTGCCGGAAGGACCTACAATAGACGCTCGATTTGGAGCCGCCATTTTGAAATGCGCCTCCGATTCGACGGAGGAGCAACTTTTCCTCCCTTGTTGAAGGAGGAAAAGTAGCTCCATTTCTGAAGGAACATATGTGTCAGACTCGTTCCTCCATTTAAGGAGGACTATGCTGACCCTTTTTTCTAAGAGTGTAGGTCCGTCCGTGTAATCGGGACCTCAGTTGCACGTCAAAGGATGCCCGCTGGGGCTTGCCAGAAACCATCAAAACTGACTTTTCTAATTAAAAACAACAACAACAACCACTGGGTAGTTTATGTCTCAAGTTTTTGACTACGTCGTGCTCTCTTGGGTCTTTTAGTTTGTTGAATGATTCAGCCAGATATATGAACAAGCAATAAAGTGTTTAATGATACCTTGTAGGCAGATATAAGGTGTTTGCCCAAACAGGTATTAGGTTTTCCTCGAGTAACTGTACAGGCTCTGCTTGGAGAGCCAGGGTAACGCGTTCCTTTTGGCTTTCGCCGCGAACTCCGCAATGGCGGAAAAGCGGACTCGTGCTCCGAGATGGATCCAACCTTCGCGCCGGGAAGGTGACATTGCAAGCGCCGAGTTTTGGACAGAGCAGATTTCTAGTTTTGCGTTTGCGAAATATACATCCTACACTAAAATCGAACGAACTGCAAGGTTCCTTGACCATAGAACATTGTGTAGCCACTAGGCACATTATAGCCTTTTATAACACGTGCGATGTTTAAAATAATGTTTCCAAAGTCTGGGAAGTAAACGGCACGGAGGACGATCGCGATACCCAGTTACTTTGCGCAATTACCTCTTACCTTTGCTATCAGGAGTTGGTGCTATCAGTACCAACTCCGAAGCATTTTGGAGTTATCTTAAGCAAAGACGGAAAGAAAGAACAGGAGTCCTGAGCATTAGAAATAATGGCACAGTCATAACCGACAATGCTATTAAAGCTAACTGTTTCAATGATTATTCTCAGTCAATATTTCTTAAAACAAGTAGCTATCGAAATTTGCCTATTCTTACAGATAGTATAGAAAATGCCATGCCTCCCGTCATGATCACACTAGAGGGAATAAGAAATTGTTTGAACATTTTAAAAGAAGACAAGGCAGTCGGCTCAGACGACATCGTCTACTAGGGTATTAAAAGCCTGCTTCGTTATAGTGTCGAAATACTTTTACGTAATTTTTTGTAAGTCGCTCGAAACTGGGTTACTCCCTAAAGAATGGAAAGAAACGTATGTTGTACCAATTTATAAAAAAGGACCAAAATCAATCATTGACAATTATAGGCCAATTTCGTTAAGTTGCATATCATGTAAAATACTCTAACAGATTGTCTATAGCAGTATAATTAGGCACGTAGAAGATAGTACATTTTTGTCCTAATAAACACGGCTTTCGTAGAAGAGTCTCCTGCAACACCCAATTAACTGAACGTTTTCATGATTTGGTCAATGCGGCTCAAAATAGGCAGCAAACTGATGCAATTTTTATAGGTTTCCGTAAAGCATTTTATTGTGCTTCACACCACAAGTAATTGAACAAAATGAGTGCTCTGAACAAAGACAGTAATGTAGTTCGGTGGATAGAAGACAATCTCAGTGGGAGGAAACAGTGCGTTGTCCTGGGGGGTAAGAAATCCAATTTTGTAGACGTAACTTCGGGGGTACCTCAAGGTTCAGTTTTGGGACCACTTTTATTTTTGATCTACATCAATGATTTAGCATCTTTCATATCTTCTAACATCAGATTATTCCCAGATTGCGTAATTTACAGAGAAATAATGAGTGTTAATGAGGTGTCCTTTTTGCAGGAGGATTTCAAACAGGTTAGTTCGTGGTGGGAACTGGGGTTACACACACGTGTATGCTTTCACATCATATTTAGTAAAAAGAAACAGAATATTGATTCCGCGTACGCAATTGGAAGAAACTCGTTGCGAAAGTATCAAAAACTAAATATATCTGTGTCATTCTTTTGGAAGACCTCTCATTCAATCAACAAATAGATATGATCTTGAAAAAGTCTGGCAGGGTCCTTAGCCTGGTCATCCGCAACCTTCGTATACGATCCTCAAATCTTAAAAAATTCTGTGTATCATTCACTAGTTAGACCACACCTCGAATATGCAAGCGTAGTATGGGATTCGCATAATAAATATCTCATAGATAAGATAGAGGGCATTAAAAATCGTGCTGTTAGAATGATTATAAATAACTTTTCTCGATCAGAAATTGTGACAGTGATGAAGACTTGCATGAGGATCGAATCTCTTAGAAAAAAGCGTAAGAAAAAAAAATTGCGGTGGCTTAGCTCGGCTATGCCAGGATCGTAGCGTGAGCAGTCGGGCACGTCGCTCAGCCTCCTGGCGACGCTGCTTTGCTATAGTCGGTTACAAGTCAAGAAGGTAGCGGCAAATGCCCTTCGAAGGGAATTTTGTATTCCTCCGCCACCAATCGCGTCCCGTTGTTTCCGTGACGTCACGACCTGCCCGAACCAATCTTGTTTTGGCAAATGAATATTTTCAACATGGCTGCCGGGCAGATTTTCTACGACTCCAGTATCTTCCAGCAATTATTCTGTTTTTTAACGCGGTTTTTTACTTACCCGACCATACGTCGCTAAGTCGTAACCGCGTCCACTTTTATTCGCAATAGGTTCTGCCCGACAGCGTGAAAATCCAGCGATAGCATTGCCATCGAAAAGTTCGATGCGGGAGTAAGGCCTAGCATCGCACATACGTCGAACGCCGTCTGCTTCTCTGCCTCAGGTTCCGCCTCAACATCGTGACGGCAGCGACTTTTCTTCGCAGTGGTTTCCGTGGAGCGACGTTAAAATGCAGCGGTCACCAAACTCTTCTTTATAGGTGTTGTGGACTGTGCGGGAATAAGTGAAATAAGTGAACCGCGAACACAGTAGGTGTCTTCACCCGATTTCGACCGTATCTTTGCTGGCGTTAATAAATAGTCTGTCTACTGAAATGACGCCTTCGAAGCAGTATGTATTCATCTGTGAAACGTGGCGTCCTTGTCAAGTTTCCGCGTCGCAATCAGCTGCACGCTAATCTATGACTGCGATGGTACCCGCGGGCGCACCCTCGTTTACAATAATGAGCTGTAACATACATGTGGCATACAAATGATAAAGCCAGTGATGCGTATGTTACAAACATTTAATTGATATTGTTTTGGACGTTAAGAAGCTGATGTCTTCTTTGGGGAAAAATATCAGAATTTGAGGGAAGCAGATTTGGTTCTCTCAAATGCTTCCGAACATTCAGCTTGCTCTCAGAGGCCCTGTCAGTCGTATGTTTATGCTTCGAAACCCGGGTGCGTGACGCGTGTACCCCCACTCGCGTCGCGTCGCGGCCTGGGGTATTACCGGTAAACACGCACCAACTTTTCCAATTTACTTTAGAAGGAAAATGTGTCCACAATATTGGATCGCAGCATTGGTTTAATAATTTGTAAAAGATGAAAAGTATGTCAATAAAAATTGATTGCAAGGGCAGCTTCCCGCTTCATGAATCGTGGCTTTCTTATATGCGAAATATTTGTTTAAATCAAAAATTGAAAACATACCGAATACTCAGATGTCCTGATCTTGGTCCGAATGCAAGTGGCAGAATGATTTGTCTTTATAACAATAAAATCAACAATGTTTGAATCAAGCTACAGCTCAAACCGCCTAATTAAATTTCTAATGTATGTTTATCTCTGCATTATACCAGGCCGTAGCCGCGAACGAGCTCTTCAGAGTCTGCCATCATCTTTCTGGTCTACCTTGGCAAAGACAGACTCGTGTAAAAAACATATTGAGCTTCTTGGAGGCAACTTCGCAGTCCTCATTGTCAGAGCTTTCATGAAACCATCGGAAAGAAGGGTCCCTGTCGTTTCATCGACACATGTTTCCTCAACTTTTTACGACTCTCGTTTCATCGACACTGATTGTTTCATCGATACTACCACACTGTGCTGTGAAGTTTCATCGACACACAAATTGCACGCTGTAGGAACATTTTGTTGTGCGTTTATCACTGGGGCACATGTTAAACTATCCGACCCACCCAGTTCACGACGCTTTGCGGCGACAGTCTCCAGCAGTTCATTACAAAAATGTGGACCCACCCAGCCCACCCGTACATGCCGCTTCGCAGCAGCGTGTAAGGGTGGTCCTGCCCCCGTGCATGTACCCGTACCCTTGCTCACCAACAAACCAGCGCACCCCTAACCAAACAAAAATGTTGTCGACGAAACATAGCAAGATATGTCGATGAACGAGTGTCGAGGAAACAATTTGTTGATAAAACGTCGCAGCGTTGATGGAACGAACTGTCGGGGAAATGTCATTTGATGAAATGAGTGGCACCGCACAAAAAGCCTGTTTCCGAGCCGCGTTACTTAAACACTATCGCAGGCATCATTTTTAGATACCCATTGCCATACAAAATGCACTCTGAACAAAAAAAAAAAAAGAAAATGAATTTCACGTCCCTCTGCTGTTAAAGTTCACGACCTGGAATTGAATAAGGAGCCATCAGGCAAATTTGAAATGGTTCTGGACTGGACAACATGGACTCGTCATCGGCGTTATTGGTTCAAAATTATGACGAGTACAGCGGGCTCGGGCCTGAGAGCTAAGGGTTGGCGTGGGGCTCCCCAAGCCGAGGGGTATGGAAAGTGCACACCGACAGTGGGAAGCGACCAACTACCTATCTGATCTCGTTGCAAGCCTTAGACCTCAGCCTTCAAAGGGCTCTGCATGATTCGTCGTATGAGATAACTTCTTAGCAGCCCATTAGACTGATCCTAATTCCGCTCCAACAGTACATCCCCAGGCCTTCCAGGAGGCGATCCCACTTGATCCGGGTGCGAGAAGGGACCCCAAATCGTGACCTGCACTATATATTTGACCTCTGGGCCAGCTGATGGGGGCACTACAGCAGCACCAACGGAAAAGGGGATTAGGCCTGTTACAGACTATAGCATCACAAAACCCAGAAATACCTCCATTCATTCTAAACCAGTTTTAGAAGCCACCCAAGCACTCAAAAACGACATTTCAGTACTTCACAACTCTGTCCTCGGCAACAAGTCAGGCTGCAATCTGTGCATCATGGTTCTTATCGGCTTTAAAAAGGTTTGATTAAATCCTCTACATTGCACTAGTCCGGGAGGCTCAAAACTGAGGTCTCTATGGAAGACCGCTTCACCTCATCACAGCGTTTCTGCAAGACGGACGATATCAAGCTTGAGTCGAACTGAACTAGGCCCAGTTAATGGCATTGGCATTCCTTAGAACTCCGTCCTCTCACCAATTCTTCATCAATGTTGTAGCCGACTTTTCCTCACGTCAAGCAATCGGTGCTGTTTTTGCGATATATTTCAAGCCAGTACAATGACGCCTCTGAAATTCAGGAAATCTATGCCACACCCCTTCAGACCGCACTTCGGCGCACAGGGCAGCCTGCTCCTCATACCCCACGAGGTGTTAGCCAACTCGCCGAAGTGCGACCCAAGAGTCATAATGGCCGTCGACTTCAAGGGAACTTTCGACGTCTCTATTATGCTTCGAAACGAAGCACTAGCACTGGGATTTTGCTCTCCACTGTGCTAACACAAGGTATTGTTATCCCCAGGGTGGCCTCAGTCGTGTGAATGGCAACCGACGTCCCGTTTATGTTTCGAAACAGATCATTAGCAGTTAGAGTTAGCTGCTTACAGTGCTGACGTACGTTATTGTTATTCTCAGAGTGGCCTCGGTCGTGTGAATTGCGACCGACGTCCAGTTTATGCTTCGAAACAGATCACTGGCAGTAAGAGTTAGCTGCCCACAGTGCTGACGCACATTACTGTTAGTCTCAGAGTGGCCTCAGTCGTGTGAATGGCCACCGACGTCCAGTTTGTGCTTCGAAACAGATCAGTGGCAGTAAGAGTTAGCTGCCCACAGTGCTGACGCACATTACTGTTATTCTCAGAGTGGCCTCGGTCGTGTGAATGGCGACCGACGTCCAGTTTATGCTTCGAAACAGATCATTGGCAGTTAGAGATAGCTGCCCGCAGTGCTGACGCACGTCATCCTTATTCTCAGAGTGGCCTCGGTCATGGGAATGGCAACAGACGTCCAGTTTATGCTTCGAAACAGATCATTGGCAGTTAGATTTAGCTGCCCACAGTGCTGACGCACATTACTGTTATTCTCAGAGTGGCCTCGGTCGTGTGAATGGCCACTGACGTCCAGTTTTTGCTTCGAAACAGATCACTGGCGGTAAGAGTTAGCTGTCCACAGTGCTGACACACGTTACTGTTGTTTTCAGAGGGGCCTCGGTCATGTGAATGACCACAGGCGTTTCCTTTAGACTTCAAAAAAGAACACTGGTACTGCGATTTCGCTCTCAGCTGTGCTAACACACGGTTTTGTTATTCCCAGAGGCCTCAGTCGTGTGAATGGCCACGGATGTCCCATTTATGCTTCAAAGCAGAGCACTGGCAGTGATTTGCTTTGAAGCAGATCAAAATTCTATTTGTTGCGTAGCAAAGATGTTTGGACAGCGGGAAGGGCCAAAATGGCATCTTCTGTCTTTGCCGTAGATGGGCTGCAAACTTTTGTTTTCACGAAGTTGAAATCTATACTTGTGATTCATGGCACAGTGCAATGTATAGACCAGCTTAGACATTATCGCAACAAAAATAAAAAGTGTACGTGTCTGGTGGCTGCATATCGAAATTCTTTATGGCAACGAGCAGAGAAGCATGACAACATGAGACACGGGAGGTCAGTGGTGGACAAGAACAACGATCCGATTTTAAAGCATATGAGTGGTCCTTAAAAGGACCGTTTTGTGTTCCGAGATGTTCCACGCTTTCTCCATAATGGTGGCGTTAAGCTTCGTCAAAGGGCTCGACACCAGACAGTTCACTCTCGGATGGGGTGTCCTCTCCATCCAGCTGGATGACGATGGGCTGGATGTGGGCACTTGTGGCACCGCCTCGTCGGAACGTTACTTCGATGTCAATAACGTGCCTGACAGCATTAACCCAGTTGTCAGTGGTGACCTTGTCAACTTCTTCGTTGAGGAGTGTCCCCACGTCGACAATCTTGAACGTCGTGTTTCGGGCAGCAACGCCGTTCTTGATCTGCGCCCATATCAGTTCAATGGGGTTGAACTCGCAGTGATACGGTGGGAGCCTGACCACAGTGCAGCCAGCCGTCTCGGCAGCAGTGTCCACACGATACTTCAGGTGCTGTGGCTTCACCAAGGCCACAATGTCGAGCAGCTGCTTCTTCAGCATCTTGGGGTCCCATGAAACTTTTTTAGACGTCAGCCACTGTCGGATGTCGTCCTTGCGGCAACTCGTCGTCGGCACTGCTTCCAACCGCCGTGAATGGTAAGAAGCGTCGTCCATGACGATAACGCTTCCTGTCGGCAGTTTGTCGAGGACACCGTCGAACCACTTCTCGAAGCGGGCGCCATCCATTTCCTCGTGGTAATCGCCGGTCTTTTGTCCACGGAACACGTCCAGGCAGCCGTCGACGAAGCCTTCATCGCTGCCGATGTGGGTGACAATAAGACGCTGGCCCTTCCCCGATGGCTGCTTTAGGCCAGTCGAGAGACCACGCATGAAGGCGTCGTGAGACGAGGCCACGGTCGTGTCTACCCACACCCTTGAGACAGTGTGCCCTGCCGTCACCCACGTCTCGTCTAAGTAGAAAATCTTTCGACCATCTTGTCGGTGACGTGCGATCTCATGCAGGTACTTCTGCTGCCAGGCGTCGATGTCCTCTCGTTCAATCAGTCGCGAGTTTCGTTCCCTCTTGTCATGCTCGAATCCGATGTCGTGGAGAAGGCGACGCACAGTCCAAGCCTTCAACGAGGGAAGTTCAGTGCTCGTGCAGAATTCGGCCGTTATCTTCTTGACCGTGGGACCTCGTTCCGTCGAAGGAAACGGAGGACGCACGATCTCAGCGCGCACAACGTGAACTCGCCGTTCCTGACTTTGCGCCGCCTCTTGCCTTCACTTGCTGGGCGCTTCCGAGAAGGTGTCACTACTTGTCCCTCGGTTTCTTTCGCCTGCTTCCTAATCTCGAGGACGGTGCGTACACCAACGCCAAGCAGTTTGCTGACTTTGATGCAAGACTCCTCCACAGTGAGGCCGGGCTGGCCGGGCTTGGCGGGCGGTTCGTGTCGCATCTGAACGTACGCGTTCATTATCAGCTGCCGTGCAACTCGGTTGAGGACATTGCCGCTCTTATGCTTCTTGTAGAGACGCCTTGGCGTAGATGGCGAGGCTGCACCAGACTCTCTTGACGAAGCAGAATCGGAGGAATTGCATTCCGCTGTCTCCACGTTAGGATTCATAACGGAAAAGAAAAGACGACTTCGGATTTTTCAAAACGCGAATCGCAGGGGGTTTCAAAACCCGAAACGCATGGTGTTTTTAACAAACGCTGCAAATGCACGGAATGTACCTAATTCGTGTAGGAAGGTTATCAAGCTAAAACCAACAACCATATATGCATTACTTACAAAAGTTACAATTTTCGTTGCACTGAAGCCTTCTTTTTACTTCAACCTTCCTTAGCGAGTAATTTGCCTCGGCTAGGTGGCGCAAGCTGCCACCCGCTACAAGGTCTGTCTGTAGTCAATATCTATCCATTGAAGCAGAAGGGGCGTTTTCAGCGAACTATTTTCTCGACTGCGGAGGCGTCTGAAGCGGGCGCATCACGCTTATGGGGAGGAGCTTCTACTGCCTTCTTAACTTGTAACCGACTATAGACGTTCCTCCCTTTGCTCCGGTGTCTCCGCAGCACGTTTAGCCTTCTTCTGTTCGTTCTTCCTACGCTCAACCGCTAATTGCCAGGCAACTACTTCGGGATCCGATGAGTTAAGCTTCTCCGCTCTTCTGTGCCGCTGAGCAGCAATTTCGCTCTCCTTCTCCATGGCATGTATACCCCCACTGATACCTCTGCGCATGCGCACAAAATGAGAGGCGCTATCAAGCGGGTCCGGTGCAGCGTCAGACTTGGCTACTGCACTACGGAGGCGCGCAGCTGAGCAAGCACCGGCGCCAGTGCGTCTGCCGCGGCTATGATGTCACTCCTCTGGAATGCGCAGACCGGCGAGGCGCGCGCGGCGGCGGCGGCTCCGGCGCGCCAGCTGCGCGCCGTGAGACGTCACTGCTCCTCGCGCGTGCGCAGCACGGCTCTCCAGGAACCACGCGGAACTGCTCAACCTCGGCTAGTGTTGCTCGCGCTACAAAATAGGCTTAAACGTATCTACGCTATTAATAATGATTTAACTGAAATCAACAAATCAAATTATAATCAAATGCCCCATTATATATCGAGCAGGAGGGAACGTGAAAAGAAAATACATGAAATAAAATGTCGAACGACCTATTGATGTTTTCTTTTTCTCCGAGAACTATATCAGAATGGAATGAGCTACCTTTGGATATTGTACTAGCTGACAGTGCATCTTTTTATTAACCTGATCAACGCAATGTGAAGTTTTTAGTATTTTTGACGTTATTGAAATTTTGAACTTTTATTCTTGTGTGTTGTTTTGAATTATGCTTTTTTTTTCTTTTTTATATATTGTTGGTTGCTGGCTTATGCAGACTGTGGGAATTTTCAATGTATAAATGTGATCTGAAACCAACTTTTCTGCTGTAATGCTTCGGCGCTGCAGAGTACAAATAAATAAAGAAATAAATTCCTCGAGCCACAATTCCTTCGTCAGTAGGGCACATCACGGAGGAGCGGTAAACTATTCGTGAAACCAAAAGCCCCTTTCAAAAGAGTGACGCGAATTCGAAGGAGCTTACTCGGCCGATTGTTGCAAGTAACCAGAAAATATCGCGAAGCGTGAAAGAAGCTTAAATCACTCGTCACCAGATGGCAGGGTCTAGGAGAGTAATTACGAGTAGCTAGGCGCTAGGTATCGCCCAATTCATGGGCTTCAAAAAATGTTTTATCCCCTCACGCCACCATTGCCTCCGAGCAATCTAACATACGTTTTGCGTACCACAAGAATCAAGTGAACTCATACAACGAGTGCATACACAGACACAGCACATGCAAATATCAATACAACATCAATACAACCTCACATTACCGAGATTACTAGAACCAATCTCTGCGCTTCCGCCTTTTATACTCGTCGTTTTGAAGGTACGTATTTTTCGATTAGCACCTAAGCAATAAATAATATTCCGAGCAAGATGATCTTTTCACTGTAATGTCATACCTCCGAAAGTATTTTGAACGGGTCAGGGGATGAATCTTTTACACACTAAAAAAAGGGTGTAGCCCTTTTTTTTAGTGTGTCTGTACTCGATACTCTGGGTGAAGAAGCACACAGAGTATCGAGTACAGCTCCGCTGGTCTTCCTTCTTCACAAGAGTGGAAAGGCTGAACGTTTTTCAGAATCCCCGGAGTTTACCATTTCCGGTCAGCTATGCAGTTTCGCAAAATTTATAATAGTTATTGTGAAATCGGCAAATGACAATGTTGCAAAAACCAACATTCAAATAATCCCGCACTTCTCAGTGCTGTGACGTCAGTGGATGGCAGGTTTGCCAGTTGAGCAAGCAGTCTAAAAAATGGACTATGCCAAGCATTTGTTACGTGCTGGTGCGCGGGTACTGGAGCGAGCTTCTAATACATTTATTTGACACTATGAAACTGCTTGAGATCAGTTGGAAACAAAATCTACAATCCAAAGAGTGAACCCATGCCTTCCACTGGCGTCACTTTTTCGTTGTTGCCATGTAGAGACTTTCAATTTGAAGAACACGGTGATGACCAAAACTGTAAATTCAATGAATTCGGAAAAAAAATAACATTTTGATCTAATATTTGGGATACTGTTTCAGCGATATTCGTTAGTGTCTTTAGAAGTTTTCGGGCAACTCGGGGACTATGAAGAAATCGCCGGAGTACCCCTTTAACGAGAGCAGCGTGAAGGCCAGGCCGTCGAGAGGTGCGAGACCCTGACGGGCGGACGATCGACCACGACGAGAGGAAGAGCCGAGCCGCTGAGCAGTTTGAGTAAACGAAAGTCCGTGGCGTTGCCGAGGCCAAGACGTGGGACTTCGCGGTGTGAACGTCTGCAGAAACCTTCCGTGGCGAGTTGCGTTCACCGGCACGCCCCTATTGGATTACGTCCTCAACTTCGCAGTAACGGGAACTATTAACCTGTTCTCTTAGATTTCCCAAAAGCCACCGAGCTGCTCAAACGATGAATTTTGGCCCTTAGTGGCACCAGTGAGTGGACTTCATCCAAGTGGAGTTTCGTTCGCTTCAAATCTGATAACTTCGACAGTCATGTCAGGTGTGCCCCTGGATCGTGCTCTCGGCGCTGCTTCAGTGGCTTCATCAGCCCGTAGCGTTGGCTGCGCTCCGAACTAATGTAAAGCGAAGCAAATATTCAAATCTAAGGGTTTTACAAGCCAAACCAACGAAGGTCATCTGGCACGACCCAGCGAAAAATTCGCGAGTTCGTTTCAAATTGAGTTGATCCAACGTCGGTCACGATACATACTAAAAAAACACCCTAGTCAAACTCAGCTGCATGGTTCAATGTTGGTTGCGATGCGTACCAAGAAAACCCCATCCGCAATGTGGACTTAATTGTGCGAACCCTCCACAAAATATTTCGCACGCGTTCTTGTCTGACGTGTTTTTGTACACGTCAGCCGCCAACGTTACGAAAACACTCAGTTGGGAAACTCACCCTTGAAACTTGGGCCGCTGGCGTCCACCGAGACCAAGCTAAATACGATAACAGCGCCACCCTTTAGCGACGAGTTCAAACATGAAAGTTGCTTTACATAGCTACTGCGAGATGGACCTGCGAGATGGCGCCACCGGCCTTGCCCTACTCGACTTGAACCAATACGTGCAGCCGTCCGTCCAGTTCCCGGAGTGGACACTGCAGGAGAAATGGCGGCGTTGCGATCGCCATTAGCTCGGTTCTCGAGTACGGATCGGAGCCACTTTTTTCAAGCAGGCTCTATGGCAGTTTCCCAACTGAGTGGTTCTAGTAACGTTGACGTCAGCGTACAAAACACGTATTGATCTCCTTTTAAGTTCCCATAACCAAGATGTTAAACCAACACGCTCTCTTAATTCTATATACAAAACAATCGCTGTCAAAATTCGTATTTGCATTTCGTTCGATGCAAAACAAACATACATTTTTTTTTTTAGATTGAATGAAGTTACGCATATCGTTAGAACGCTGGTATCCACTGGCACAAGAATAACGGAGTTTAAAAACAAACTTTTTTTTAAAATTTATTGTTGACCAAATAAAAGGCAGAAGGCGCAGTCAGCTACCGCTGTCATGAACAGAACCAAGGTGGAACCCGGTGCCGCTCAGTTCGCATACGCAACCATGCACCATTCAGTGTCCACGGGTGGTTCATATTGCCACGCGCGTTGGCGAGCGAGCGTGTGCGTGGCCCAGTGGTTACCGCGCTTGACTCTCATGCGGATACCCAGGGTTCGATTCCTGGTAGTCTTTTTAATCTTTCAGTTTAATGTTCTGGTAAATTCGAGAACCCTGTTGCTTGTTCGAGGTCCGAATGTTCTACGCGCCTAAAATTCTACGCCGATTGTCCCAGAAGCCAAAGCGTGTACAGAGCGCGACACTGTTAGCGCGAACAAGCGATCGCCGGTTTTTCCAGTTTTTCTCTTTGAAACCAAAGGATGTCATCCAAGTTATTATTGCTATGGAAAGAGCTCATTTAGTTCTATAATGTAAGCGATAAAATTTCGTGCTCGCTGATACTATTTAGATGTAAAATGCGAAAATGCGCCGATGTCGTGTTCGCGCTAACAGTGTCGCGATGTGTACATAGGGGCTCCACGTGACGAGCCATAGTCAGTCTCGCCCCAGCGTTCGATCCTGCATGCTGCTACGGTGCCATCAACGCCCTCGACGCTCTAGCGTTATCTTCATGTTTCCTCTTTGTTTTGGGCCGAAGTTCGCCCCTTTAAACGTTTAGTTTGATTCAGTTTTTGTCGCTTCATCAATTGTCATTCGTGGCAATATTTGAAAGGAAAGTTAGCGAGGAGGATGAAAAAAAGCGAGCGAACACAGGAGGATGGCTTGGGAAAGCTACGTGGCTGACGTCATGCTCTTCCCGTGTTCCGTATGGTTCCACTACAGTGAACTAGTGAACTAGTGAACTAGTTCAGAGTTGTTTCGCAATTCAAAGACGGCCATCTTAGCCCAAAGTACGTAGCGCTGCTGGCGCTGCTGGCACTGCTCCGGAACTTCGCTGCTTCTAACGGCTTCGTTTGCTTGTTTGACAAAATTAGTAGTAAAAAAATGAAAGACGTCTACAATCCTTTGTAACGCCGAAATAGAGCGCAGCTCTTGAGGAGGAGGAGGGTATGGCCCTCCACCTCATGCGTACCCTCCTCTCCTGCTCCTCTCCCATTTAGCGGAAAATTTTCGCTAAATTTCCCCCTAAATTTAGTGGAAAAATGTCCCCGCTAAAATTAGCGGGAAATTTTTTCCGCTAAATTTAGCGGGTAATGTTTTCCGCTGAATTTAGGGAGAATATTTTCCCCTGAACTTGGCGGTTCATTTTTCCGGCTAAATTTAGCGGGGAAATTTTTTCCACTACAGTTAGCGGGAAAACTTTTCCACTAAGTTTAGCGGGAAATTCAGCGGAAAAGTTTCCCCGCTAAATTTAGCGGACAAATTTGCCCATGATGCAACGCGCAGTGACGCCACTCGTGATCCTCTTGACCTCACACGTGAAGTCACGTGTGACGTCATTATGGGAAACGTCCCATAATGCAACGCGCGGTTACGCCGACGCCGACGGTGACAGCGACGGCCACGCCGCTCAAGCCGGAAATGGGCCCCTAAGAGCCGCGCTCTAAAACGTCACTGCAACCGAGATGTTCTGCACGTCTGGACTGCGAGACGGAATACAGGCGGCCTTCGCTGCCGCTAATGCTGAATCGACTCAGCAACGTTTATTTAACGGAACACTGACAGGATATTTATGCTTGCCAAGGTTTTTATTTGTACATGACATATGAGATCCCAACTACTCAGAGCACAATTTGCGGTTCCAAATTCGTTGTTTTTTTTTCCGCCCGAAAATCGCCGATCGAGAACTGACCGGTTTGAGTCGTGCTCACTCTCTTCTCCGTGATCACGTGCCGTTTTCTATGGTTCAGACACAACCGCCAAAGATAATCAAAGTCGTGAGTCATCGAAGGTACAGCCTCAATACTAGAAATGGACAAAAAATATGCTACGCATTTTTTGTAGCTTCTAAAAAGCTGCAGATACGTTGATCGAAAAAGAAACACAGTTACGTGAATTAAGTATCTTTCTCCTCTATATTTCTTCGTTCTTCCACGTCCAGTTTCGGTTTCAAGCAGTTGCGATTTTGACTTTGTTAAAAATATACGTGCCACTGTAGCAAGAGATTGATGGGGTAATCTTCTAAACCATTTACAATCACCTGAAAAAAAATATAAAAAAAATTAGAGAAGGGGGGGGGGTGTTGTCAGTGTCCTTTTAAAAGCCTGTCTAAACAGGCTTCTACGAAAATCGTCACGCGACACGACCCCTGCAAAAATCGTCAAAATTGAAGCGTCCGGTAGTCGTCGGTCTGATGATTGTCAATTTGGGCACCGGCCAAGCCAGCATCACGACTTTCTTCCAGGCCTCCTCCAATATTCTCTGACGTCAGTGCTCGTCAGACTTGACGTCACACGCCACCTGCCAATGGTGTGCCTGCTGCCTGTCTATCTGTTCTCCGCAAATTACTAAAATATACGCGCAGATTTCTCAATCATAATTATTGCATCGTTATATATAAAAAAAAAGAACATGTTACCAGACACTGTTGCGTTATTTAGAAAGCTTTACGCCAATTCTATATGAATATATTGAGCCATCGCGAGCCGAGACAAGTACGAAGCAGACATCATATCCAGACCTGAAAGGCCTTTGCACTACGGAGGTATGGTGCCTGGAACGCATCTCCGACTGGTGTGTTTACCGCGTCCAAAAAAGTGGTCCCTCGATTTCCGCCTGATGACGTCATAAAAGTGTCATGCTGTCGCCGGTCGCGACCCTGGCGGTGTCCCAGCAGCTGGGGTTGATTTGGCGGACGCCTGCTCTGCTGCAGGTCGCTCTCCATTGTGACAGTCCTACGGAAGCTACAGCAGCCGGAAGTTGGGACGCCGTGACGACAGCGACACTCGCGTTCCCTTGTGCTTTTCTCCAGCATTTCTACGACCAACCGCCAGGATCGCAACAGGCAACAGCATGCCACTCCGGCTTCTGTGATGTCATTTGTTGCCACTTTGGGACCACTTTTGATGTATGGGCAACATAGGACGCTAAACACACCAGTCGGATACGCGTTCCAAGCACCATAACGGAGCTCTCCCAGGGGGTCTTCCCACAGTCTGATCACAGCAGATGCCTCCTGCTCGGATCATGGGTGACTCGGGGTTCGCGGAGCTGCGGCCGACTGCATACTACAATCCAAAGTTCGCGGTTTCGCGCTCAAGTGGCACCCTTGCTGCACTGCTATCGAGGCTACACACTTGGTCTCCTGGATCAAGAGTAGTGAGTTCACGGATCACACTCGATGTCAAGTGCGTTCTTCGATGAGTGACACTAAAAGTCACCTTGTGGCACCGCACAACTTACTCTAGGGGCGAAGTGCACTCGCTTCAAGTGACACTAAATTAGCCAGTCTGACAGGGGTGTTACTCTAGGTATGACTACCGAAAAGGTGTTGCAAACATTGAAAAGAAAACATTCAAAAATTTCTATTACCATCCTTAGGCGTTGGTGTTTACCTTGCAGTTCTTTCTAATTTGATAGGATTTGCGCATCAGTGTATCTAAATTCAAATCAAACAAAAATTGCCTCAAACTTAGTGGCCGCGAAGTTTGTCACTATTTGGGTCGGCGCTCTTGCGGAAACGCACCATAAGAAAGACGCCGAACTAGAAAAAGTGAATACACTCGATAAAATCGGGCACTTAATCGGTTCAGCACCTGCTAAATGTTACAATGAACATTTAGATTTAGTTATTTTTAAAAACAACTACAGTAATATCGTAATTTCTCACCATGGAGTTCAAATAATTTTGACAAGGATATTATAAGCGACTAAATATGCATCTGAATCACTCCCGGAGGAAACATCACGAGAAGTGCCCATATTTGGTTTCCAAAATACTGCGAAACCCTGAGTCTAGCACTACAATACTGCCAAGTACTGCAATATGTTCTAGTACTGCAGTACTAAATACTGCGAAACCCCAACTCAGTTTGAAAGTGTTCCAGACGCACCGATAGATGGCGCCGGTGTCTCATTTCGTTGTAATTAGTCGCAACTCAATCGATCGAACTCAAATGCAGATCTGTGAACCAGTTGTGATTGACAACGTTTTGCTGGATAACTTGTGACAGGCGTTTATTTCTAGCTTGGGTTTGCGTTTTACTTTGATCAACTACAAGCTCCATTCATTCTTTCACTGTAACTGATCGGAGAGCATCCAATATTAGTGCTTTTTAGAGCGCAGCTCTTAGGCGCCCGTTTCCGGCTTGAGCGGCGTCGGCGTCGGCGTCGCCGTCGGCGTCGGCGTCGGCGTAACCGCGAGGTGCATTATGGGACGCGTCACGTCACTGATGACGTCATCAGTGACATCAGTGATGACGTCATCGGCATCGGCATCGTCATCGTCACTGATGACGTCATCAGTCATCAGTGACGTCACTGGTGGCGTCATCGGCATCCGCATTGTCATCGTCACTGATGATCAGTGACATCACTGATGACGTTATCGGCATCGTCATCGTCACGTGGCCCCCCAGGTCACGTGACCCCCCCCAGTACCCTTCCCTCCTCCTCCTCAAGAGCTGCGCTCTAATTCGGCGTTACAGGGAGTTATAAATGGCTTTCACTTTTTAAAGGCGACATACAGTCTATTCTTCAGAAATAAATGTGTAGTTTTTTTTGGCGACATCATAATACTCTCGAAAGAAGTGCGCCCAGAAAACGAATTCACTCCAAACAAGTGGGAAATCTGAAACGGTCGAAACGATACTTAAAATAATACATGCATCAGAAGCGCACGAAGAGAAGACCTCACGTGAAGCAACTTGCCGCAAAAAAAGGTAGTCGAAAAACTCGCACCATTTGTGTACAAATTTATGTTGACAAGAGAAGCCTAAATTCGAATAGAAAACGCCATAGAAGGGCAAGGAATCGCATTAAAATTATATATGTATTTATTTTAGACCTCAGCTCTTAGGCGCCCGTTTCCGGCTTGAGCGGCGTCGGCGTCGGCGTCGCCGTCGGCGTAACCGCGCGGTGCATTATGGGACGTGTGACGTCACTGACGACGGCATCGGCATCGTCACTGATGACGTCGTTGGCATCCACATCGTCATCGTCATCATCACTGATGACGTCATCGGCATCGGCATCGTCACGTGACCCCCCCCATGAGGTCACGTGACCCCCCCCCCTCCCCGAGGTCACTTGACCCACCCCCCAGTACCCTTCCCTCCTCCTCCTCAAGAGCTGCGCTCTAATTCGGCGTTACAGGGAGTTATAAACGGCATTCACTTTTTAAAGGCGACATACAGTCTATTCTTCAGAAATAAATGTGTAGTTTTACTGAATTCCGACTTTCGTAGAAATAAAATATTGTGGGTACAAACAAATTACTCTAATTTTATTTGAATATACCCCGAATGATACTCAATAGCATTAACAAAGGCAGTTTCCTAGTGTAACTCAAATAGAGATAATCATGCTCTCATGATACCAGGGTGGTAGAAGATCACGTATTCTTTAAAATTAAATAAATGAATCAGATATATTTGATTTGAGTCACATTTCTTTTAATAATATATTAATTTGATTTAAATCACTGGAAAGGTTGTATTTAAAGCATCACTGTAGAACAGGTGTGTTTCAGGGACTATTTAAATCATCCCGACTGTTATTCTCAACCCTGCATAATGCGAGTACCACCCGAAATTAATCGCTGGTTCACACAATCGCGTTCGGGTACGACCCAATAGATGGGCTGGCGCCGTCAATCGGGGATAACTAAAATACTTCCGTTTCGCGTATAACTGATCAAGTCCACGCAACATGAGAAATGGTCGCTTATGTCAGAATTGTATCAAGCCCATGGTGAGAGAATGACGCGTAAAATGTACGCAGATCGGATCTGTTCCAGGAGTACCCGACGGATGGCGGCGGAGTATTCCCCCGTTGTAAGCTGCAACAAGCGGCTGCAACGCAGTCAACCAGAGTCAAAGGCAAATATATGAACCAGCCTTACACATCGGAGTCTTGGTTTGCAATCATCTTACTTAAAGGGGCACTGCCAATTGGGACGAAGGAAACCAAATGCTGCCTCGAAGGGCGTGCCTATGACGGTCAAAGCCTGGCATTTCGACGACGGAGCCATGGAGTGCCCGGTCGCAGATTCGAGGAGCGAGTATCTGGCAGTACAGAACATCAAAGAGCCATTTCCCGGGGAACCTGGACGTCAGCGCACAGCTTTTGCAGCGCGAGGACCCGAAACACACTTGTTCGCTCGGGAGAAGTGTGTTTCGCGGTGTCTCGCCGCAGCGGGGCCCCAGTCACGTGGCTCTCCTCTCATCCGCTGTCTGCCGCTCCACCTTTTCCATTTCAGTGGCCGCTTCTCGTGGCGATCTGCCAAGCTTTGTCGGTATATAGGAGGATATATGCTTGTATAAACCAGTCTGCACACAACTCCGAAACATACAGATGTACGAAGAACACATATTTCGAAGCTTCTTGAGGCGCGCGCCCGCAGATAATTCTTCCATCACGTCTGCAGACAAGCACCGTGTCTATTGTGTGACGTACACGAGCAGCTTGAATGCGGCGTTAGGCTTGCGACGGAGGCGCGGCAAATGCCGCGTAGTCGGCCACACTGTATGTCTGCGTCGTCTTGAACCTGGGAAACACGGACAGCGCGTCTTTGGTCGCACGTCCCTGTACACGGCCCATGCTGAATCCATCGGCGAATTTCTTCTTCATTGCCTCGTCCACGGCAACGTACTTGCCCGGCGCTTCGATCAGCTGCCCTTTTCCCGACCAGCCCAACTCGTGCGGTAACGCGGGCCTGTTCTCGTCGAGCGTCTTCCTGGGCGGAAAAGGCACGAAGGCGAAGAAGTACTCCACGTCCAGAGACACGGTCTTGAGCGACGCGTCTGGATGGCGGACTTGCATCAGTTCGTAGGCCACCCGGCAAAACTGCAAAGGGAATTCGATACGCCCTGAAAAGATTTACGTCAAGTTCTTTCTGAAAAGGCAATACGGCGAGCAAGTGTTCTATAATGTTTCTTTGGCACATCAAAACGCGAAGAGGGGTACGCCAATCAACGGGCACCATAGATAACGGATGAGAAACGCGCGATGACCAAGCAACCAACTCGCACTGTCACTGGCTGAGGTCGGGGGTAAACAAACGCACGTGGGCGCATTTGGGAGTAAACAAACGCTCGAGGTGTCCAAGAAGCAGACGGATTTGCACGCCGGATACTCTGCAAATACACCAACATGAGGCGTCATGTTTTAGAGGGAAACTGAAGAGGGTTTGCATGTGAGTAAAAACTCTTAAATCGTCTTCATTTGGCCTCCAGAATCACGAATATTGAGATTATTTTTAAATTTGGTGCGCGGAAGCTGCAGAAAATAATATGCAAAGTACCGCCGAAGCCCCTGGTTCCCGGAGCGTTATGTCATAAAAGGATTTTTCGCGATCTCCGCTCTCGCACATCTTCAGCACCACTCAAAGATATGCGCGCGCACTCATATTATTTTCAGAAAAGACAGGAAAAACATTGACCGCATCTCCACGTGGTGAATGATGTTAATTGGGGCGAAGCTCTGGTGGTGCTTGTCTGCGTAGACGCTGAGCCGCAATATGCCGAGCCTTTCGTTCATTTTCATCCATGTCAGAAAGAGAATGTGTGGTATGGAACGTGGTTATATACGCTGTTAAGAATGGAACCTTCGGCAACCTTTTTCCGAGTTTCAACGCTGCGGAACCGAGTCCCGAAACGAGTCCCGACGTGTCAGGACTGCCGGCCACATGTCGAAGCCTGCCCAAAACGAGTCTCAACGCGTCCGTGACGTCAACGGGACGTGTGTGTGTGTGCGTGTGGGTTCGTGCGCTCCGGAAGGGGAGAGAGGCCTGGCCTAACAGCGGAGAACCATGGCTATGACTCATTTCTGGCTACGACGCGGCGGGCTTTTCTGCTACGCACTTGGCGGTCGCACCTGCTGCCCTGGCGGAGAGTGAGGGAGAAAACGGACCCCTATATAAGGCGGGGCGTGAGGCTGCTGAGTTGTTCTCTCGGATTTGACGACTGTATCGCTACCATGTAATTAAACCGTTCGTTACGTTACCAATTCTACCACCTCCACTGGACCCCTGGGTTCTTCACTTCGGGGAATGGTCGTCGTCACGAGCCAGGAAGCCTCCGGACGTGCGGCTTAAACCCCGCCTCGAACAACTGGTTGGCAGCGGTTGGGATCGGACCATGCGACATCGTGCTACATCTGTGGGTGAGCGTTTGGACTTTGCTTTGGGATTCGCCAGGCTTCAGATTATGGGTAATTAATTTTGAACTGCTGGGAATCCTTAGTGTTTGACTCGTGCGCTAGGTTTTGGTATAACCTCGCGACAAGTTTTAGAACAAAGCCAAAGCTAAAAAGCAGCGATCATGGATCTAATGAGGTTACTGAGAACAGATTTACTCTGTTTATGTGAAGAATTGGGTGTGGAGGTGGAGCAAAAGATGAAGAAATCTGAGATCAGTAAAGCGATTTCAGAGAGCGCGGAAGCAGAGGAAATTAAAATTGCGTGGGAACTGCTTCAGAACGCTAAGAGCGAGGCTGCAGCGAAAGAGGAACAGGCTGCAGCGAAAGAGGAACGAGAGCAAGCTGCAGCTAGAGAGGAACGAGCGCAGACTGCAGCGAGAGAGGAACGAGCACAGACTGCAGCGACAGAGGAGCGAGCGCTGAGAAGGCTAGAGCTCGAAATTGAACAACAGCGATTAAACTCGCAGAACAGTAGAGTTGGGGCTCCGGTACGAGCAAGTGAGACCGAGTCGTATCAAATGAAGAAGCTCATGCAGCCGTTTAAAGTTGGGGAAGACGTGGGCCTATTCTTTGTTAACTTTGAGAGGACATGTGAGAAGTTCAGCTTCGCCCAGAAACGTGGCCGCAACGGCTTTTGACTCTGTTGCCCTGTGAGGCTGCAGAGGTTGTCGCGCGCCTTAGTGCTGGAGACGCGGACGACTACGACAAGGTGAAGTCCAGCCTTTTGAAGCGGTACCGCCTTTCTGCCGAGGCGTTCCGTCAAAGGTTTAGAAACGCATCCAAAAAGAGCAGCGAGGGCTACTCGGAATTCGCGTACGGGCTTAAAACCAACCTGATAGAATGGTTGAAGAGCGAGGAAGTGTACGAAAGCCGAGACAAGGTAGTCGAGTGTGTGTGCCTCGAACAGTTCTTTCGTAGCATTCCGCAGTCAGTCAAGCTCTGGGTGCAGGACAGGGTGGGAGTCGACTCTGTCGAAAGGGCCGCTGAGCTAGCCGAAGAGTACGCAACGCGTAGAAAGCTGAGTGGAGAGGAAAGCGAATCCGGCCGAAGCGATCAGCGCAAGACCTTCCGACAGGGTAACGGCTCGCGAGAAAACGGGCCCGATAAGCCCGAAGCAGGACAAAAGGTCCCAGAAAAGAGCGCAGAACACTCGAACGGAGACGAGGCGCGGAAAGGCCCAACAGGGCAGTTCGAGGCAAGGAAGCCGTTCCTGTGCTACAACTGTCAGGAGCCGGGACACACAGCGGCCAGATGTAAGAAACCGCGGGTGGTGTTCTCGTACGTGAACGGTAGTGACGAGGACCTGAAGCTCCTTCGTCCCTATCTTCACGAGCTCCAGGTAAACGGAAAGCCGTGCAGGGTGCTTCGTGACAGTGCAGCGACGATGGACGTTGTTCATCCGTCGTATGTAACGACATCCGATTTTACCGGAAAGGTAGTTTGGATCAAGCAGCTGCTCGAAAAGCACAGTGTCTGTCTGCCTATGGCGAAAGTAAGGATAACTGGCCCGTTCGGAGAGCTAGTGACAGAGGCGGCTGTCTCGCAAACAGTCCCGTTGGAGTATCCTTATTTGTTTTCAACCGGTCAGATTTCCTGCTGCGCGAAAGGGGTCAACAACTGGGAAAAGGGCTAGTTCAGTCGTGTACGAGGTCCAAATCGCGTCAGGTCGCCCCTTTGTTGACGAGGGATCCAGAGCCAGAGGCAGCTGACGGGGAGCAAGCACTCCCAGAGTTGGAGGCAGAAAACCGGGATGAGAGGGACCAGGTTGTAGAACAGCCTGATCTCGTAGCACTAGGAAGCGTACACCGTCCCAACGAGCCCGCGAAAAAGGCGGAGGAAGACGGGATCATTAAAGGATCTCTCGTAGCTCCGACGTCACGTAATTTGGATCGTCAGTTACGAGTAGACAGAGTGTCTTTGACAGTCGAGCAGAAGAGCGACCCTAGTGTGTCAGGGTTTCGCTGTACAGCTCAGGAGATTGCTAGGACCAATGTGACGGGGAATGAAAGAGGCGGATTGTTTTATCGGCGCTATAAGGACCGCATTTTCACGTCTAGAAATCACGTGAAAATCGATCACTGTGACTTCAGCGTAAGAAAAAGGAAAGGCAAATTTAACGGCAATGCCGATGGGTTGAGCAGATTTTTCTGACATCACGAAAAATAGTAGGGATGATCTCAGAGGTCTTCGTCATCCACGGGAATGAGGATCTAAGTGGGGGCACTTCGTTGAAACCCCAAAAGGACCTCACAAATTGCGAAGGGTTTTTGTCTTTTGTATTTTGTTCTTAGTGACCTCGTTGGAAAAATGAGTTTTTTTGGCGACAGGGGGTCTCGATACCCGGAATTGTACCAAATTTTGGTAATCCGTAATCCAGTCTGGCGGGTCTTTGGCGAATTCCGAGCGTTTGACTGCGGTGTGGCGTGGTGCTGTGGGGGACGTTTCCGCTGATGCCTCCGTTGTGAGAGGTTTGGGAGTTTGTTTGGTGCTTGCAGCGTCTTCTCAAGGCCTACTCCAAGCCCACCTCTTCAGGCCAGCGATTTTACCACCGGCCATTCGAGGTTTCCCTGGCCCCGGAGGGGCTGTTAAGAATGGAACCTTCGGCAACCTTTTTCCGAGTTTCAACGCTGCGGAACCGAGTCCCGAAACGAGTCCCGACGTGTCAGGACTGCCGGCCACCAGTCGAAGCCTGCCCAAAACGAGTCTCAACGCGTCCGTGACGTCAACGGGACGTGTGTGTTTGTGCGTGTGGGTTCGTGCGCTCCGGAAGGGGAGAGAGGCCTGGCCTAACTGCGGAGAACCATGGCTATGACTCATTTCTGGCTACGACGCGGCGGGCTTTTCTGCTACGCACATGGCGGTCGCACCTGCTGCCCTGGCGGAGAGTGAGGGAGAAAACGGACCCCTATATAAGGCGGGGCGTGAGGCTGCTGAGTTGTTCTCTCGGATTTGACGACTGTATCGCTACCATGTAATTAAACCGTTCGTTACGTTACCAATTCTCCCACCTCCACTGGACCCCTGGGTTCTTCACTTCGGGGAATGGTCGTCGTCACGAGCCAGGAGGCCTCAGGACGTGCGGCCTAAGCCCCGCCTCGAACAACGCTTTTGAGCATTTTACCGCAGCGCCCTCTTGTCTATAAACGTTGAGCCAATGCATGCAAAGTTTAACGCGATTATATACGCATTTGACCTCAGCGCCCTCTCCTGTATAGACGTTGAGCGGCTACATGCAACGTTTCATCCATGACATCCCCAGCTCTTGAGTGAGGGGCTCTGAGATGTGGTAGTGATTACTACTACATCTCAGAGCCCCTACTCGTCCCGCAGTCGTGGCCGAGTGGTTAGGGCGATTGACTAGAGATCCATTGGGGTCTCCCCGCACAGGTTCGAATCCTGTCGACTGCGCAAACATTTTTTTTCATCATTTTTTATATATTTTTTGCCCTACACGAGCACGTTAGCACGTGAGCTTACGAGCACGAGCACCAGCAAGATCGATGTGTGCACAGACGCCGGACGGACAAGGCTAAGGAGCTTCGCCCCTAAAACGCAAGGACTGGTGTCAGTGCTGGGGAATATTGGGGAGGAGATCGAACAGTCACGCCTCTAGTGGTGCGCTTCAGCTGTGGGGACAACAAACCGTATTTTCTTGTTTGTTTTTGATCCGAGAAATCGAAGATGACGATTCGAAGGCCACTCCTCGTGCGACCAAAGCACTGGTCAGAGCGAAGCGCTCGTGCCCAGACCGTGCTCGGCCAGGTTCAATTTCTTTGTTATGCTGTGTTGGTAAACACCGGGCTGTGGGGACAACAAGCTCGATAAAGCGCCCCCTATAGTTTGATCTCCTGCCCAATACCTAGCAAGCTTGCAGTGGCACGCGCTGCCCACACGAGCGACACGCGCTTGGCGGCCCAAATATCCTTTTATGACGTAACGACTGTGCAGAGGTTTTTTGAGTTTTTCCTGTTTTGTTACATCATCGGGGAAACGAACGTCATATTCAGTCTCGGGACAAGAATACTCTAAAACTCACCTCTATCTCGTTTTGTTTTTTTTTTTTCATTTTTTTAAAGCAAATCTGCATCCTTACCGGTGCAGATGGTTCAGATTGAATAGATGGGTAAAATATGCGTGAGCCTCTGCAGACACTAGCGGGCGCATAAACCTTCAATGGCGATATACCAAATCACAATCCAAGTGGCTGCGAACTACCGGGTGGATCAAGGAGACGGCAGGCTCTTTAAATCGACCGCAAAATTCGGTTTCTTAACCTATCGCGCTACGACTTTGTGCAGCGCTGCCCACAGATGGTGCATTTTTTTTTTGTAAAATTTGCAAAGAGCAAACTTACCTGAGGAAAAAGTAAAGAAAGAAAAAGGCTTAGCTCCTATGGAAACGCAGCGACGCCACCGGTCTTCAAAGAGCACGGCGCCGTTTCGCACGGGACACAAGAGATGGCGCAACGAACGCCGCCAACGAACGAGCATACGGCGTCGAGAGCCAGCGTCTTAAGCAGACAATCTTTTCGACTCAAAAGCAGCGCGCGTTCCGCAGGCGGCGACAGTCGCAGAAACAATTACAGGCGCGGTAACAACAAGCAACTGCAGTTCCTTGTCTGCTAAATACGCCGGCTCTCGGCGTCGTCTGCCCGTTCGTTGGCAGCAGTTGGCGTCGTGACCGCTTGCGCCCTCTCTTGTCTCCCGTGCGTAACGGCGCCGTGTTGTTTGCAGACCGGTGGCGTCGCTGCGTTTCCATAGGAGCTAAGCCTTTTTCTTTCTTTACTCTTTCCTCAGGTAAGTTTGCTCTTTGCAAATTTTACAAAAAAAAAATGCACCATCTGTGGGCAGCGCTGCACAAAGTCGTAGCGCGATAGGTTAAGAAACCGAATTTTGCGGTCGATTTAAAGAGCCTGCCGTCTCCTTCCTTGATCCACCCGGTACATTGCGCAGAAAAAAAAAAGTTACATGCAATCCTCTATTTTTTTGACGAGTTTTGTAACGAGAGTTCATTCAGTATGTATTCATATTCGTAAAAGCATCTCCTATCAAAATATCTATCATGCAGAATGCCAATAAAACGTTTTTCCGCTATACTGGCTGTGTACGTTTCCAGTCCCAGACAGGAACAAATGCGCAAGGTGTCTCTTTCCAACTTCAGCCACCGGTACACGCTGGCTGCCTTCCGTCGTGCCTTCACTGCACGTGCGCTGGGCAACTCTCATGCTCTCATCCTCTCGTGACTATAGTAAACAACGCGTTTACCACCTTTCAGCAAGGCAATATATTTGAAAGATGCGCTGATACATAAGGTGCTAATTATAGGTACCCACTTTAATTTATTCTTGATCGACTGGAAAAAGAAAGAGATTTGGACGAAACGCTTACGCAAACGCACAGAGCTTACGTTTTGCGCCATACTAAAACTCTCCAATGGGATCGGGACTTCCGGTACTCTTTCTGCTTCCGGTTTTGTATCGGGATGCAGAAACGCGAAAACTGGTCGATGAATATCTTTAACCGCCTTGCCTCATCGCAAGTTGTTTAAAATGATTTAACCTCTGATAAGACTGCCACGTTGAAACATTAATACCACATGACCCATCAAACCGTTATAAATATGTTACTTAAAATATATTAGTTAATAATGCTAATAATCTCGATTATCATTCCGCCATACAGCTTATCAGATTTGTTAAAAAAAGGCCGTGAAAATTGCACTAATGTGATTTTTCGAGATCACAACAAAAAAAAAATAAAATGTTTTACAAATAATCTTTTTAATAGCACAAGGTCAGTAGTCCTAACAAGATGCCACCTCAGTTTTCTTGAAAATATCGAACTAAAACAAAAATGGTTTGCCTTTTAGCATGCCGAGGTTCCTTCACGATAACGGGTCATATGGTGCCTGCACTTTATTTATATTGTTTGTGAATCTGTTTTTGTTTCTTAAAATATACGAAGACTGCCAAATAAGCTCTGAATTTAAAAAAAAAATCAACTAAACAAAAATCAACTCATATTAACCCCGAATTTTTAGCGAAATATAAACTCCGAAAAGCACCTTACGAAAACACGGAATCCTTATTATAAGCAGTGGTAGAGTGCAGGCGAGCTGGTAATTAATCAACATCTTATAGATCCTGAGATGGCTACAAGATGTCGACTTATTATATGCTGTCAGTGTTAATTATAGCTGCGCACTGGGGTAGGGAAAGCACACGACGCGTGCGAGTTTCCAGACATTTGTTATGGTACGGCTGCTCCACTCACTGCGGCGATTTATCAGGAGCCGCTACCCGAATGCTCGTCGAGGCATTAGAGGGTCTCATAACAGGGGGAAGCATTAGGTCCCCTGAGCAGCTTGGTGTTTCGCACTGCGCAAGCGCAGAAGTTCTGCGCATGCGCAGTGCGAGGCCTCAAGTTGTTTGGGGGCCCCCAAGCGTTGGGACTCCCTATTCTAAAGCTCTTCATTGATTGTCACAAGCCCGAGGCAAGAGCTCGCGCACTGCTCGTGTAAAATATATTAGATGTATTCGAATGACGTCATAACAGGATAATCCCCGTCAATATGACAATATTGAGATCCCCGTTACTCCGCAAAGGTGCTTCGAATAATACTTGAGGAGTATCCGCCAATAATTTTGTCATGACGTCTGGTGCCAACTTTGTGTTGTTGTTTTTACGTTATGTAGAAGTGGTTTGACTGGGGCTTTGCATTTGTTGAAGAGTTTCGCTCACCCCTGACGACATGGTGCAGACAAGAAAGTCGGAGTCGGCAAGCAACTCGAGATCGAGCAGGGCATCGAAGAAAGTCGACTTGCTGCGCTCCGCGGCCTTGCGTGACGACCTCTTGTTGGTAATCACTTCGTATTCTGGAAATCTGCGAATAACGTGAGCGCTTACAAGGGAACTTTTCTATCACTTCATAAACAGTCGTACTTGTAATATTAGTTGATTACGCGTTCAAAACAAAAAAAGGAAGAATATATCTAAAACTAAAATTAATAACTTTTAAGGGTATTTCTTGAAGGCAAGTAAGTTTGTTTCATGTAAGAGTGTTCGTATATTTTGTTCCGTCAAACAATGGTGTCTGTATGTCTTAAAAAAACCAATGACATAATATTCAACTTTTTTAAAAGGGCGAGATATCTTCAGTTTAGGTACTCTCTCATATAGTTTCAAAATAAACTTAAGTAATCGTTTGAGTGTTAGTTATACAAGTGACCCTCTACCCCAGCCGTTGATTTATATTCGTTAATGACCAGCAGTTGTCATGAAAATCGCGAGTTTTGCAATAGTTAAATCGGTTCCTTTTGGAAAACACACAAAGAGGTTGTATTTGTGAGTACAAACTACGCATAGCTGAACCTTCCAATACTGAGCAAAAACACTCAGGCACACTGGGCGACACTGGAACGCATTATTAGGAGGTTTTCGTAGTTTACTTCGAAAAGGTGTTGGCGAGCATAAACCTTCACCCCTTAGGTCAGTGCATCAAATGACTACTTTCCACCACACTATAGTTCGTTTCAGCTTAAGTCTAGACGCACCTGATGCTACGAAATACACTATCGGAAAGAAAGAATATATTCATACACCCCTTGTCCTATATACGACACCCCAAAATTTCAATTCGACGTACAGTCGGCACGAAATAAAACCCGAACGCCGGAACGCGTGGCCATCGACACAGGCTGCTCCAGTCTGGAGGGCCCCTGAGAACTAATGCAAATGCGCCGGGGTGCGAGGGTGCGGGTCCTACTAAGATGAGCTCGACCCTCGCGCGGCGCGTCGGGGTGTTCCGCGTTTCGCCGATGGCGCGCTGTAAGCGCCGTCATATCCGATACAAAAAGCACTGTCACTCGCTTTGTGTATCGGATTGCCAGCGATATCTCTTCAGCGCTCTCATTCATTATCGCGTTGTGCATCGCAAGGGCGAAATGAAAGTTGAAACATTTCGTGCACGGAAGACCCGTAGTGCTTGATGACGTGTCACCGGAACCACGCTGCGGTGAACAACGTGCCACGCGCGGTGTCTCAGAAATAGTGAAACGTCATAAACGCGAAATAAAATTCGTCTGTTCCCGCGACCATAATCTTTATAAAAAAATGAATAAATGCTGCAACAGACTGACGCGGATGCCTCGGTTTTTATGAGCAACGGGCATGTTTTCGTGCGAGGTTATCAGTCGATTCTTAAAAAGCGAGGAATTGCTCGCTGACGCTCTCTATGGTAACCACCGATATGCCGGGCGTATCAATTCCGGAGCGGAATAAATTCATCACCCTGTCTGCGCAGGGCTTATCGCAAAGAGCTATAGCCAGGTTAAGCGGCCGCCCGGTGTCGACCGGGCGACAGTGGGGCGACAGTGCGGCGACAGAAAAGCACTCCGAGTGACGACGCTTACAGCGCGCCACCGGCGAAACGCGGAAGTCCCAAACGCCCCACGCGAGGGTTGAGGACATCTTAGCAGGACCCACACCCTCGCACCCAGGTGCGTTTTCATTAGTTCTTAGGGGCCCTCCAGGTGGAGCAGCCTGTATCGATGGCCACGCGTTCCGGCGTTCGGGTTTCATTCCGTGCTGACTGTACAGCGCGCTGACGTCGTACAGACGGTACTAGCTTTCACGAGCGGCTTGATAGCCGAGTGGTACAAGTTCTTAATATAGCTAATGTACGTGTTACTGACTACAAAATAGTAATGGTGTTTTTTGGGTCCTAATCCAAAACCTCAGTGCTTTGTTTTTTTTGTAGACTTTGATACATACTTCAGCTGCTTAATGAGGTATATATCACCCTTCTCTAGCCCCTTGTAAAAGTTGAGGCCATCTGTTCGACGTCAGCGCGCTGTACGTCGAACTGAAGTTTTGGGGTGTCGTATATGGGACAAGGGGTGTAAAAACATACCCTTTTTTCTGAGAGTGTAACGGGACCATTAAAGCAGCGTTAAAAACGCAATTCACTGGGCCTTTTCTGTTCATGATTGGTTGAGGGATGGTAGAACACGTACAGAAACAAGGACGAACACCACGATGGTGCCCTTTTGACGCTCTCTGAATGGTCCCATCAGCTCGCAACGTCAGCTGCTTGTGTCTTCAGGTGAAACGAGGTATGATAATTTGGATAACATCCCCTCGATGATGAGAAGGAAAGAAAACGGGCGGTATCTTGTCCGCGCTAAGAGTGTCGCGTTATGGAACGGTAAAAAATTTAAGGTTATACAGTTTTCACAGAGTGCACGCAACAAGAAAAAGTTGCGTTGCACGTCATCAAAACTTTCGAGCATTGCTTAAAGTGGTTGTATAACGCGAGAGCGCTTGACACTATACTTCGTCTCACCCTAGGATGGACTAAAGGTAAAAGCTACGGGCCACCAGATCCAATCACAAGTCACTTAAAAATTGCGTGGTATTTCGCTTCGATGCACGTGTCGGTGCCTGCGTCTTGGATCACTAATGGGCATGGGCGGACAGTGGTTCAGATTGAATTGCACTGAGTGACTCATCAATTTTACGTCGCAATGAAAGCCACGACATACAGACTCTTTGCAGTGTCTAAGCTATAGAAACGATGCAGCGCTTTTTGATTCGGAACATTATTCGTCCTCCCCTAATCAATGTTAAGCATGTCATAGTTTAGCGTGTAATGTTATTGGACCAGGCGGCCCGTGGCTTTGTCCTTTAGTCCATCGTAGGATGAGACACAGTATAGAGCGCCGGCGGGAGAGCGCACGACAGGAGAGCGCCGCGACATGAGAGCGCGCGTCATTAGAGCGCATGTCCGCTTCTTGCGAATGATCGATATTGGGGTCTTTAAACATATTTCCACGGAGCTGTAATTTTGAGACGGAAGGGAGTCGCATTCCCAACGCTTGATATCATTTCATTCGCAAACTTGAAATGAAGAAGCAAGATACGGAGTTTTGGAGATATAGTTGTTCATCGATCACCGTTCTAAATTATATAAAATAAACATTCAAAGACTGAATGTCTGGGAAACATCGAGGAAGTATAGTCGAGCATATGCACCTATGGTAGCACCCCCCTTCAAATATGGCTTGCTCAGATTCTTCGCTACGCGAACGTAGGTAGCCTTCCTGCTTCTTTAAAACTCCCCCCCCCCCTCCCCCCCTCAAGGGACATCCGCCAGCTACTGAACTGCACTGGAACGCACGGTATAGGCAACAGGAGCCTACCGTGCGCGCAGGTGTTGCATCATTATCACGTTTGATTCTGGCAAACGTCGGGACAACGTCGAATTTGGAACGCGCTAGGCATCAATCCGTTCGTTCCTATGATTAATGACGAAATATGAAGCTGTTCTGCCATATTGTGCAGTTCTGGCTGTCGCGTAACAGATAATGCAGTGTATAACAGCCCAGTTACTACAGAAGGGGATTCGATACATGAACGTTCTGCCGCGGTGAAAGGCACCGCTGTCGTGCGCTCTCGTGTCGCGGATCTCTCTCGAGTCGCGCGCTCTGCCGTCGGCGCTCTCGTGTCGTGCTCTCTCGTGGCGCCCTCCCGCTTAAAATAGCTAGAAACCATTAAACGTTCGTCATTTCTGCATAGTACCAAGTATAGTCACAGCTTAAAGAAACGCAGTGCACGGCATATCATGTTCACGCTCCTTGCCTCCTGATTGGTTTTTTGGCATTCCAATTAGCCGATGCTGCAACCTGATTGGCTGCAGAGCGATAATACGGTGCTGAGAGCTCGCCACGCCATGCGTTCTTTAAAGGGACACTGACAGGGTATTTATGCTCGCCGAGGTTTTTAGTTGTACGTGACATATGAGAGCCCAACTACCCAGAACAAAATTTGCGGCTCGAAATTCGGTTTCTTTCCGCCCGAAAACCGCCGATCAAGAACTGGCCGGTTCGAGTCTCGCTCACTCTCTTTTCCGTGGTCACGGGCCGTTTTCAAAGGTATCGATGCGACAACCAAATTTAATCGAAGTCGTGGGTCATTGAAGGCACACAGTCAATATTAAAAATAGAAAAAAATATGAAACCCATTTTTTGTGGCTTCAAAGAAGCTGCAAATACGTTGATTGAAAAAAAAAAGTAGCACAGACAACCGGAAGCTTTCTGTGCGTTCACTCAACATGGCGTCGTTTCGCATATCGTGGGACTAGCACTAGCGGATGGCAGCGGACGACGGGCGTTGGACCTCTACTTCAGAACTGTCGTTCACGGTACTGGCGAATTCTGTCTTTCTTCGAAAGAGAAATTTCGGACCGATCAAAAGAACTGATACTCATCCCGTACGGCATGCCCGACCAGCAAGCCGACTGCACGAAGACGTCGCCGAGCCGTCGTCCCTTCTCCTGGCTGAAGACATCGCTCGCTCAAACGTCAAGCACGAAGTGCGTACTTCGAGTTGAATACGCACGCGTACGGTTACTTTACGAGGTGCGAATGTGCCCTATGCGTGGTGCTGCCCGACTTCAAGCCGGGAGTGTATGTATTGAAGGGAAATCGGCAGCAAACTTCCGAAATACAGTCTACCAGCTGCATAATTACGCATGAGAGTGTTCCTTCAATAGCTCAGTGGAAAGACGTCCGATTCACACGCAGAGGGAACGGGTTCGATTTCTGGTGTGGGTGTACCTTTTTTTATTTTATTTTTTGTCAAGCATTCTGCGATGTTTACATTTCTTTTTTTACAATTATCACAGGAAAAAAAAATTGTTGTGGACGATACGTCGCTGAACTAAATGGTATGGATTCCATTTTTGACACCTGCGAACTCCGTGTATATCACTTTCCACAAAATGCAAGGAGCATATGAATCGGGTAGCGTCCGCTTTCCGAGCTTCGCGTAATGGTTCTACAGGAATTGCAGCCAGCCATTGATTCCGACGCGTTGATCTTTCGGAAACTTGTGCACTCTGGCCACTTTCAGATGCAGGACATGTGAGGCAACTCTTCACGCAGCACCTTGGAGTTGGGAGTATTCTTTTCGGAGCTGATCACGGGAATTCACCACGGCACTCGGGCACTCACTACTAATTGCCAACACTTAAATGTACGAAACAACTCATCTTGAAGTACAAAACAGCGAGCGGAACAAACATAACTGCAAAGGAATACCACGGCGAACGGACGCATTTCGTCTGCTACGTGCGGAAAGAGGAGAAAAAAAAAAAAACGCACGGTCGGGTGTAGCCACGTGACTTCCGCCACTCCCGCTATCCTTTCCACTTCTCCGTTTCGGTTTCGGTTTCGCGCAGTTGCGTTTTTTGGCTTTATTAAAAAAAATACGTGACTCTGTAGCAAAATATTAATTGGGTAGTCTTCCGACACCATAATGAATCGCCTGACGAAAAAGGAAAAAAAAAATTGGGGGGTGTCAGTGTCCCTTTAAGCTGTCAGGGACTACGCGGGGCGCAAGAGCGTCTGCTTTTTGCACAGGGGTTGCGGTGGCGTCCGAACGCCGAGCTCTGATCGGCTCCGATTGGAAGGATAGTGGGTAGACCTTCGAGGCAGCTAGCATTGAGGTCTACCCACTATCCTTCCATCAGAGCCAATCAGAGCTCGGCGTCATGACGTCACTGCAACCCGTGCGCAAGAAGAGGACGAACTTTCGCTCCGCGTAGAGGAGTTGTGACACCATGTTTGCAGCATGTATATCATGTGTGAATCTGATGAATCGTACCTGTTTTTTTTTTTCTTTCTCTTTCTTATCAGAGCAGAAACACAGAAGATAGATGTGACGAACGAAACTTGAAGCATGCTTCATTCGGGATATTGATTTATGAATTGTGTCACCGAATGATGTATGCACGCGAGACGCCCTCCCCCAAGAATAATGTTTTATGAAGCAACGGGTGGTGGCGAACGAATTAACTCACTTTCTTTCGACTTCGTCCATAACCTTGGGCTCGTCGGTGGCGAGGAACACTCGCTTCGTAGTGACGGTTGTGACGAGGGACAGCTTGGAGTAGAATTCCTCCACATAAAACATGTACTCGTCAACTGCATGGTACGCTGCCTCAATACTCTTATCCCTTCTTCTGATGTGCACTCTGTAAAAATTAAAATAGAGGTTGGCTCCATATCACGTGGCCGCTTCTTCTTTCTGCGAGTTGAGGGGTGAACGCTGCTAATTTCTATTAATCTTTTTCTACGACCGCCATTGCCCGGAGAGAAAGCCACCGCGTATTTCGGAGGTTATGAACGTTAAAGATTGACTCTAAGTGGTATTTACTGAAACTAAACGAGGATCATTGTACCACCCCTTTAATACGCAGCACGAACAAGTGGTCACGTGGTATGGTGGCAATCATATGCCGCCGACGTCTATTACAGCCAGAGGCTGGTGTTGACAAAGCACAAGGGTACGTGCTATACGTTCCACACACTGGTTCGGCTATTCCCGTCATCGCAGCGGTTGAACACGAGCCACTACGCGAACGCTCGTCGAGGTATTAGGGAGTTTTAGTATATCGTTTTCAAAGGCCCGCTACCGCTACGAGCGCGCGCTTCAGAACATGCATCGAAGTGGCATGCGCGTGCTCCCGCTACGATTAGCGTGGCCTGAAAACACGATCTACTAAAACTCTCTATTGATTGACACGAGCACCAAATCGTGTGCTCGCTCACGCAGTGCTCGGGTTCAATTTATGAGCCGCATTTGAATACCGCCACCGTGGAGTAATCCCGTGACAACGTAGAAACTGCGATTCCCGTGTTTGCGTGATCGAGGTTAGCAAAGGAGAGACTTAAGGAGAACGCGTCTGTATTTTTGAAAACACTCGCGGTACAAATTCGCGGTTTGTTTATAGTTGGAACAAATAAAATAATCATTGGATTAGAGACTACTTTATGAATCCACCCTTTATGGTAGACCGTCCCTTTATCGTAGGCTTGGTTTGACGATTTTCTGGAAGAAATGCAGGGGAAACAAAAGGCACGAATTTGAGGGGAATGAATACATGGTAACGGTTACAAGTAATTTTACCACTTTCAACAGTAACCAAATTACTCTTGCGATCGCTACCTAATCAAGATAATCAAATTATTACAAAGTTACTGTGAAAGTAACCGATTACAAGCACTTTGATTACTTGCTATGAGTGCCGTAAAAGTCTGCTATCTTGCCAGTATGTCGGAGTAAAGTCAGAAAATATCCAAGCCGAAATCGTTGCACGGTGTACCTTTTTTTGTAGCCATATAGCTTCGCAACGCTTTCTTGTTTGTGTGAACTATCTGTCGGTCACTCACCCGACAATGGGATGTTCGTAGCCACGAGCCACCTTGAACTTGCCAATTTTCTGCAGCGTTGAGTTGTTGAACCGAAGGGCGTAGCTCATGATCTGCCCGTACCACCACGCGTAGGGGTCCCCGTTATTGGCTACCAAGGTCTCCAGAATGGCGGACGGCAGATCCTTCATCGGTTTGCGATATCTTCTTCCTGGAATTCGATATTTTCTACTCATTATCTGCTGTCAGATTAGTATAAGAATTATTGCGCTCGCATATCCTTTTAACCCCACGGAAGCTCGCAACAAAAAATTAGCAAAAAGTGAAAAAAAAAAAACTTTTAAAGTTTTGGGTATGACGGGTACATGTCACTAAATACCCAGCTTACCAAAAAATAAAATAAAATAAAATTGTCTTTTTTTTGAGAGAGAGAGAGAGAGAGAGAGAGAGAGAGCTAGAAATTTTGAAATAGGAGCGATTTCGAAACGTACTTGTATTTTGGGGTAGAAGTCTCAAAATAGAAGCATGCTTCGAAATTGCCCCTAACTCAAAACTTATTACGCGGCGTAAATATTGGGGCTTTTTTTTTTCTTAGATTTTTTATTTTGTTACCTGCGTGTCCGGAGCTCAGTGTCCCCGTAAGCTGGACTCAATCAGCAAAGTAGAAACCCATGACCTTCGTTTGGATAAAAGAAGCGCGCACAGCTCACACCCTATTAAAGGCTGCTTGCTCCAGTGAACTTTCCGTAGTAATTTATTTGCCTCAAAATTGGTTCAACCCATTAATACGTATACGCATTGGAACTAGTAATCCAAATTAAAAGTCACGATAATATTTTTTTTTGGTAAAGTTGTTGCTTTTTTTATTGTGGTTTAAGAAATTCTAATAGCAACACTGCAAACGTGACGGCAAATTTTGAAATATAAGGGCAGCACAGCTTGTTCCCGGCGGTTACAAGACATTTGATGGTGTGAAGTGAATGCTGAGAAAGCTCCCGCCGGCAAAAGAAAAAGAAACGCGCAAAAATACTTTTTTTTCCCTTAGATTGCCTTCTGAACTTTGCAACTTGTACGACACGTGACGTCATCACTCACTGGAGAGAGCGAAAGATTTTGAATATTGGTCGTGGCATAACCTTCATTTGCTGTTTTATCAATAGTTATTTGGAATCTAGAGATAACAAATAGCATGCCGGGAGAAGTGAGCCTGGGTATGGTTTGCTAAAATTCACCCTACTGTTTTGATTTAAGATATTGATGTCTTACTTTCATTCGCAAGAAAGCATAACACGAGAAGAAGAATTCCACGTCTTACAAAATGAAATAGGGCATTTCGAGCGTTTCGTATCCGATACAGCCAGCAAAGCCAGGTACTTAAGCATGCTAGAAGGAGCGAACGCAAATCGCTATATATATAACTGTCGTCTAATTCAACGAGACTTTAATTGAAACAAAAGAGAAAGAAACGTTGAACGTGCTGTTATCGGCGAAGTGTTTCGATGGCGACTTCGTATGGTTCCCTCTCGTGACGTCATTACCTCGCGAACAACAAGTTCGATGGTGTTTGGAATTTGCACGGTGGAAGCTTAAAATCATTGCCACCTCAAAGCAACACTGCCAACTTTCGATAGCGCACGTCGCCAATACACATCGGTCACTAAAGACTTCATTCGTCATTCAAAAGCATCATTTGTTTCTTCAATGAAAAGAAAACTAAGATTGTCCAAAGCTGCGAGAAATGTAACATTCATGACGGGATTAACAAATTTCGATACAGAAAAAAACAACAAAAAAAATATATAGCGGGTAACATTTCAGATGTTTGACTATGTAAGAATGCTGCAATATAAGTTTACGGTATTGGTAAAAAGGAAAAATAAAGTAACGCGATGTTTTTAGAAACACTATTAGAGAATCCCATTTTTGTATCGCGAACATTTAGACTAGTACGAAGAAACCTTAAAAAAGATGTACCCCGAATCTGTTTATGAGTTCTTGACAATTTTACGTCAGATAATCGCACTGAGAAGAATATATGAATTATCCTAATTGACAGACTAGACAAACAACTAGATGTGTATGCTTTTTAGGTGGTCATTATTACCGTTACTTACTCTCATATCGATCGAAAAAATCGGCGTTGCTCATGGCAATTATTTTCAACAAGGATGTGTATTAGCGGTGGATTTTACCTCGTGAAATTTAAAGGTATAGCGCTATTCCTGTAAAAAATGGGACCAACAGCTTTGACATGGTAAGCGGCGGACGCGATGCCGACGAACGCCGTTAAATGGACCATGAAGGCAATTTGGAAGTTCTATTTGACGATTGAAGTTGGCGTCAGGCATTCCTCGTATACTGTTGACCAAGTTCTAGTCCGAACAGACGTTTGGGTGCCGCGCCAATGAATTAAACAGGTATGGTAATAATCGGGCCAAAAGCCATAAATATTCTAAGAACGCGAACCACTTCACAACGGCAGCCACGAGCGAGAGTTCGATGTTCGGTACAGCCCGCCGGTACAGCCCAAAGATGGAGAACGGCAACCTCCCGGTTTGTCGTCTGCTAGCGGAACCGGGCGCTTGCCCTCTCTCTCGTTTTACTCCGCCGAACCTGCTGAACTTCCCGGATGTGTGGAGAGGGCGCTGCGGTCGAACAAAATGGCGCCGCCCTGAGAGCTCTAAATGGAATGGTCTAATTGATAACCTTTTCTAGCACGAACTGGGCGAATGCATACATTTTTTGGCTCGTTATTACTGACAATAAATCATTTTCAGATGATTTATCAGGAGTCCATCGAGCAACATTGGCGGTCACCATTGCTTGGACAGGAAGCGCGTGATTGGATCCGAGTCCTCGCCGAAAGCTGACGTCAGCACTCGTGTCCAATACATGCTAAGAGCACGTGATCAAGCAATGGCGAACAGGTGTTGGCGCGGACTTCCGAAAAAAAGGTCTATTACTCACATCAGTACACTTTTTTTTTTAAAATTACGATATGTTTTCAAAAATATCTAGCGAATCTGTGAAAGTAAATCTTTCGGTAGACATCCACCTGGTTAGCAAATATTAAATTTATTTAGGTTTGAATTTGTAAAACAAATATTAAAAATAATCCCTAAAATTGGGAACACAATAAAAGCAGGACTCCTGAGACGCACCCGGAAACACGTAGATCTCCGCTCCTTTGTCGGGGGTACGAACGCTCGCGCACGCTGACCCTGTGACCGGGAGAAACGACTTAACCCAGTCCTGCCCGGGAGCGTATTTCCACTTGGTGCTGTCCAAGATGAGTGTCCTTCCTGTTCGTAGGGCCGCCACGAAGCACGAAAGAAGGTCGTGCACGGCAGCCGCCAATCCGTACGGATTATTGAGCCGGCAGAAAACCTTTTTTGCCGCTGTGCAGTTACTGGGATTCTGGCGGAAAAACAAAAGCCACATCCTAACAGTTTGTATTCATTCTCATTGTTGCTGTCTCTATTAAGAAGTAAAAATAACTATATTTTATATTTCTATAAACATATCAGAACTTATATTTCTTATATAATAAGGCATACATTAGTCATTATGCTCTTATATGTCCTCATAGGTTTACTGGGGACTACACATGATGCTCAGTTTTTTGCTCGGGAATGCCAGATGTTCTTAATTAACCGCTCCTAGCGTCCATTTTCCGCCAACTGTTTACGTAACTATATAAGTATTGTTCTACCTAAGTTTCAATGACCATGAACCAGGAAAACCGAACAAAGCAGTGAACACATATGGTAAACTGTACATAGTAATAGGTTCGTTTTAATTTATATTGTTTTATAAGCTAAAGCGCAAAGAATCACAACATATATATTATATTCCGCAACTAAAAATGTATGTGTAGGTTCATAAATTACGCACAAGGGTTTTATGCTGGGTTAACTGTAGTACCGAGGTAATCCTCCGCCTTGTTCTCTAATTGTTAAATGGTCAACATGTGTGAAGTGGTTTATGTTCTAAAAGTTTCGAGAGGTCGTGTAATACCTGGACATTCGAAATCGTTCGCTGGACGTAGCTTTGAAGAGCCGCCATCTTTGCAGAAACATTGTCATTCACTCCCTCCAATTGCTTCAGGACCTCTATGTTGTTTTGAATGACCCTATACGTGAAAGCAATTTTTTACACCATTCCTCTAGGCAGTATATATTGTTTAGGACATTCATTATGTTTGCATATACTATATAGTCACTGGCGGCTTCATAAATGCAGGGCATGGTTTTCTATGTTCACGCTTCTGACTTTATGATTGGTTCTTCGCTGTTCTTAACGGCTAATGTCGCGATATCATTGGCTGACAAGCGATGACAAGATGCACGAGGCTCGCCATGACGACCTGCGTTTCTGAAGCTGTGAGGGACTACACATCCAGTTTCATTTTCTAAGACTCAAAATAAATAGGGCTCTTCAAATAACGAATTGATTATTTGAAAATAATGCTAGGGGTCAGAGCAAATGTCTCCCCGACAACAGCTCTAAACACATCGGGACCATTTTGTTCTTTGCAGAGATTTATTTTGACTTTTGAAATTACGTTTTATAATACCAAACGTTAGACACTCGAACAAAGTGGACTTTTCTTTTTCTTCTTGTAATGTAGCATTTCGCTATAATCATCGACAGATATAAAAGAGCGTAAAACTTACAGGCAGAGAGTTTTCAACTATATCAGCTGTAAATGTTTATCCTGCAATTTCGAACAAATTACTGGTAAAAAAGTGACGGGACGTTTTGTTTCCTCCTCTAGCTCATTTTTCTTTGTTGATTTTAATAGTGTGTGGCCTTCCCTAGGTTGACATGCACGAGAGATGTTTAATTTGTCTAACGTTCAGCTTCACAAAATGCTTGATTATCCTTGCCTGTGACGGACAACAAAGCGTGCATGTTTGGAGTATGCATGGTCAGTCAAATTATGTTAAGATATTCCCCAGCAATTAGCATTGAGAACAAATTAATAACTTCTAATAAATTGATGAGTAAGATGCACCAAAAACCTACCAATAACTACACAACTCGCCAACTCAAGTCTACAGACCATAAAATTTGCTGAGTAACAGCGCAGGCCACCATATGTTATCGGGAATGTTGTGATCAGATGTGAAGTTGTAATGAGGTGTGCTAAACAGCCAGCCACACGCTTGGGTCATGCGGGTAGTTGCCGAAGTGTAATTTATTGAATTATTAAATAAAACATCTAATTTTGAGGAGATGTTCTTGACAGCCACGTACCCGACAACTGCTACCAGTGCGCTTTTACAGAAATGCCCTTTTTGCCAGGTATAAGAGGAAAAATACTGTTTTTGAATAAATACCTTAGAAACTCTCTTGACTTGGAAGCAGCTGCTCGGACATTCTTCACATTTCCGATATGATGTGCCAAAAATCTTCTAATGTCGTTGATATCATTATGAAGCTTAAGATAAGTTGCCGCTTGCCTGTCTCCAATGTCTGTAAAAATAAATACACAAACTCAAACGTATACTTATGGAGTCTTAAGGCCAGACATGTGAACAAGTATCAAACAAACAGGATCTTTTTTTTATTTTTTTTAAATAAAATAACCCAGCTTGCCATGTATAAAACAAGGCAATGACTTGTGACTCACGACTCAGTTCTTGCATGCTGCGCTGGCGGTGGCAATAATCTGATGTCCTAGAATATCAGGTTTGTATTATTTTTTTTTTTTAATTTCCTGCCGATCTGCGAGTGGTGTCAACAAGAAAATTGTTTGTTCTTAGCATTAGGCATTATTCGTCTCTGTTAGGCGTCAACCCTTTTTCAGAAGACAGTCGCAATGTGTTTTAGATTTTTCTGACAGATAATTGTCGGCTCTTGTACCTCGCGTCGTAAGCACCATTTGTTCTTACTAAGATAGAACAACTAGTAAAACATTTTGTTCTTGGAACTAGAGATACACTCTGGCAGATTATTGGCCCTCAGATTTGATTAGTTTATTTATGCTGCGGTTTGGTCTTTTCGCAAACTTCGCGTCGCTTCTACTTGGAAAAATAAAATTCGCTAAATTTGAACTTTTTTGAGCAATGCTTTGGGGTATTCCATGCATCATCTTGAGTAAGGTATGGCGCTGATACAGAATAATTTTTATAAAAATACGCATGCGATATTTGAAAATCGTATTTTGACAGCAAGTTCTCAGCTAATAGAAATAAACCGAACTTTTACCGGCTTACTTGTTAACATCGTTGAATCGAAGGAAGTCTTGTTTGTCGTAGCTTTCACAATATTGGAAACATTCCTGAAAAAAATTAATGTGACTGGATAAAAATAAAAATTTTGTTACTGGCACTATACGCATCTAATTTCCTGTGCAGTAGCCTCCGGGGAAAATTCAAGTACATAGCATACACGACTGGAACTTCCGTAATTCAAAAGAACCCTTCAAGTTCATCATAACACTATCATATTATTTGTCTGCCACTAATTATACAGCGATGAATCGGCTTAATGTCGTAATTGTAGGTGATTTTTATTAGTATAACTGTCGGATTATTTTCAACTTTTTTGTGTAATCATGTGTTAAGGGGGCACAGAACTGGATTCTAACATCGTCTATTAATGGTGATAGCTCAGCCTACGGGCTCTAAGCATCCTCAAATTCTCAAAATTACACTTATGGGCGGCCGACTTCTCCGTCAAAAATCTAATCAAAGATTGTGACACGCCCCTCTTTCTGCGCTTCGGAGGAGGCACCAAAAGCGCCGTCAGACAGCGTTTAAAAAAAAAGAACAATTTCTGTATTACGTCTTCTATTAGCCCCGTGCGCGACCGAAAGCGTCGCTGTGGTCGGCCTTCCACGATTGGCCGAACGCTGACTATGACGTCGGAAAGGGGATTTATCATCGACGGAAATATGAGGAATGAAAGAACTTTAATTTTGACGGTGTTGGCAGTGTTCCTTTGAGAGCGCAATGATTTCAAGCTTCCACCATGCTAATAACAAACACCATCGAACTTGTTGTTTGCAAGGTAATGACGTCACAAGGGGGAACCACAGGAGGGCGCCACAAAAACTTCTCGCCGCTAATACCCAAAGATCAGACGTAAATATAATGCAAAAAGCGCCTAAAAAGAGCAATAATAGTGACGTTCGGAATCTCCACGCAAGTTACTATTTTCATTGGCCAAATTTTAAGAAGGCAATAGGGACGCGAGAACGCCCCCCCCCCCCCCCCCCCTTTCACCAGAGAGAAATTAGTGCCGGTGTATTTCTGTTGCTGTGAGTTTACTAGAACGTCAATTGCCATCTAGAACTGATAATTTTTATTGACTAAATCCTAACAAACAATATGCCATAAAAAACCATGCTTCTACAAAAAGCACTTGAGCGCCCCTTCAAGCTACCTCCTTGAAGTTCTACCTCAAACACACATTGGCGCTGCACATATCATTTTTTCATAAATTTGTAAATATCCTTTCGGCTATGCAGACGTTGTTCATAATCATAACACAACAACGAGAAGACATTGTTCATAACATTTTCTCGGGCAAACTGCGGGTTTTTAAGGTCGTGCTTCTGCGAGGTTATTTTTGTGTATACAGACATACATATACTGGTCAGATTCGCATCTAAGTGCGGCTATCAAGAACGTGTGTTTTCTGAACGGGGAAAATGTATTTTCATAACATTATCCAGACCGTTATTTAAATTTTCATATTCGCATCCTGGATATGTCTTCGGGCTTAAAGGGACACTGAATCAAAACTTCAAATATACCTTTGACGTTCAGAAATAAGGAAAACATGATCAACTCTATCTTCTAATGACAATCTGAAGTTTGTATTTTGAACAGATGGGTATATTTTTAGTTCCAAATGACCGATTCCAGCGAGCGCTCGACGATCAGCATCGTAGAGCGCGATGCATCACGGGAGACGTGACGTCAACTGGCCCAGCACGGGCAAAGCTGCTTGGGAGCTAGCATGGTTATGAGCTCCATTACTTGATGTCGTCAACGCTGTATAGCCTGGCCGTTTTTAGTTGCTCCTCCCCGCTGCCTAAAGGAGTTGAATAGGCCGGGAGAGAAGGGAAATGCGGTTCGACAGGGCTCGCGCGCACGCAGCTTGCCGCCGTACTTTCGCGGAACGGTGCTGCTTTTAAAGGGACCATGAAACAATTTTTAAATCGAATTTCATCCACTACACGTCGTAAAAAGTGTGAAAAGAAAACCAAAACACAAAAATAGAGAGCTAAAAAAATCGCTATAGAACTTTTAAAAGAAAAGCGGACTATTTTATACCTTCTTTCCTTCGAAAACTCTCTGCCTTTTCACTGCGATGCATCCGCGGTGCCACGAAACGTCAGCCAAATCCACGTCGCCTATTGGAAAAGAGCCTACCTTACCAGCACCAGGCTCATAAACAATAAACAGCCGGCGAATGTTTCTTAAACGTTTTGTTAAAGAATAGTCTGATCCAGATTATGTTGAATGATTAGCGATGTGACGGCAATTGCCGAATTTTATAAGGCTCGCACTGAATGCTCGGAGCTATGCGCGCCATCTATCGTGTGGTAAACGAAGCAAGAGAAAGATCACACTGCGGCTCCGCATAGCCGCCTGTTTGCTGAAAAACGTGAAATCGGATGGTGATGATCGACGTGGTAGGCGTGGTGGAAGCTCATCGTTCCGCGTAGAGCGCTATTCTTGACTGAATTGTCATCGCGTGTCGCGATGATAACCCAGCACGTCCTAGAAGGGAAGATGCATCTACTCATGCGGTGATGTGGCGGCCCCTTCAAGACACCAGAAATGCTCGTGCCGTCGTCTTTGTTCCCTTACAAAAATGATTTCAGACTTTCTGATGAAAATGTGTTGACTTCTTGTCGACTCTGGTTACTTCCTTTTGACTTTGACTTTCTGTTGACATTGTCAACAGGAAGTCAATACACCTCTTGAAGACTCCGTGGTGAAAATTTCTGTTGACTTCCTGTAGACATATTTATCAGAAAGGCTGCAGACTCTCTGCTGCCTGCATGTTGAAAAATATATGTTGACTTCTTGCAACCCATTTCAACATAAAGTCTGCAGACTTTCTGGTGCTTCCATGTTAAGTCGTTTTGTTGACTTCCTGTAGCCATATTTATCAGAAAGGCTGCAGACTTTCTGCTGCCTGCATGTTGAAAAATATATGTTGACTTCTTGCGACCTAGTTCAACATAAAGTCTGCAGACTTTCTGGTGCTTCCATGGTAAGTCTTTTTGTTGACTTCCTGCAGCCATATTTATCAGAAAGGCTGCAGACTCTCTGCTGCCTGCATGTTGAAAAATATATGTTGACTTCTTGCAACCCAGTTCAACATAAAGTCTGCAGACATTCCGATGCTTCCATGTTAACTCTATTTGTTGACTTCCTGCAGCCATACTTATCAGAAAGGCTGCAGAGAAGCGATAATATTTCTTCTAGGAGCCGTATTTGTGGTTGTTGTTTTAGCGACTTTCCCGAATTATTATTAGATGTACCAATGCTATCTTGTAAGAGATATCGTCCACGACCTTCAAAACACTGTTTTCTCTTTGATGGACTCCCGAGGAGAAGATCAAATACTTAAAACCTTAATAAGTGTTGAGGTGGTCACCGGCCAAATGAATTCCTTCAATATGTAGGCTATATAAGTCTCTGGAGCAGTCAATGGGACTGTGTTTCAGATGTTCAGTGCTTCATGGTGTTTGTGTTTGTGTTCGTTTCTAATGTGTAGTTATCGGATGTATTTAGTTGTAAGTGCCTTCAAATAGCACAGCGACTCCATTTACTAACAAAACTCAAAAAAGAAAATCGCGTTTTTTTTTTTTTCTTTTTACGGAATGTTGCTGCAGCCAATTTGGAGGAGGCTCTGGCGACACAGAGACTACAAATGGTCTGGTGCCAATGAATCGCCTTCGAGTCACAAGGTTGTCTTATGCTAGAGGTTAAGCTTTTCACTGGAGTGTCAACAAAAAGTTGACACCTAGGCGCCAAGAGGTCTACTGCCTTTCTAATGATCTTTGGGCCAAACGGCTCCTGGAAGTCAATTCAAAAGCTAAATACAATCTGCAGAAAGTATGATGGAAAGCTGTTGACATTTAATACCTGTGTTGACTTTTTTCAGCAGACTTCCCAGAAAAAAGAATTACACTTTTTTGTAAGGGTTTACTCTGACTAAAGTGGTGCTTTCTTAGCATTTGTCTCCTCGAACATCGCCCGGATTTCTTATTTGGTGCATTCCATGCGTGTGATCAAGTTCAAGATGTTACTGGTGCGTACTGTCTCTAAAGGCGTGCATGAAGGATGGGAATTTGACGCGTTATCATCACACGAGAAAAGTGATTAGTGTTAGCATTCCCTGAACGATAGCAACGTCCATGTGATCACAAAATCATATTTCTACGTTGCTATATCCCTGCTAAGATTACATTGTCTTTTGCAATCGTAAAAAAGGCGTGTGGCGAGATTCGTACTGTCAGTAAAGTCGTGTTTTAAAGTCGCTATCGTACTAGACGGCGTACTGCATCTTCTTCTTTTCTTTTTTCATTCACTCTGCCCTGCGAGCCTATCCTGACAAAATGAAAGTTAATAAAGCTTGACCCCATAAAAAACTCTGTGCATTTTCTGCTATGCCAGTGAGTGACAGCGCGTCTCCTTTTTTTAGAGATTACCGCAGAAACGGCTGACGGCGGCGGAGAAGCGGCTGTCGTGCTGACGACCTGCTGTGCTTCGTACCGGCGTATATGGGACCAGTCCCATGCTGTCGCTGTAGCGCAACAAGTCTAATTGAATTTCGCTCAGCTGCGATGTGTCCATGACTATGGCGGTGATGAGAGGCGCCGATTCAGAAAATATGTCGGTGGCATCGACGCCATCAGCGCAGTAAAACCCTGTGGCAAAACCTATCGGCAGCGTGCCAGCTCGCCGCCAACGCTCCCATTCTCCTACTGCCAAGAGAACTTCCGTTTCCGGTGACAGGGAACGTCACGGCCGTCAAAATTACGTCACGGCTTTGGTGAGTTGGAAAGGAAGAAAAACTTCATATTTCAATAATATTTCGTGCAGAAGTCAATAAACCGAAACGAAAACGGATGCTTGTTCAATGTTCAATGAACATTGACGGTTTAATGTAGAAGTTATTTGGCAAAAGTAAAAAGGTAATTTCATGGTCCCGATAAGTTCATCGTGATGCAACGACATTCAGTTTGTTCCTTTTAAATAATATTTTGGTGTCTTTTTGAGTCAGAAAAATAAGTGTCTTCTTAGTGTGGCCGGAAAGTGGTTGACATTTAGAGAATAAAATAGGCACTAGAATTTCGTTGCAGTGTCCCTTTAAATAAAATTTTCCGGAGGAAGTGCTAAATATTTCCTCGTTATCACAATGGTGGCACAACGGAAACTAAGCCAATGAACTCTGCAGGCGAATATAATCAATTCATAAAAACAATTAAGACTTTTTTTTTATGTATAGGGTATACGAACTGTACTGCGAGCAGGTGTCGGAGTAAGTCGCTATTCTACGCCATATTTTATGTTGTCTTGATGGTTCTCCTCGTGGCAACTGACAGAATTTCGCAAGCGTTTATTATGCTGCAGCTGTAAATCTCTGAAATGTTGCGTAACTCTTTCGATTGCCTTTTCCGCCGATACAATACCCAAGGAAGTGAAACAGGTAACTTTTGAGACTCTGCGGTTCTCTATCTAAAGAGGGCAGCGTTTCGTTAAGCAGGGATATGCATTTCTATAGATATTTAATTACCGAGAAAAGCACCTTACCTATCGCCAACTTGAGTAGATGTTCTCGGAAAACAACGTGAGGTGTAATTGGAACTGCAGTTATAATTTGAAAAGCATATGCTTAACCGTGGGTTCCATGTCAATAAATAGAACGCAGTTTCCAATAAAAGCACAACGACGATAACGGCGCTGAAATTGCCGATATGGCGGTAGTTGAAGATATTCATGGCGTCAATCTGAAATAATTGTCATGGGGAGCAGAATCAGTAGATGCACTGATCGAGAATGGCAAAATGCGAGAAGCTTTTCGCCTTTCGGATGGAACATAAAATGCAATGTTTCTATCGAAACAATTCCAGTGACTTCGGAGTAATCCCTCCCACTGCAGCACCTAATATAAAACCGAAGACGACGTACAACAAAGGAAGGCAGCGCACGACACCTCTCACAAAATACGTCGAGACAATAAACACAACACAATAAATTGAAACGTATTGTGTGTCCTCCCTTTTTGTCGTTCATCGTCTCCAGTTTACGAACTCAGTTTAAAGTGGGTTGAAGTTATTCGATTCGTGCGGTGTAAACAAGTAAATTCCTACTCATAAATAATGTTCCTTCAAAAATCATACACTAATACCCATGGAGTATTCAATAAGTTCTCATAAGAACTGTACATTTCTGGGAGTAAGCCCCCACGCCATAAAATACCCAATTGACAGTTTTACAATAAGCTTCTGCACATCCGTCCGCCATGTCCCCTGGCCTTGCTTTCCGCTGTCTCCATTTTAGGAGGACTCCGTCCCGCACGACCAACATTTTCAGGACATATCTTAGTGCGTATTTGCGGTGGTCATTTTAAAGATATATTTTGTTGTAATGACAGTATTGGACATTAACAGCAATGACAACCAATAACAACCACATGATGCCAATGTATTTCGGCATTGGCATTGTAGGACTACCCTTCATTTGTAATTCGCAAGAAACCCCCAGACGCTGCTCGTTACTCGAAAAAGTTCCCATCACACTTAGATCCCGGAAAAGAAAAACTTCCATGATATTGCGTCCTAAAGTTTACAATGCCGAGAAACGAAAACGTGCACTGGTACCACATTCCATAGATGTATCGAAATTAGAAATCTTCGTCTCCCGACTATAGAGGGTGCATTCTTTATCGACAAGTGTGAACACAAGCGACGCGCTCTCGGTGTAGCAGGGAAAAAAATCTGATCAGTTCATGGCCTACCAGGCGAGCTTGACTAGAAGCGCTAAATAAGCAGCGCTTAGAGGATCGGAACTCCTTTCCACGATTTCGGTGTGGGCGCCACCATCTTGGTGCTCAATGCAGAGCGAGCGCAAACGTTATACGCTTCGAAAATTCCACTTCCTTAACTGTAGAAACGGTGTCAGGAACCTCGGGCGATATCGTTTTGCTTTGTCCCGAACCGTTTTAACAAATGTCGAGGACGGAAATCCGTTTTCTGCGATTTCAGATGAAGCTTCACACAACTGGCGAGAACGTTTTTGAGCACCAAGATGGCGGAAGTGTTCTTTCCATGGAGGTAGGAAGCTTCTGGAAGCGACATCATGGCACCAGAGGTGAAGCCGAAGGAGACTTCCGGTTTGAAGGTGCACGCCCACAACGATTACCAAAAACACGAACAAAGCCAAAAGACGCTATGGGACGAGCCTGGGCACCCTTGATTGCTGCTGGATGGACTTGGGCACCTCTAGGGGCGTTTCCACCGAGAGCGATCTCTACTTCCGGCTTCACTTGGAATTTTCTCGTTTGGCTGCCTTGAGCCGGTGTGTCACCTCCTCTTCTTCCTACCTACCTGGTTTTTACTCTGAGGCACATCTTCCTAGGTAAAGCGCCGTTCACACACTTGCAACCGACTAAGACCGAGAGAGACGGTTTTGAAGCCTCTTGCGACGGCGTTAGACCAGATGCGGTGCTGCGTAGCAGATCCTAAGCCGTCGCAAAGGCTTAAAAACCGGTCTCGTCTCAGCCGGTCCTACGCGGTTGCAAGTGTGTGAACGAGTCTTAACTTTAACTATACACCTTTTCCACAAGGGCGCAGCCATCTTGAATGTCGTCACATCTGGTATGCGGTAAAACATCGTTTTGTTCTCTCCACGCCGCTGGAAGGTGTTTACAAAATAGACGTGATGGTCAGAAGGTCTTGTTTTGCCTCACCTATATTTTCTGGCATATTCCAGCTTGAAATGTTTTAATATTTTTAGTCCCAGATACCAGATACGGAACCCACGTGACTGAGAGCGGCAGTAAACAGAAAACGTATATCGGCATGAGACCGCACTCACCCGGAAATACCGCAGATGGTTCAGAAAAGAGTCGTTTCCAACGCATCTACAAACACAACGTCGCCGGGAACCCAACCAAGGCTGCTGACGAACACGAGACGCAGCTGTTGTGTACACTGCCCCCTGAAAAAGACTCGCGACGATTCAGGTGAGCAAAATACGCGAGGGCGACTAGGAAAACGGCACGAATTTTGTTGTATCGCAGCTGTTTGCAACGAGAAAGAGTATCTAAATTCGTTTTTGTTGAAACGCAGGAGAGGTTTGTTCTACTGACATACGCAAAAATGGATAGTGATTGAAAAGCTTTGCCGGTTACACTTTGTGGTTTCTAGTAATTGACCCCTTGGCTCTCCGTCCGTCAGTTATTCGCAACTCCAACGCCCTATAGGTGGCGGGGCGGTAGTTCCAAGATGGCGGAAGAGACGGGGATAGATTCTCCAGGACTCCCCGTGCGCCTGCTCACTGACGCTGTCCAGCGCGCTAAAAATGATTTATTTGTCTACAAATGCGAAGCGGTCAGGGAGGGATCATATTACAGGTGACACGGAGATGCTGATGCACGTTAGGAAAACGAGCATGCTCTTATTTAAAAGTGGCCGAAACCTCAAATTGCGAAGCTTTTTGGTGAGCGAGCGCGTTTTAGGCACCGGCCACGTTACTGTTTGTGGCAGTATATTTTTGAGGGTGATGAAGATATGTTTGCGCTTTGCCTGGCCATTAGTGCTATAAAAAGAGAGCCACGAACGGTAACCGACAAGCTTCGGAAGAGCAGCGTTCACAGTATTAGTGTCTTTGCGTCACAGCCTCACAACTCGCTGCTCACCGTCTCGGTTTTAGTGTATTGCGACACGTAATCAAACTGCTCTATGGTTATTGATAGAAAGTTTGTTACCGCAGGCTACCGCGCGGTGTAGCATTACAACCGCAAGCTCGCGCTGCGCCTTTGAAGCACAATTTTCAGTGCGCGCCAGAAGCGTTGCCGTGCTCCTCACTCTAAGAAAAAAAAGAAAAAAAAAATGTTGTAGTCTTTACATTCCTTGTCACATGTACGACACTCCAAAATTTGGGTTCGCCGTGCAGCCCACTGACGTCAAACTGACGGCCCCAACTTTTACGAGAAGCTTGATGACGGCGCAATATAAGATATTAAACTACTAAAGTACGCATCAAAGAGTACCGAAAAAAAAAAGAAAACACCGAAGTTTTGCAGTAAAGCCCAAAGAATCCCGATTACTTTTTTTTTTTTACAGTCATTTACACTTACTTAATTTAATAAGTTGTACAACTCGGCTATCAAGCCGCTCGTGAAAGTTGGTAGCGCCGGTTAAACGTCAGTGCGCTGCACGTCCAACTGAAGTTCAGGGGTGTCGTATCCCATGCAAAAACTGCCTATTAAAATAATCGGCGTGTTTAGGGGTTTTATGTATTGCTCTATAAAAATAAATATTTTAATATACCGTACTATTTTTTGTACCGTGTTATTTGCAACATTGCGGTCCCTCTGGCCAAAACTGCGCGTTCTTAGCTCTCGTCATGAACGGCTGGCTAACACAGACGCGCTTAAAATGCTTCGAGCATTTCTTTATTTGCTTTGTAATTACCTGAAAGCAAGTATGCGTATCTTATCTTTGAAAAGTGCTTGGAATAAATGGTCATGTTACTTGTAACGGCCTTAGAACGCAAACCCATTCCCGATTTGTATTGCTCTACATACCGTTGCGCGACGAGTTTTCTCCTACTTATGGCAAAGAATAGAATTTCCATAGATCGTACTATAGAGTTCTTCATTATTAGCGGGAGCGTTTTCCGTCACGTTGAGCACAGATTGAGCTGGCGGCCATGCACAAGACCAGAAATCCGCAGCGTATGCGATACACGAAAAGCCCCTAATAAAATAAAACATCCCGGTCCTTCGTGCAAGGCTGTTGCAAGGCGAAGCACAAGATTTCCTTTTTTAACGCGCTCACTTTTTTCGTTAAAACGGCTTCACGCATCAAGGCCGACAGTCCCTGCCACCGTTTCCGCGCCGCCGCCGCCGCTGCCGTCTCCGCTCCTCTGGTTCTCCGTTCGTCCGCGGGAAGGCGAGCGGCGCGCTGGAGTTGCGAATATCCGGTCACACGGCTGTCATGTTGAATGATTACGAAATGATTTTCAATTTATTAAGATAAATAGTAAATACTCGAAAGTAGCTTTGCTTACAAATTCCCTGTGTTTTGGGTGATTCTAGGGCAAGCTGTTAAAGTCATGGGTTAATTATGCAATTAGATAACAAACGAGTAAATATTGCCATGCGCTTTGTAGTGCGTACTATGTTGAGGACGGAAGAGATGGTGCGACCGATTCGTGCTGCCGACCTCGTGCCGACGACTAACTTCGTCGTCTTCGGCGCCAACGCTGGACCGCCACATCATTCTTATATTTTACTACAATATTGTCGTTAAGAGTGTAAGTTTTCACACCACGTAGTAAGTATTATAATAAAAACAAAAATATACGAGAGCGTTCCTTAAAATTGTTGGTTTAAAGCAGGGGTGCACAACAAGCGGCCCGCGGGCCGCATCCGGCTCGCGGGCGCTTTCTGTGCGTCCCGCGGACATGAAACTGCGAGATACCTAAGCTCAAAACGGCAACCAGTACGATAATGCCAGATATTGAAAACCTGTCTGCCAGTTAGTAAAAACCTGCGTAGTTCCCAATAAACAAATTTTTGGCCCGCGTCATTTTTGAGTTGTGCAGACCTGGTTTAAAGTGTTTATTTTATTAAATAAAACGTTTCGTGGTACAAGTTACGTACTTTTAAAAACACAATTTGAAACAATATTTCCTGGGAACACTGTAGTTCCCATTTGCTTATTATAAAGCTGAGTATGCTGAGCGAAATTATCACTTCTTAACATTAATATAAGAGGAAAGAAACTCAAAGCACCTGGCAATATTTTCTCCTTTATCATTAAAAGAATAATTTACTTAACGACTACAATAGCTTGCCCTGTACTCCCCCAAAAGACAAAGAATATGTAAGCCAAGTCGCTCTTGAGGATGTAATATATTCATTCACTTTAATAAATTAAAAAAAAAGTCTTCTGCCCATTAAAGCTGGTCGTGGCGGAACAGGACTATTAAGCATCCCTGAAAATATAAAAATATCCTATCCTAAAAAAAAAAATAAAAAAAAATTATCAGACAAGAGATTGACGGAATTTTCAATCGTGCTTCTAACTCCTGCAGTTTGAACGCTCTGTCTTGCGATGTCGAACGAAATATGTCATCCGCTCCTCTTTTTTTTTTTTTTCAGAAGTGCTAAGCACTTTTTTTTTTGTTAGTTACAGCCCGTAAGAGTTACTGTAGGGCTGAATGCTAGCAACGCACTGAACGTCCTTAAGAACGCAAATTAAATTGTCCCAGGGAGAACACTCTATAAACCCGCAGTCCCACTGTTCGTATATGCAGCACACAAAAGACACGGTTTGCACTGCACACATGGGGATAGGAAGAAAAGGAGGCAACACCCCGGCTCATGCCAGCGCCAAACTGGAATCCCAAGTGAAGCCGGAAGTAGTGGTCGCAGTCGGTGGGAACTCCTCCGAGGATGTTCAAAACCACCTGTGGGTGCCAAATCAGCCGTCCTTTCCATCCAATCGCGTCTTTTTGGGTTTAATCATCGTTGGGAGCGTGTCCCTTCAAACCGAAAGTCTCACCTCGGGCTTCCCCCCTGGTGGCGTCATGTTGCCTCCAGAAGCTTGCCACCTCCATGACTGGAGACACGATGGTGTCTTCAGCGGTGGTTTCACGAACACGTCCAAAAACTGAAAATACGACCAGCATCCAAAAGGTTGTCGATTATTTCAAGTACACGATGCCAGAATTAACTGCGGACGTGCCTGAAGCATATTCGAAGCCCGTTTGTTTCATATATATGTAGGCTTCGAACACGTTTGCGGACAGTTTTTGTATGTCCATTGTGACCATCATATACAAGGTGGAAACACAAAAGAGACAGTGTCTGAGGACTCGCTTTTGTATGGTGTATGACCTGTGTAACTGCGGCTTAAAGAGGAACCACTTTCGGGTGATGGCGAACACCTTGAGGTAGCATCCTGGCGATCTGAGTATCACCCTAGAGATATGTCTTTTTGTTTTTTTTAGCAACAATGTTTACGATGAACGCGCACCACTACAGTTGTCATATGCACAGAAACTATAACTACAGACGCACTAAAGCACGCAACGGAATCGTTACCCCGTTGACTGCTCCATCGCTCATATAGTCGACATCCGAAAGATACTGGTTCGCAGGGTGACCGTGCCCGCCATTACGAAAGTTACAAGTACGATTGGCATTCGTAAAGTTTGTATTATTTATTACCGTGATAAAAGAGGACTGTCATCACGATCGTTGGTGGTGAGGTTAGGCCACCTGCAGATATGCATCCTACTAGGCTATACACTTGTCCCACCGATTGATGAGCTGTCGCGTTTGCCCTGGATGTGTAAGTGCTCATTTTGGATCTTGAGGAAGTCTTCCATTCGACAACCAGCTCGCCATCGCCATGGAAACACTTTCCAAGCAGTGGGTTCTTCGTGGGAGGAAGAAGGAAGAAGTCGCTGGGTACCAGGGCGGGTGACAACGGGGGCAGGGGTATAATTTCGTAACTTAAAGCAGCCGCATGCGTCACCATGTGTTGCGAATGAGCTGGTGCGTTGTGGTGGAGCCAACGCACTTCCTTGGTCAGCTTACCGCAACGAGTGGTGGCCGCACGTGGCCTAGTCAGGAGGTCCCAGTAATAGATTTCCAGTGGCTGTTTTATCCTTACGGGCAAAATCTGTCAGGAGCACATCATGGCAGTTTTAAAAAAAAAAAAGCTAATTATTATTTTCCCCGATGACGGCTCTGTCTTCCCTGTTTCGAATGTGTTGAATCCGCATGTTTCCAATCTTCCTTTTGTTTCTTCGTTTCGGGTCCGAAATGGTACATCTAATACTCATTCATAAAGATCAGGCGATCAAAGAATTCTTCAAGGTTGGCTTGGCAAAGCAGAAAAATTTTCGCTGCAAGCTCTTTTCGGCGTTTTATTTTTTTGTTTTGTTTTTTTGCATGGACGTGAGCAGTCGCATAACCCAGCGAACGGTGACCTCCATCATGTAAAAGTCATTGGGCATGTGAAAATCATTCGGCATGGTGAGAGAAACGTTTGGCACGTACCGAGATTACAGTAACGTGGGCTTGTCCTGCAACGCAAATTTTGGCCATATTTTTTCTTCATGCCAGTAATACGAACTTATGAATGCCCTCGGAATGTTCGGTGCTTTTCGTTAATATATTACAAAAAGCATAATATCACCAAGCTCGAGGAACGTATTTCCAAGTCAAAATCACTGGTATAAGCAAGAGAACTTCAATGATAAGACAACCTGGCCTAAAGTTGTTTGCAGCCGGTGTAAGGGCACTTACGCATACATTTTCCATAGAAACACCCTTTTCGACACACTTTTCAGCCACTCACATTGAAAATAAAGAGTGTTAATTTTTGCAGCAGAACTCGTTTTTTTTTATTAAAAGGATGTACTACTTAAAATTAAGGTGCTGAAAGGGTGAAGTTTTGGACCTTTAGAATACGCGTTTTACACTCTTAAAGGGATACTGAACCATAGAATTTAGTGTCCATAATAAGTGGCGCACGTTCTTTCCACGAGCCAGCAGCCGCCGGTGTGCGCGAGCACTCGCAACGAAAATGACGTCAAAGACCTCCATTCGCGCTTGAGGACAGTGAGATGCATGGGCTTCGGGCCAAAGGAGAATAAAGACAGGCTTTTCATCTCTACAAGTGAAAGCTACATGCTTGTTAGACCAATTAATCGCTTACCTTTTACACCAGACACCACTGTATAGATGAAAAACTTGTCTTTATTCTCCTTTCGCCCGAAGCCCATGCATTTCACTGCCATCTTAAAGGGACCATGAAGGCAATTTAATTTTTTTTTAAAAGAAGGTGTTTTCGGAAGCATTGGGGTCCTGGCATGCCACACAATTTTTTCTATAACTTTGTGACTCTTATTTCTGTACCTGAAAATAAATCTGCGAAACCGAAACAAACATTCAGATTTCTTCCCTTTTTCGCCTCTGGAAAGAGAAGTGACGTCAAGGAGCACTGTCGGCATCGGTAGGATTTAGTGCACACTCAGTGTGGTTCCCGTGGTTCGCTATAGTGCACGGCGGTCTGTGAAGAAAACCTGGAAGAAATGGGCGGCAACGCCGCGCTCGCAAACGAGTTTGAGCTCCCGTTCAGCGACCTCACGCCGACTGAACGGGAGATGGTGGTAAGGACGCAGAACTCTGGATTGGCGCTTTACGAAGGCGCCATAGACCTACCACCAGCTCCTCGGTCGCCGCCTCAGAGCGACTCCGGCTTACGTGAAGGTGCTGCTCAAAGTCTTCTGGTCGGAAATGCAACAAACAAATCATGACACCGCTGTCCACAGCTCTACGCAAGACGACGGCGCGCAACCAAATGCTGCGCATTGCTGCATCGGTCGGCAGTTTATGCAAACTAACGTCGCCCGATCGACCCCACGTCTTTAGCCGACCTTTCGCGCAACCTACTACTGCACATAAACGCGGCATGATTGGTGAGACACCAGTTCGCAAAGCGAACACGAGACGACGCACGAAACCAGAACCAAAAGTCCGCCGCCCCCGGCGCTCGTACCTTTTTCTTTTTTTTCCTCGGTTGCTCGATGATTGTTACGCGCCCGAGGTAGCAGTGCGGGATGCGTTCAACCAGTGACAAACGGAGGGATCGCTTCAGATTATGCTTTTATACACGGTATGAAACCTATTAATTCCCAACTACAACTTTAAAAGATTATCCAACGTTCAAATGAACTTTTTTCATCACATCTCACCACCGAAATCGAAACCAAGAGCGCGTCTATCGTTTGAACCAATCGCCAGACGAGGAGCCCGTTGTCGTCACGCTTCAACGGCGCACTTTAGTTCACCTTTCTGCCGCCTCCTCGGTGGGGTCTCAAGCATCGTTCCCGGCGCTATTATTACCGCGCCTGTTTGCTCGATTGGTGCGGCACCCAAACTTCTGTTCGGGCTAGAACTTGGTCAACAGTATCTGAGACGTGCCTGACATCCATTTCAATCGTCGAATAAAACTTCGAAACTGCCTTCATGGTCCCTTTAATCGCGAATGGAGATCTTTGACGTCATTTTTGTTGCGTGTGCTCGCGCACACCGGCGGCTGCTGGCTCGTAGAAAGAACGTGCGCCACTTATTATGGACACTAAATTCTATGGTTCAGTATCCCTTTAAGGGTATAAAACATTTTAGTGTCCGCGCGTCAGCGCTATTGGGAAACTACGAATAAACCAAGGCATAGCGGAAAGTCTGCCAGTACTAACGTATTTTATGGTAGGCTTCTGTCCGAGTTGTATGAATATACATTAATTAACGCTTAACGTAACGAAGATTGTTTTCAACTACCTCAAAACTAAATTTTCAGGAAACAGCTGCATCTTTTGTTGCGATTGAAGAGAGCTAGCTCGTGACGTGATTGTTCTGTCTTTATGATGCTTTTTTAAAACATTTTCCTACTTACACAGCGTGGAAGGCGAAAAAAGACAATCCGAGAGTCAACCACTCTCAGAATTGCTAGGAGTGTTCATCACGAGGCCTACATATTTTAGGGTCTATTTTGAGCTCTAAGAAGATACGTTTGTTATTAAGGGTTTATCCTATATTTTTCTTTGTCGGTACAGGCAAACTTTGACTTTGACGTAGAAATCTTCAAAGAATTTTTTTTTTTTTTTGCGAGGAATATTATAGTTGGTTGCTAAATCTAACCACCGAGCTAAATCCGATCGATTCAAATTATTGTTTTCAGAAAAGCAATTCAGTAAAGCAGTGGTTCTCAGCCATGGATGTGTCGGGGACCCCTTGCGGACCGCTGGCAGTGATGGGGGACCCCTTCCAGCGGAGAGGGGGGGGGGGGGGGGGGGGGGGGGTACGTAAGTAAGTTAACACGTCTGGAGAATGAAACAGGTGCCTTTTATTGCTGTCGTAGTTCCGGAAGCAGGCTGCAAATTAGTCACGGCCGGACTGAACTAGAAAAAACGTGCCAAATAAAAAAAAAATTTGTTGAGGGTCTCGCGGACCCCAGAAGTGGCTTCGCGGACCCCCTGGGGTCCGCGGACACCCATTTGAGAATCACTGCGGTAAAGCATGCTCTGCAAAATTAAACTCCAATAGGTTGTTAGAAAACTTTATACTGCGTGAATCAAAGGAACGTCTCTTCCAAGAGACGGAATATATATATATATTGTTACGATGATTATGGTATACTATATTTTACAATGAACGAGAGGTTGAAAGATGGCGGTCCTGAGAAAACCCCCAGAGGCGCTGCTGCTTCCTCTTCTTTCCCGAACAGCCGAGCTCGAACTTCCTTCTCCTCTTCGTATCACTACTCGCCCGCCGGAGGAAACGGCGTCTCGCCGTTTTCAGGAGTTTTGTATGGCTTCAGTCGCAGGACATGCACTGTCTGGGGGTGATGAGGGTGCTGAGTAAAATTGCAAGTTATGCGGCGTTTCTTGGCCTCTTCAAACCTCCGGCATTCCTTGACCAGGGCGTCCATGGTGGAGCAGTCCTTGAAAACAAGAAGCTGAAACGCGTCGTCCGCGATGCCTTTGAGGATGTTTGATATTCGTTCAGAGTCGGCCATGGCAGCGTCAGCTTTCTCCTTCTCCTCTTCGTATCAATATATATATATATATATATATATATATATATATATATATATATATATATATTAACATATCGAGCCAAACGTTTGCACAGAGGTGACCGAAGATGTTGCATTTTGTGTCTAAAAGTTCAGTGGAGGAGCTTACCTGAGTAAAGAGTAATAAATTAAGTGCATGAATTCGCTACCAATGAAGGACGTCTGGGTGGCACAGCAGCCGATAAATGGTGGCAGCTGTTGACATGTAGCCGAAATAGCGGGACAAAGAATATTTCTTGTTGATATTGTTTACTAGGTGCACATGCGGCCGATGTATGTCTCTCAGAAATGCATGCAGTGTGATCTCTTCTTCAGTTGCTGAAATACCGGGACAGTCCCTCACATAGAACCTTCTAGGCACTGACTCCACTTCTTCTACCTTCACAGTAACATTAAAGGGCAACTCCGCTTCATTTTTGGTTTTGAAAAAACAATGCAGTCCTCTTCAGTATCGCCTAGGAAGACCACACGTCAAATATTACGACGCAGTTCTGTCTAAATGTTTCTTAAACGGTCCGGCAAACTTTGCAACTCGCCAAGTTGCCGAAATCGGCTGACTCGAGCGGGCGAATTCAGGCGCAACCAACAGCGCAGTCAAGGCTACGGCATGGGCGGAGCCAACATTGAGCTAAACGTCATCTTCATGGCCCCCTTTTGCTTGTTTTTACCTCTCCGATCGAGCGTAGCGCATGACGTCAGCAACGTTGCCTCTCTGCGCTCAGCGGTGTCCACGTGATTGGCGTACGCGCCTGCGCAGCGCGCTTCTTGGGAGCAGACCGGCCGCCCGCCGTGGTCCCGCCGTTACCGCCGTCTTTCGCGTCACAACCACTGTCGTCGTCTCACCGTTTGTGATTATTGTCTCTCGGAGTTTCGTCCACACTATAACACCACGTGCGCAGACTTATGCCGCAGTTGTGCAGACGTCGTCGAATGCCGTAGACACCAAAACGTGGCGAAGAGTGCGGTACAGAGCAGAAGACACTCGCGCCTGCCACACGCCCGCCCCCATCCCGCCCGTCGTTGGGCCGAGGATCACGTGACATCTAGTATCACGTGATGGCCATGTACTTGGCGGCCCGAGGCCACTGTTGCCGGACGGAGCCGAAGTTTCGGTTTCGATTTCCGCTCGCGTTTAAAATTAGATTTAAAAATATATATCCCATTTTTCGCGAAGCAAACGACGTAGTGTCTTTTAATAGGGCTTTTTGATTCGAAATCGCTCATTATCCCGAAATCTTCGGAATTGAGCGGAGTTGCCCTTTAAGCGATGAAAAACAAATAAAAGAAACCTTGTCTGCTTGGATCGCTCGTAGAGGTGCGGAGAATAACAAAAATATTTAAAAAAATATTACACGCGCTCGCGGTAAGCACGAGGGGGGATACAACTCACGTGACTTCCGGCAATGCCTCCCTTCTGACCGCCCCGACACCTTGCGGTACACTGTTACGTCACAGTGCACGGCGGGAACTTTGAATTGGGCCTCGTATTTCTATTTTTTATAAAAAAAAATCTACGCAACTCTATAGTGAAACAATTTTTTTGTAATGTCCTGATATGCCATTTTAACGCCTAGCATGAAAAAAAATAATTTTTTTTTTTGGCGTGTCAGAGGCCCTTTAAGACTGCTTACTTGTAGGAATGCGAAAGCATTGCTACACGCAGCGCATTTCTACAAACAGTGCGCCTCGTCTTCCTTTTTCACACGGCGCTCTGGTGGTGACACCATGCTCCCCAACTGCACTGGAGGGGCGAACGCCGCCGGCTCCACGGCTTCCGCGATGATGTATCTGCGTTGCTGTGCTTTTCTTTGTGTTGTATTTCTGAGGCGCGTCCGCTTTGACCATGAGTGGCCCCGTCGGCTTCCGCGACGATGCATCTGCGTTGCTGTGCTTTTCTTTGTGTTTTATTTCTGAGGCGCGTCCGCTTTGACCATGAGTGGCCCCGTCGGCTTCCGCGACGATGTATCTGCGTTGCTGTGCTTTTCTTTGTGTTTTATCTCTGAGGCGCGTCCGCTTTTACTTTGAGCGGCCTCGCCGGCTTCCGTGACGAAGCATCTGATATGACGCGTCACAGCCAATGGCACTTTATGAGCCGCTTCGCTCAGCCAAAGGGAAAATGGGAATTTATGTGTCGTTTTTCGCTTATATACATACACCACCGGCTTCTCTCCATGGGACAGTTAATGCTTTCGCATCCAAATATTCTGATGATTTGCTAAAAGTTATCAAGCTCTTGGAGAACGGTAAATGTTTCGTATTGGCCCGTGGTCGGGCAGAAGTTTAGACAGCGGGAGTGAAACGACTATTCGGCGGGATTAAGTTTTACGTTTGAAAGATTAACTATGTTGCTGTGGTCGACACTATTCGGTACGTCCTGTCCGCAAACTGTCGTTGGAAAATATTTCACGTTATCTCTGGCTAATTTATTTTCCTTTACCTCCGTGAGCGTGCCCCGTTTTCTTTCTTCAAATAATTTCAGTGTTGTGGTTTCATGAAGTGATAACACGTTGTCACTCGATAAGTTGCCCTCAGACTTCTTAATGTTAGTCAAAATCGTCTCGCAGCGTCCAAAAGTTATTGTTACCAAATCTAAAGAAGCATTAGTGAGCACTGCGTTCCACTTATCTAATTTATTCTTAAACAAGGTTACCATGCTAGGTTGTAGTTTGATTTGCAAACCCTTAGGAGCAACTCGCGTATTCAAGTAGGTTTTCAAGTATACGGCATGCGACTCGTGGGCCGAAATGTCGACCAATATGTGATAAAAGTCCACTAAAAGCTTCGAAGTACTTTCTTCTCTTTTATGTACATATATTTCTGTTTTTTGTTACGTTTGGTAGGTGTGATTTTAAGCGTGCCTAGTAGCTTCCATGGTTACTTATGTATACTGCACCTATTTTGCTCGGTAGTATTAGCAAGGTTCAAAATTTCATTACTATCAGGAGTTCCCTGGGCGTTAGTCAAACGTTTAGGTTAGTTTCTGTGAAACGACGTTTTGTAAGAGTCGTGTATGTTTGCCGCGTAAGACGGATAATTATTTTAATGATTATGCAAGTTTTTAGGCACCCTTGGTTTTTCGCCTTTTTAAGATAGATGGCTTGTTCACAAAATTGTTTTTTTTTTTTTTTATAAGGTGCTCAACGAATGTCACCTAGAAGACAAGGCCGGCACATGGCATCATCATCAGTGGATTCCCAAAAAGTCAGTGGGTCTACTAGTGACGGCGTTTGAAGGGGAAAGGCATAGCTCATTTCTTCTGTAGGTGATATTGTCTCAACGCAGTATACTGACCCTCCCTTGCTACTAAGTACAATCTCATTTCATGTTCCCCGACAACAAAATAGATCCACGACTTACTTCTCACCTTTTGACTTGAGTCACCTCTCGATTCACCCGCATGCAGCTTATCTGTGACGAGCATAATAACTCTGGCGTGGACTTCTTCCCCTGGTTTGAAAAGTTCAAGAAACGTTTACTACTCCTGTTCCCTCGCTAGTTTATTTTTATGCATTTCTTTTAAGGCCTGTAAAGCTCTTCGTGGGCACAATAAAAACATGATTGACTCATTGATTCATTGATTTATTGAATAATTACCACATATAAAAGATAGCTACGTGATTTCATAGGCGGCATTCGTGAGATGGTTTGCAGGCTGTCATCTGAAAAAATAAAATTCAATCGAGACGTTTTGTGCTTTTAAGTTGCATACCTCATTGAAGTGGTGTCTGACAATGATGTCTAATCGCTGGCACTACATAAAAAATATATAAAGATTAATTCCTCGTCGTTTTAAAAACCGATAATCCACACAACTCTGAGCTAAACGTTGTGTATACTGTAAACAACTTAATTTTCGGAGGGCATAATTTTCATGAATTTTGGGAATCGCCTACAATTCGCGAAAAATAGGTCACATGAACAATTCCGGTAATTAGTAAACAGATTGGAATCAGCTTTGATCTAAATCGCCAAATAAAGTGCCGCGAAAAATAAGTCGTTTACAGTATTCATCTTAATATATAATAAGTAAAATATTGTGCAATATCTGCTTAAAAAAAGGGCTTGAGGTTTTTCCGTTCACATTCGGGATAGCAATTTATTCAATTGGCTTTGAAGAGTGAAGCTTTGTGGGATAACTATGAACACAAAAATTTACATATTATATTGAAAACTATATTACATCTAAACAACTTGAGGCTTAGAAATTGACCAGTCGTTATAATGGAGCTAGAATATTATGATTACTATATACCAGTTCAACATTTAGCTATTTTCTGATTCAACATTATAAAACATTAAATTACAAAACATAAAAATACTCACGGTGTAGCACACTCCGCATTAATGCATTTCTGGAAAAGAATTATATAAAAAGTAAGCAGCTGATTAGCACATAAAACATAGACTATCATGGTTAATCAAATTTTCATGCTGCTTCTATACCATTTCACTTTTTCTACTCTCTTCTGTGCACAGGTGCAACAATCTATTAGGGTATACCAAATAAACCTAACTACTGACCAGGCCCAAAAAATCCGAGTACATCGCATAACGTGTCACACCGACAACAACTCGACACTCGCGTAATTCGCTATCAATATTTGCGTCATTGTCGTTTCTGTGCCGCCTCTCGAACACGATTCTGGGGATTCTCGTGCCATTTTCGCTTCCTATTTCCTGTTCCGATGTCATTGCCTTTTGCGAAGATAAAAGTCTTCATTCTCGATCTTAAACAAAGATAATAAGTGATAGGTAAACAAAGTAATAGGTAATACGTATTATAAACAATTCTTTTGCGTTCAGTATTTCTAATGATCTGTTGTTACGGGCGTGTGAGATAAATGATCTGAAAGTTATGTTTCACACCAGCCTAAGATGTAACAATCAAATTCTACGCACGTTTGGTTCGGCATCTCGTGAAACGAAGGAATTGGAAACCCCGTCCGTGCTTCTGACGTTGCACTGTTCTTTAGTTAGAACCCACTTAGAGTACACCTCATAAGGGTTGAATGGCATAAGTGTATAAAATTAACTTCTTGCGAGTCAAACAACATCGGAACAAATTTATTATCTCCAAAAGTTGTTGCCGTAAAGGCCTGTCCAAACAGGACACTTCAGAAATCGTGAGGCGACACAACTCCGTCGAATATCGTGGAAGTTGTCTAGCAGTTCGATTTCTATTTGGACATCACCTGGCAAACATCACGACTTTCCTGCCCGCTTCCTCCGCTTTTCAGTGACCTCGGTGCTCGTCAGACTTGACGTCACACGCCACCTGCCAATGATGTGCCTGTTGCCAAGTTTATCTGTTCTGCCGCGGCTCGCGGCACACCGGAAGAGTCTTCGCTCTTCGCTCCCTTGTCCTTCCCTTTTCTGTTTTTGGAACTTGAACAGCTGCGAAGGCCTTGAGCGATTGACCGGCAACCAACAGAGCGTGTGGGTGGCTGACCGGACCCACGTGATGAGAATGCTCAAGGCCCCCTTAAGGACACGAGCGAACTTTGACAAAAAAAAAAAAACCATGCCCATCGAAAAAAGAACAAAAAAAAAACGGACGGAATCGGATTGGCGCACGACTTATGTCGGAGTTGTGTCGCCTCACGGTTTCTGAAGTGTCTGTTTGGAGAGATGTGCATTATTCAGAGTGTTTCACGGAACGGGGGCCAAATCGCTCCCGCAAAGAGTACGTATTGCACAGATCATGTCATATTTGCCTCGGCCAAACGGCCTATATTAGAAAATGAATAATGTTGTGGTCGGTATAACTAGGCTTTTAATTTCGTGCCAGTAATGATCGTTTTTCAGTTTTAACTTTAAAGTTATGGTTCTAATTACAAACTTTTCGGACATCATCGAAAGCTACTAAATTTGTGCGTTTTGCAAAAATACCATAAACATGCAGCAGTTTACAGCGTTGCAAAGAAACACTAAATTTTAACGCATTTTTAAGTTGCGGGTGGCTATCAAAACGCATCTCCGCGCCATTGGACTTGCTCCTCGGAGCCAAAGTACGGTACTGCCGCCTCGTTTTCCTTGTGCGAAAAAAGTAACTATGGCGCGAGCCAACAAAATAAAACACTATGCTGCTCGGAAAACAATTCAAGAATAAGATTTGATTCTTGGGTTTACATTCGTCATGCGATGAATGCGTGCGGCGCGCGTTAGTTGCGCGCTTTGACCAAGGAGACAGGGTTTGCTGGCGCGGAAACGCGGTTTAAGAGGAAACCAAAAATTCAAAACGTGCCCAAATTCAGTGTATCTTATGAACGCTGTGCAATGCTGCGCGTTCCGCAAACGTTTTGTAGTGCAATAATCCAGTGACTTTCAATGATAAGCAGAAATTTTCTAACTTAAATCATACATATAAATTTGCAAATTAAAGACGGAATTACTAGAAAGTAATTAAGAACTTTAATATAACGAACGTCATTCTTTTTTTAAAATAATCCCTTTGATAGATACCAATATGACATCAACCTTTTTCCTGTGTAATCCGTACTTTTCAGAGGAGCGGTTTGGTCGGCGTTCGGTGAAGCTCCTCTTAAAATGGGACGCGGATTCAAAACCTGTCAACTTGCTAAGCCTGTAGCCGCGTTAGGTGAAATCGGATTGGTTGTTTTTCAATAAAAATCTGCGTGGTTTGATTATTTTTCACGTCTTGTTCTCCAAAGTGATCTCTAGTACACCACAAAGTCCTACATAGCTTCGTTCATATTATTAAATATTTCTACATTACAAGCAATTAAGCCACATCATTAGATCGTCTGATTATGCCCTTACTCTGAAACACTTAATACTTTTAGCTCGTGTTGCAGGCCTTTTCATCGATCTGTTTTAAATTTTTTCAAGTTGAATTAAGACTGATAAGTACAATGGTCATCAAACCTATCCGGAACACGTGAATGGCATCTTATCTCATAGGAGCCCTATCCTGGCGGCAGCCGAAGAACTGCTTCATGATGAGCGCTCAATGGAAAAGTCCAAATATACTGCAGGCTGCTCGTAGAAGGTCGAAATCGGTTCTGTTCCGGGGAAAACACGGCAATTCTTGCCAGCGAGGCAACCTACGCCTTTCGCCTTATTCGGTACAATTAATAGATGCTTAGGGGTTGAGTCATATCCAATCACTGACTCTTTCCACGGTCACCTATTCGTGCGAAATCATAGAAATAAGCTAAAAAAAGTATAGATTCGCCGGCCGGCAAAATTACCATGGTTTCCATGGTCCAGCAAGGGGACTCTCCTGCTGCGACTGTTTTATTGAGCGCTACGTCATGGAGCAGCACAAGTACAATGGTGACTGGTGTGCTTGTGTATCCGTACAATATCAAATTATTTGCGTATTATATTGAATATGCGCGCTTTCGTGGTGTCTGTTTTATGCTTTTTATTTGCCTTAATGCCTGAGCTGCCTTCTTGATTAGCTTTAAGTTTAGTGGCAAACTGGTAAATTTCTTGCCTCTTCATCACTCTTTTTAATGAACAACACCAAGACCGCAAGGTTGTTGCTAGACACTAGATTAAATACCGAATGACTATATTATTATTATTTTTATTATTATTATTATTATTATTATTATTATTATTATTATTATTATTATTATTATTATTATTATTATTATTATTATTATTATTATTATTATTATTATTATTATTATTATTATTATTATTATTGGTGGTGGTGGTGGTGGTATTGGTGGTGGTGGTGGTGGTGGTGGTGGTGGTGGTTCTGGCCTTTGTTGTTGTCGTCGTTGTCGATGATGTGATTTTTGTTCGATCAGATGCATTTACATGTTCTCTTGCGATAGAACACACAAACTACACACCCGAAAATTCGGTAGCTTTCGTCAGTCAACAGAAGACAGTAGATTCATTCACGATTGATTAAACCTACTTTTTCGGTTTGGCAAGCTCCGCCATCGAAAAACGTTGTTGTATGGGAGGAAAAACGGCTTCTTTCACAACATGCATATTTGCACTTCATCTTGTCCTGAGCCTGCATATAATTTTTCATATAGTTAAGAAAGCATGAATCAAACATACACTTCTAGATCTGATGCATTTTCCTTCTTTTAATTATTAAATAAATATGCATACTTTACCGAAGTGTCCTATACCTAACAAAGTGTGTAATACGTTCAAAAATAACTCATGGCATTGCGTATAACCTGGATATTCCGGAAATAACTTGGTGTTCGAAATAATTTGTTTTAGTGATTAGATCCACTAAAGGTTTGACTCGTAAACTCTCTGCTGGGAGGACCGTAAAATTTTCTTACTTCTGTCAGGCAACCTTGTTTGTAATATGAACCCCTTTGACAAAATCCGCTCTTACCCTTGCAGTCTAGCATTCCTGGTCGGCGAAAAGCGGCATAACGAATCCTTCCGAAACTAACACTCTAAAAAAAAAGTTTTGCACTCATCTTTGCAAGTTAGCTTTGATGTACAAGCTTCACGCCTTACATCAATAGGAAGTATTCACTGGCGGCCATAGCTGTGTGCGCGAATGCTGAGCGCGTGCTGATGGCTAGCTTCCAGGGTTCTTTTGCAACGTGCATTCCACACCGTCAAAATGGCTGGTCTTAGCAGCCTATTAATGGGGGCTCGTTCTGAGCATGCGCTCTAGACAGCACCCACAAATATGGCGCCCAGTGAATACTCCTTATACGGAACACTTTGTGGGAGACGAGGCTGGAAGACGACGGGGAGGAGGGCACGTGACAAGTAGTCGGCCGAGGAGGCACGAGCTACCGCCAGACAGAGTGTGCTGCGCCAGGCTGGGGAGAGGCAAGAACGATGGAGCCGGTCTGGCCCGTGGCGATCCCCGGAGCGGTCCGCAAGCGAGGTTCAGACCAGGACCCTCAGGAACGGCGAGCCTAGGCCATGACGATCTCGGAGTGGTTCCGCAGCGAGACCGGGTTATGATCGCCCGGAACAGCTAGCCTACGTAGCACTAGTGTGGGAAAGACGATCCGCAGGCCTGGACTCCAACTGCGAGCTCTGAACGACAGACGACAACCCGGGTCGGCGGGCCCGGACTGCCGGCCCTCGAGGACGAGCAACCGGGAAGTACAGTAGACCTATTCGCTTTCTTCTCGTTGTGTTGTGTCCCCCCTTTAGAGACGAGCAAAGCACAAACCGATCTATCAAAGAAAGAGCCTTTCTGACCTTTGCACGTTCTGCTCAGGTATGTTCATTCTTTAAAATTTGGATACTCGAAATGCGATTTGCGCTCTCACCACTGAAGTAAATGGTAGCAGAATACGTCAAGAAACCGATTTATGCTGTCCCATCAAAGGGCCAATTCGCCTCTAGTTAACCGAGATTAAGCAGAAAATCAAAACAAAATCCCTAAAAATATAATATCTTTAATTCAGCTGCCAATAACCCGAACAACATTAGAAATAATCAAAAAGGTAGTTATTACCCGCACTGCAAAACCTGATGAAAATGATGAAAATAATCCCTGGAGAAGGGGAACAAGGGGGACAAAGGACAAACATAAATCTCCAACCACAGCTAGGTGACTGGTGAGCGACTGAAAAAATCCGCTCTACCAACTGAGCTAACCAGGGGTTAGACGTCGGTAGAGCAAACGGGTTTTATCAGCTGCCACCTGACGAACTCTACCGACGTCTAGCCCCTGGTTAGCTCAGTTGGTAGAGCGCTCCACCTGTAATGGAGAGGTCCCGGATTCGATACCCGGACCAGGCGGATTTTTTCGGTCGCTCACCAGTCACCTAGCTGTGTTTGGAGATTTATGTTTGTCCTTTGCCTCCCTTGTTCCCCTTCTCCGGGGATTATTTTCATCATTCTTGTCCAGCTCGCTTGCACCTTTGCATTTAATTGCATAATATTTATAACCTTAAATTCCAAGCTTCACCCTTGTTGGTGTTAGACTGGTGGCAGCTGATAAAACCCGTTTGCTCTACCGACGTCTAGCCCCTGGTTAGCTCAGTTGGTAGAGCGCTCCACCTCTAATGGAGAGGTCCCGGGTTCGATAACCGGACCAGGCGGATTTTTTCGGTCGCTCACCAGTCACCTAGCTGTGTTTGGAGATTTATGTTTGTCCTTTGTCCCCCTTGTTCTCCTTCTCCAGGGATTATTTTCATCATTCTTGTCCAGCTCGCTTGCACCTTTGCCTTTAATTGCATTATATTTATAACCTTAAATTCCACGCTTCACCCTTGTTGGTGTTAGACTGGTGGCAGCTGATAAAACCCGTTTGCTCTACCGACGTCTAGCCCCTGGTTAGCTCAGTTGGTAGAGCGCTCCACCTGTAATGGAGAGGTCCCGGGTTCGATAACCGGACCAGGCGGATTTTTTCGGTCGCTCACCAGTCACCTAGCTGTGTTTGGAGATTTATGTTTGTCCTTTGTCCCCCTTGTTCCCCTTCTCCCAGGGATTATTTTCATCATTCTTGTCCAGCTCGCTTGCACCTTTGCATTTAATTGCATTATATTTATAACCTTAAATTCCAAGCTTCACCCTTGTTGGTGTTAGACTGGTGGCAGCTGATAAAACCCGTTTGCTCTACCGACGTCTAGCCCCTGGTTAGCTCAGTTGGTAGAGCGCTCCACCTGTAATGGAGAGGTCCCGGGTTCGATACCCGGACCAGGCGGATTTTTTCGGTCGCTCACCAGTCACCTAGCTGTGTTTGGAGATTTATGTTTGTCCTTTGTCCCCCTTGTTCCCCTTCTCCCAGGGATTATTTTCATCATTCTTGTCCAGCTCGCTTGCACCTTTGCCTTTAATTGCATTATATTTATAACCTTAAATTCCACGCTTCACCCTTGTTGGTGTTAGACTGGTGGCAGCTGATAAAACCCGTTTGCTCTACCGACGTCTAGCCCCTGGTTAGCTCAGTTGGTAGAGCGTTCCACCTGTAATGGAGAGGTCCCGGGTTCGATACCCGGACCAGGCGGATTTTTTTCGGTCGCTCACCAGTCACCTAGCTGTGTTTGGAGATTTATGTTTGTCCTTTGCCTCCCTTGTTCCCCTTCTCCGGGGATTATTTTCATCATTCTTGTCCAGCTCGCTTGCACCTTTGCATTTAATTGCATTATATTTATAACCTTAAATTCCAAGCTTCACCCTTGTTGGTGTTAGACTGGTGGCAGCTGATAAAACCCGTTTGCTCTACCGACGTCTAGCCCCTGGTTAGCTCAGTTGGTAGAGCGCTCCACCTGTAATGGAGAGGTCCCGGGTTCGATAACCGGACCAGGCGGATTTTTTCGGTCGCTCACCAGTCACCTAGCTGTGTTTGGAGATTTATGTTTGTCCTTTGTCCCCCTTGTTCCCCTTCTCCCAGGGATTATTTTCATCATTCTTGTCCAGCTCGCTTGCACCTTTGCATTTAATTGCATTATATTTATAACCTTAAATTCCAAGCTTCACCCTTGTTGGTGTTAGACTGGTGGCAGCTGATAAAACCCGTTTGCTCTACCGACGTCTAGCCCCTGGTTAGCTCAGTTGGTAGAGCGCTCCACCTGTAATGGAGAGGTCCCGGGTTCGATACCCGGACCAGGCGGATTTTTTCGGTCGCTCACCAGTCACCTAGCTGTGTTTGAGATTTGTTCCCCTTCTCCCAGGGATTATTTCATCATTCTTGTTCCAGCTCGCTTTTCCCTTTTTCACTTTTCTCCAATATTCACTTCTCCAAAATCTCACTTTTTCTCCAATAATGCAAGCAGTTAGCAGAACCATGTTCTGCTAACTGCTTGCATTATTGGACATCATCCAGAAAGTTTGCTATGGTGCATAGGAAAAATAGCCGTTTGTATTGAATAAGAGCGAGGGTAGTTAGAGCGTTTGCATACTTTCAGACATGAGGTTGACTGCGTGTTTGAGCGTTAATTCCAGATCAAAAATATTTTCATAGGAGGGTTGGCCCGCTCGCATTTATTTTAGATTAGAATATAGTCAGACTTAAAAAGTAATCCGTTACAAGTACGGATGACGCGTAATCCTGTTTTTTACAAGTAAATTTTGTACTGTCACGTTACTTTTTGCGGCAGAAATTTAATGTGATGTCGTTACAAATACTGGTAACGGATTACTTTAATTACTTGTTACTTTTTTTTAAATATTAACATAATACGAAAATTGAAGCAATACACGTTAACAAGTACAAGAGAGAATGAACCGCTTCGCTACCAGAACCTACGAAGCGTTCGAGCCGGCACGAACGTACATCGGAGCAGTCTCACAATTGCCCTCGCCGCGAGGTCTTCTGGGATTTTCCGGAAGGGTTTATTGTAACAGCTTGAATGTTATGAGTACTGTCATAGTGGTTAGATTCGATTCTTCAGAACTTGAAACCACCCTATCATTCACAGTCGTACAGATATTCACAGCTTCAATTATACTATTCGCGACTCCAACTAACTATAGGTGGCGCCACTTTTTCTCCAAAATGGCGGTCATAGTGAGGGTCGGATATGCGCGCCGCTGCTGAACCTGTCTAGTGTTTTGGATTCACTGAGCGACACACATTATTTCTGGTAAGAGATTTATGTTTGTCCTTTGTCCCCCTTGTTCCCCTTCTCCAGGGATTATTTTCATCATTCTTGTCCAGCTCGCTTGTACCTTTGCATTTAATTGCATTATATTTATAACCTTAAATTCCAAGCTTCACCCTTGTTGGTGTTAGACTGGTGGCAGCTGATAAAACCCGTTTGCTCTACCGACGTCTAGCCCCTGGTTAGCTCAGTTGGTAGAGCGCTCCACCTGTAATGGAGAGGTCCCGGGTTCGATAACCGGACCAGGCGGATTTTTTCGGTCGCTCACCAGTCACCTAGCTGTGTTTGGAGATTTATGTTTGTCCTTTGTCCCCCTTGTTCCCCTTCTCCAGGGATTATTTTCATCATTCTTGTCCAGCTCACTTGCACCTTTGCATTTAATTGCATTATATTTATAACCTTAAATTCCAAGCTTCACCCTTGTTGGTGTTAGACTGGTGGCAGCTGATAAAACCCGTTTGCTCTACCGACGTCTAGCCCCTGGTTAGCTCAGTTGGTAGAGCGCTCCACCTGTAATGGAGAGGTCCCGGGTTGGATACCCGGACCAGGCGGATTTTTTCGGTCGCTCACCAGTCACCTAGCTGTGTTTGGAGATTTATGTTTGTCCTTTGTCCCCCTTGTTCCCCTTCTCCCAGGGATTATTTTCATCATTCTTGTCCAGCTCGCTTTTCCCTTTTTCACTTTTCTCCAATATTCACTTTCTCCAAATCTCACTTTTCTCCAATAATGCAAGCAGTTAGCAGAACCATGGTTCTGCTAACTGCTTGCATTATTGGACATCATCCAGAAAGTTGCTATGGTGCATAGAAAATAGCCGTTTGTATTGATAAAGAGCGAGGGTAAGTTAGAGCTTTTGCATACTTTCAGACATGAGGTTGACTGCGTGTTTGAGCGTTAATTCCAGATCAAAAATATTTTCATAGAGGGTTGGCCCGCTCGCATTTATTTTAGATTAGAATATAGTCAGACTTAAAAAGTAATCCGTTACAAGTAACGGATTACTCGTAATCCGTTTTTTACAAGTAATTTTGTACTGTCACGTTACTTTTTGCGGCAGAAATTTGTAATGCGATTTCGTTACAAATACTGGTAACGGATTACTTTAATTACTTGTTACTTTTTTTTAAATATTAACATAATACGAAAATTGAAGCAATACACGTTAACAAGTACAAGAGAGAATGAACCGCTTCGCTACCAGAACCAACGAAGCGTTCGAGCCGGCACGAACGTACATCGGAGCAGTCTCACAATTGCCCTCGCCGCGAGGTCTTCTAGGATTTCCCGGAAGGGTCTATTGTAAAAGCTTGAATGTTATGAGTACTGTCAATAGTGGTTATATTAGATTCTGCAGCACTTGAAACCACCCTATCATTCACAGTCGTACAGATATTTACAGCTTAAATTATACTATACTTCGTTTCAACTTCCAGACGCAGCCGCCGCTACGAGGTAATGGAATCAGTGCAAGTCCCTGGGCCTTTTTTTTTATGATTGCTTCAGCGTATAAAGAACACGTATAGAACCATGAGGAACACCATGACGGTGCCCTTTTCACGCTGTCTGATTGGTCCCGGCACCTCGTAGCGTCGGCTGCGTCTGTGGCTAAGGTGAAACGAAGTATAGGTAGAATATTATTTGTCTGTGCAGGCAAGTTGTGCACCAGAAAAGGCAAACGTACGGAAGTGCAATCGTGGTTGGTGCTTTTTAGGCAGCGGCAGGCTTGCTCTCTCGTAAAAAGTTCTCCCGGCAGTCTTTTTTTGTCGTATTTACCGTAAGGCTTGCCGAATTTTCTTGCTTTGCAACTTGCATCCAGTTTACTGTAAGTGAAATAAATAAACGAATTCAACATGTTTAGTCAAAGGAATAGCCGGCGCGCTCCAGTATCTAGAACGCATAAAAAAAAAAATTGAAAATGCCAAGATTTATGAGAAGGCGTCATAGTATGTCAACTAAAATAATGATTCTGTAGAGCTAGTTTTATGTACGTGAATTAAGCGTCACATAAAGACTCCAGCGCTAATGGAACATCAAATTCACGCACAAAGACGTACGAATCCATTGAGCGCTCTTTCAGAACTTGCTAAGTGTTCAGCGCTGAGTGCGCAAAAGTTACCACTTGTGAAGCAGATTCAAGGCTAGCGGTTGCGATAAGGCGCCCGCGCGATTTTTCCGTTTCTTTTCAGAGCTCCAGCCTTGTACCTGCTCCACGAGTGGTAACTTTAGCGCCTTACAAGCTTCTCACGCGCCCAAAGTCTTTCTGAAAATTACTGATATAGTGGTTTTCGATGACGCTCACCAAGTTTCTAATTGGAACCATATGTCTATTTTCAATAATTAAAAAGTTAATAAGCCATGGTTAGTTTATCACTCATTTCCTTACGACGGCACCCAGATTAATGCGGTCCCGAGAAAAATCTTTTTTTAGTTGGAATACACTAATTTTAGGAATTTTAGTCAGTCTTCACTGAAACACCCGGTATATAATCGAGCTGCTTCGGTCGCTTCGAAGCCGCCTCGGTGGCTCCGAGGCGAGAGCGCTGGCCTACGGATCCCCATGTGGCGGGGATCCGGCCATCCCGGCCGAGGTGCCCGCAATCTGACGGAGGCTTATTGCGGAGGAGGCGCCGTGTAACCGAGCTTTCGGTTGCACGTCAAAAGATCCCCAGGTGGTCCAAATTAATCCTCCGTCCTCCGCTGGGGCGTGCCAGATGCCCGTCGTTGGTTTGGCACGTAAAACACCCAAATTTGACTTTCGGTCGCTTCGAGGCTGCCGGGTGATGAGCCCCAAACGTCAAATTTAAGTTATGTTTCTTCGTTTTGGGTTGCTTTTTTTTTTTTTAAAGATAAAAACATATGTTGTTGTTGTTTTTTTGTTTTGTTTTTTTGCAGCAGCAGCTTGCTAGATACCTTTCTTTCATCATATAAGTGAACCAGGCGTCCATCGGCAACTCACGTAACATATGATTTCACGTTCCTTTTTGTACACGTCGAGAATGCAAAGGGGACTTTTGGCTCAAGACCTTTCGCCATTAAGTTTTTGTCCCCAGCTGGACATGAGGTTGCGCTTCCTTCGCCATCAAAGTCAGCATCCAAACTGAAAAAAAAAAATTAAAAAATCAAGACATTGCATAGTTATCCAACAACGTACTGTAGTCAAGGCGGATCTTCTTATATTATTCCGTCTTATAATACTAAATATAAAACAGTTTCTCCAAATTGAATAAAACGTTTATTTAAGTCATTTTTTAAGTTATTTTTTTTTCTAAAATGATTCTACTTAAAGAAACACTGACAGCTCCCAAAAATTTGTTTTCATTTTTTGCCATGCGAGTCATTATGCTGTGAGAAGACTACCCAATCAATATTGTGCTACAGCGTCACGTATAATTTCAATGAGTCAAAAAACGAAACTGCTTGAAACCGAAACCGAAACTGGACTGGGGAGGAGGAAGAAATGTGGAAGAGGAGAGCTGCCGGAGTCACGTGGCAACAGCCCACCGCCTTTACTTTTTTTTTCTCCCTTTTGTTAGGCTGTGCGAAGTAGGCGAAACATGCGCAGGTCGCGCGTCGCACGAAAAACCCAGAAGTTTTTTTCTCTTGCGCGTTTTTCAAGGCTCTTACCAATTTGTGCTCTTAACGCGAGCGATGTCTTCAGCCAGGAGAAAGGCGACACCACAGCGACGTCTTCGAGCGAATCAGCTCGGTGGTCGGGCGTGTCTTACGGAATAAATTCTAATTGATTTGATCGGTAAAAGATTTCTCATTCGAAGCTAGACAGATTCCCTGGTACCGCGAACAACAGTTCTCAAGTAGAGATCCCACGCCTGTCGTCCGCCATCATGGCTTAGTCCGCTTCGTTCAGTCGTCCAGCCCCCCGACTCCAGCGTTACAACGCCATGCTGAGAATTACGCAGATAAAGTGCTTGCAGTGCTCTGTGCAATTTCATTTTTTCAATCAACATTTTTGAAGTTTTTTAGAAGCCACAAAAAATGCCGTATATACTTGAGTAATAGCCGCACTATTTATGAACAAGGCCCTTCCGTCTACTTTCCCACAGAACACACATAAAGCCAATCATGGCGTTGCGCATAAATAACATAGCGAATAACCAGATCGAGAACACGATTCTTCATACAAATGCAATCTTCACAGATGGTATCTTCGCACGAAAACTTTATCTCTGTCTTGTAAACAGCTGGAATCATGCTGTGGATCGCAATGATTGGCAACCTGCGTGCTCCACGGAAAAGCGAACCCTCAGGTTTTCTTCATAAACAGAGCGGCTATTACTCGAGTAAATACGGTGGGTGTCATATGTTTTTCTAGTTTTAATTTTGAGTGTACGTGCCTTCGATGACCTACGACTTTGGTTATATTTGATGTGTGTGTCTAAACCATGGAGAACGGCACGTGACCACGGGCCAGTTCTCGATCGGCGGTTTTCGGGCGGAAAGAAAACAAATTCCGAGCCGCAAATTGTGCTCTCGGAAGTTGGGATCTCACGTGTTATGTATAAATAAAAGCCCTGGCTAGCATAAATACTCTGTTAGTGTCCCTTTAAACAATTAAAGCAAAATCAAAGAAAGATTACTTAATTTGTTTTTACAGCGAAGCTGTTTATGTCTAGGCATAGCCTCCTCTATACTCACAAAGCCTGGCTGTTCGACGACGGAGTCATAGAGTGCCCGGTCGCAGATTTGTAGCGCGAGGATCTTGTAGCACAGAGCATTTCTCGGGGAACCTGGACGTCAGCGCACAGTTTTTGCAGTGGCGAGGACCCGAAACATGGTTTTCAAACCCGACGAGAAAGGAAGCGGTAGCGCGAGAAACACGAGGAGCACGAGTGGACATTCCATCGCTCGGGAGAAGTGTGTTTCGGCGTCTCGCCGCAGCGGGGCGCCCGTCACGTGGCTCTCCTCTCATCCGTTGTCTGTCGCTCTACCTTTTCAATAGACCCTTTCCGAAATTCAGTGCCATCTGGTGGTTCGTAAAGCAGTTTAGGTTTCGCCATATCAATGGCGGAAATTAACTTGTATCGGCACCGTCACTTTCGCAAGTCAACGGCACGCGAAGAATTGTTCAGTGTGAGTTCTTTCTCGATCACTTTCAGTTCGATGGTGACGAAGAACTTGCATTCAGAACAAAGGTCCGACCCACTCAGATGCCTCGAGAAAATTTTATACACCAAAGTGTTTTGAAGTCGATCGTGTGCCGCCCACAGATTGACTGAATCTGAGTTATTAGAAATAAACGCGTACGTGGCTCTTGTGTTCCATTCCTACGTCGCGTCGTGCTGATTCCCCGAATGTACAGGCCTCGCATCATCCGCTTAGAAGCATCTTCAACGTCTTCCTTTATCAGTCGCTAGAAGGCCGCCATTGGTATGGCACAGATGCCGTTCCACAGATGATGAGAGTGATCAGGGTGGCCAGACTGAATTTCGGAAAGGGTCTATTTCGGCGGCCGCTTCTCGTGGCGATCTGCCAGGGTTTGCCAGTATTCACCACATTCGGTGGGAGTTGATACCACGAGGGCGCCACAGTATTTGGTGCCCCAGTAGACTTCCGGTAGTGTATTTATTTATTCTTCAACAACGCACAGCGATCAGGTGAGAAGAGTTTCCTTCAGAGAAGTTTCTGTAATATGTTTGTAAGAACATTAGTGCATTGTAGAAAGTAATGCAAATAACAAAAGGAGGCGAGAAAAATGAAAAAGAAGCGGAAAACCGGAAGCGCGCAGGGGTCCGCCGATATGGGGTGGTAGTGAGGTTGTTTGCAAACATACATCAGTGAATTGAGGGGGCTATGGTCTAGGGTTCCGTGGATTTTTCGTGTGTGTGACCAAAAACGTTACGTTCACACCGCCGCACGTGCCGCACGCGTACGCTCTCCCCGTATAAAAGATTCCAAGTAAATAACCAAAATAAAGCGTTGACGAACTCGCGTGCAAAATGCCATTTGTTTTAGGTTTTTGCTTTAGAACAGTTACTGCTGCAGACGCCGGCACGTGCGGCGCGTGGAACACCATTCCATGCATTATCCTTGATGCTTGGGTAATTTAGCAATAGGTCTATTTAGGGTGCCTTCATGTGCGCTTTGCTTAGGGTGGTGGCATATCGCCATTTTGTCCCACACATTTATTTTAATTTTTTGTTCAGAAGCGCGTGAAAGAGCGTGTCCCTGCACGTGTTTGTTGCGCTGACTGTGCTATGGCGACATTTTGTTTTCGTCGATTTCTTTGTATTTTTCCCTTGACCGCGTGCTGTCGGCATCGGGTACTACAAAGGATGACATCACCCTAAACAGAAGGACATTGAGGCACCCTAGGTCTATTCAGTAGATTAGTTATCAATAGGCACTATTTTCAAGATCAGTACACTCTCAGGTAGATAATAAAGCTTTCTCAAAGACTTGCCGCTGTGCGACACGCGTCGGCCACGTCTACGCTCGCACCGCCCTCTCTGTCGTCATTCCAAGCCCGCTTGCTTGCCTAGTTTCCTATTCTTCCGCTATCCCGATCGAGGCAATGCATGAGTTCGTACCTTTGTTCAAAATTCTATGTCACGTCAGTGTCGTGTGCTAAACAGCTTCGCTGGTATCCACCTTCACAAAGTAAAATGGCTCATTATTATTTTTGTTTATGAGAACTATTTTGTTTTCTCCAGAATTCAAAGGTTTTGTTCTTTTACGATCCTCAAACGAAACTTCGATTACGACTGCTTTATATTCCTCGCAACTATTCAATAAAAAGTACACTTGCAATGCCTAGAATTATTGAAAAATGATTTACGGCACTCGAAATATGCTTCTTCATTATGTTGAATTAAATATTACAGCGGCAGCTATTAGTGACCCGTTCCCCCGGCTTTGCGACAGCGTGAGCGTAAATGAAAATAAACACTTCCCCCGTTAAATTTGGCGGGAAAATAATGTCACGTGACCTGACGTCACGGAACCGACAGACAAATTTATGTTCCCCATATATTTAGCGAAAATATTTACGTCACGTGACCTATGCCCCAATTCAGTATCCCTACTAAATTTAGCGGTGAAATTGACGTCACGTGACCTATGCACGAATTCAGTTTCCCCGCTAAATTTGGCGGAAAATCTTACGTCACCTGACCTGTGCACAAATTCAGTTTCCCCACTAAATATAGCGGAAAAAAAGACTGAATTTGGTAGGAAAATTTATGTCACGTGACCTGACGTCACGGGACAGACAAACTCAGGTGTCCGCTAAGTTAGCGGAAAGATTCACGTCACGTGACCTATGCATGAATTCAGTTTCCCCACTAGATTTGGATATAAAAGACATCATGACCTTGCTGCCGCAGTCTAAACGCATCACGTCGTATGATCGTCGCGCAATTTTTTTTCTTTTCTTTCCTAATAATCTTCAGAGACACTCTAGCCTGATAAACTTTAAAAAAAAAATCATATAGCGCTACCGGTCCTACTGTTAGAATACTTATTCTATCTCATACTGCAACAAAAAAAAAACAACTTGGACATCATTAATTAGCCTTCTCCTCAGTCACTTCACTGATAAGAGTGCTGCGAGTACCAAAATAACTGCCTCGTCACCCGCACCGGGGTAATTGAACATATTTTGTGCTATAAAATATTCAATATTTGGAAACAACTCTGGTCTGTGGATGCTCGCACGCAATAATTAGAACAGTCGGTTGACCTACTTTAAGACAAGAAAATATATGTGTTCCGGCCCAACTTCATCGACGTCTTAAAGAAAGACAAGATCGCGAAAGACCGGCTCGGACCACGCTCCACACGCACTTCAGGCGCTGTGTGCATATTCTGGAACTGAACAATCTGGGACACATCCCGTATTTACTCGAGTATAACCCGCACTATTTATGAACAAGGCCCTTGTGTCTACTTTCCCGCAAAGCACATATACAGCCAATCATCACGTTGCGCACAAGTAGCATAGCGAATAGCAAGATCAAGAACATGACTGTCCATACAAATGCAACCTTCACAGATGGTATCTTTGCGCGAAGACGTTATTTCTATCCTGTAAACAGCTGGAATCATGCTGTCGATCGCGGTGATTGGCAATCCGCGTGCTCCGCGGAAAAGCGAACCCTCAGGTTTTCTTCTTAAATAGTGCGGCTATTACTCGAGTAAATACGGTCTATCAGTTCTGACGCGCCCACGACGCGCAGTTTTAGCATTGTGGTATGTGCCCGAAACTCGCAACGCTTGATGGTCTCAGCTCTTTCGAAGGCAATTTTTCTTTCGCTAAAGAACAATTCTAAACAGCTTCAAATCGATGAACAAGCACCCATGTTATTACGCCTGCAACCTTGCAGCCTATATTTGCAAGAAAGCGACCTATACTCTCTCAGTGGCACCCGAGACACAATCCTAATGGCCGGCACTTGGGCTTCTTCTAGAGGTTATACAGGCTTAATTTGGATATGAATTCATTTTCAACTGCTGAGCTTCACAGCACCGAAAATGTTATATTTAGTGCCCAGGGACGTGTCAACGACTCGTCAGTACAGTCGAGCAATGAATGCCGCATAAGAAGTGTTTTGGCGACCTTCTTGGTACTTCATACTTCGTCGATTATATTAAATATCCCGAAGAGCGACCCTTGGTAAGGCTCAATAGACGCAGTACTCTCAGTACTGTGCTATTTATTTGGTGCCCTGAAAATTTATCTGGCAAAGCCCCTAATTCTTCAGGTCTATTCTTGATATGTTATAGCCCAAAGCATGGTCCATGTAGGTCTCACTGATATCGCTAATCAAAAATATAGACTCACAACTTTTCTTGTTCGAGCCTACACAAAACCGACCATCAACTCAATGGAAACACTTGTGGCTAATCACATTCTAAGAATGGAAGGCTAGAAAAACAAAACGTACACTTAAACAGGATTTTTCATGCCAAAAAACGAAGAATATTAGAAAAAAAAAAAGAAAAGAAAACACGATGACAATGTCGGCCACGGACTCGTTCACCAAATCTAATAATGTTTTGTTTGTTTGTTTTTTCTGAATGACTTAAGTCAGATATTGTTTCGTTTTGTTTCAAGCAAACTGTCCTTATAAGATCGGTGGCCTGAAACTCGCCTGTTCAAACAAACCAGGAGCGTATTAATTCAGTCTAAAAAATCTGGAGCGCCTACTTTCCCGCAAAGCCTTTGGGAGAGCCAATCGCTGCAATCTCCGGAAGAACTCAGCGAATGACGACGGCCGAAAAGATGTCTAAGCATAAAAATAAAACAGTCTGCATTGTGGCCCAGCTTGACGTTTCACTGTACTCAATGCACAGGTGTTTTTCTCTTTTTTTAGGCCTAAACATTTTTTTTTAGCTTTCGTCCTTTGCCGAGTTTCCTCCGTAGATCGCAGCGATCGTTTCCCCAAGTGTTTTGCTAGAGGGTAACGCCCCAAATTTTTTAAAGTGTATAATCACTAACAGCCTAAGAAACCTGGGGCGTGCTGAGTCCCGGAAATCTCCTAACCGCTCAAAACTCAATGATACCGCACTATAAGTCGATACGAATACCGAAGGACCAACCACAATGCAAGGAGCGCGAAAATGATAGGCCACACCCTACCTTTCTTAAGTTGTCATTGATTGCGTCAAGAATAGGTAGGAAGAGCTAAAAAAATACCTCTTCGTATCCTTCGACTGACTGTCGACGTCGCAACAAGGCCCTTTCACGTTACTGTATATAAAAAGACATCTTCTCATAAAAAAAAACAATTAATTTTAAAATTAACTAATGTTATTACGCAACCCCAATACCTTAAATTATTTTAAAAAAAAATTACTCACACTTTCAGAATGGCTTGCATTAAAGAAAGCGTGTAGTCGTGAAATGCGGGAACTATCTTCAGAAGCAAGTATTTGTCGTTTGTGCACAAACTTCCCTTTACCAAGTAATCTGGGGACGAAAAACATATTTCCGACAATAGTTATTTTAGGAACGTACCTAATAAAATAAATGCTATCTTAAAGTAAAAAGACAAATTTACAACGATCTGGGCAGTACAATTAGAAAAATTGAAATCTCACAATATATATCTTTTCTGTTTCCCGGTGGTGTTTAGAAACACATGTGGTGACGTATTACCTATTCTTGCTAACTGTATCTGCTCCCTTCATATTCCGCAGCAATCCATCATATCTGGAAGATTGCTGCACGGCTGAGGTACATTTAATGCACTTTACAATCATGTGCATTATGAATTGTAATAAAAAGGCCTGGAAAAATGTTTTTAAACCACTCTCTTGAATGATGAAAATCCAGCGATCAACTATCTTGAAAAGCAAATTTCGAGGTTTACACTGTTCGAGGCGGGGTTTGAGCCGCACGTCCGGAGGCCTCCTGGCCTTTGACGACGTCCATTCCTCGAAGTGAAGAACCCAGGGGTTCAGTGGAGGTGGGAGAATTGGTAACGTAACGAACGGTTTAATTACATGGTTGCGATAAAGTCGTCCAAATCCGAGAGAACATCGGAGCAGCCTCACGCTCCGCCTTATATAGGGTCCGTTTCTTCCTCACTCTCCGCCAGGGCAGCAGGTGCGACGTAGCAAACCGCCGCCAAGTGCGTTGCAGCAAAGTCCGCCGCCATGTGCGACGCAGCCAAAGTCCTCCGCAGTTAGGCCATACCTCTCTCCCTTTCCTGAGCGCACGAACCCACACGCACACGCACACGTCCCGTTGACGTCACGGACGCGTTGAGACTTGTTGCCGCAGGCCCCGACGGTCCCGGACTCGTCGTGACTCGTTTCCGCAGCGTTGATACTCGGAAGAAGGTCGCCGAAGGTTCCATTCTTAACAGCCCCTCCGGGGCCAGGGAAACCTCGAATGGCCGGTGGTACAATCGCTGGCCTGAAGAGGTGGGCTTGGAGTGGGCCTTGAGAAGGGGCTGCAAGCACTAAACAAACTCCCAAACCTCTCACAACGGAGGCATCAGCGGAAACGTCCCCCACAACACCACGCCACACCGCAGTCAAACGCTCGGAATTCGCCAGAGACCCGCCAGACTGGATTACGGATTACCAAAATTTGCCAAAACAATGCAATTTAAAACCTTAGGACAATTTCGGGTATCGAGACCCGCTGTCGCCAAAACAAAACTCATTTTTCCAAAGAGGTCACTATGAACAAAATACCAAAGACAAAAACTCTTCGCAATTTGTGAGGTCATTTTGGGGTTTTAACGAAGTGCCCCCACTTTGATCCTCATTCCCGTGGATGAGAAGACTCTGAGATCATCCCTACCGCTTTTCTGATGTCAGGCAAAAATATGCTCATACCATCCGGCATTGCCGTTAAATTTTCCTTTCCTGTTTCTTACCCTGAAGTCATAGTGAGCGATTTTCACGTGATTTCTAGAAGTGAAAATGGCGGTCCCTATAGCGCCGATAAAACAATCCGCCTTTTTCATGCCCCGTCACATTGGTCCTAGCATTCTCCTGAGATGTATCGCGCAACCCTGACAAACTAGGGTCGCTCTTCTGCTCGGCTGTCAAGACACTCTGTCTACTCGCAACATACGATCAAAATTAAGTGACGTCGGAGCTACGAGAGATCCTTAATGATCCCGTCTTCCTCCGCCTTTTTTCGCCGGCTCGTTGGGACGGCGTACGCTTTCTAGAGCTACGAGGTCGGCTGGTCTACCACCTGTTCCCCTCATCCCGGTTCTCTGCCTCCAACTCTGGGAGTGCTTGCTCCCCGTCCGCTGCCTCTGCTCTGGACACTTCGTTAACAAAGGGGGCGAGCTGACGGCGATTTGGACTCGTACACGACTGAACTAATCCTTCTCCCAGTTGTTGACCCCTTCGCGCAGCAGGGAAATCTGACCGGTTAGAAAACAAATAGATACTCCAACGGGACTGTTTGCGAGACAGCCGCCTCGGTTACTAGCTCTCCGAATGGGCCAGTTATCTTTACTGTACGCCATAGGCAGACCGACACTGGTGCTTTTCAAGCAGCTGCTTGATCCAAACTACCTTTCCAGTAAATCGGATGTCGTTCCATACGGCGGAATGAACAACGTCAATCGTCGCTGCACTGGTCCCGAAGCACCCTGCACGGCTTTCCGTTTACCTGGAGCTCGTGAAGATAGGGAAGAAGAAGCATCAGGTCCTTGTCCACTACCGTTCACGCACGAAGAACACAACCCGCGGTTTCTTACATCTGGCCGCTATGTGCCCCGGCTCCTGACAGTTGAAGCACAGGAACGCTTCCTAGCCTCGAACTGCCCTGTTTGGCTTTTCCGCGCCTTGTCTTCGTTCGAGGGTTCTCCGCTCTTTCTGGGACCTTTCGTCCTGTTCTGGCTTATCGGGCCTTTTTCTCGCGAACCGTTTCCCCTATTGGAAGGGCTTGCGCTGATCGCTCCGGCCGGGTTTGCTTTCCTTCTCCGCTCAGCTTTCTAGCGCTTGCGTACTCTTCGGCTAGCTCAGCGGCCCTTTCGACAGAGGTCGACTCCTACCCTTGTCCTGCACCCAGAGCTTGACTGACTGCGGAATGCTACCCGAAAGAACTGTTCGAGGCACACACACTCGACTATCTTGTCTCGGCTTTCGTAAACTTCCTCGCTCTTCAACATTCTATCAAATTGGTTTTAAGCCGTACGCGAATTCCGAGTAGCCCTCGCTGCTCTTTTGGGATGCGTTTCTAAACCTTTGACGGAACGCCTCGGCAGAAAGGCGGTACCGTTTCAAAGGCTGGACTTCACCTTGTCGTAGTCGTCCGCGTCTCTAGCACTAAGGCGCGCGGCAACCTCTGCAGCCTCACAGGGCAACAAAGTCAAAAGCTGTTGCGGCACGTTTCTGGGGCGAAGCTCAACTTCTCACATGTCCTCTCAAAGGTAACTAAGAATAGGCCCACGTCTTCCCCAACTTTAAACGGCTGCAGGAGCTTCTTCATTTGATACGACTCGGTCTCACTTGCTCGTACCGGAACCCCAACTCTACTGTTCTGCGAGTTTAATCGCTGTTGTTTAATTTCGAGCTCTAGCTTTTTAGCGCTCGTTCCACTCTCGCTGCAGCCTGCTCCTGCTCTCGTTCCTTTCTCGCTGCAGTCTGCGCTCGTTCCGTTCCTCTCTCGCTGTAGCTTCACTTTTAGCGTTCTGAAGTAGTTCCCACGCAATTTTAATTTCCTCTGCTTCCGCGCTCTCTGAAATTTCTTTACTGATCTCAGATTTCTTCATCTTTTGCTCCACCTCCACACCCAATTCTTCACATAAACAGAGTAAATCTGTTCTCAGTAACCTCATTAGATCCATGATCGCTGCTTTTTAGCTTTGGCTTTGTTCTAAAACTTGTCGCGAGGTTGTACAAAAACCTAGCGCACGAGTCAAAACCTAAGGATTCCCAGCAGTTCAAAATTAATTACTCCATAATCTGAAGCCCGGCGAATCTCAAATCAAAGTCCAAACGCTCACCCGCAGATGTAGCACGATGTCGCATGGTCTAATCCCAACCGCTGCCAACCAGTTGTTCGAGGTGGGGTTTAAGCCGCACGTCCGGAGCCCTCCTGGCCTTTGACGACGTCCATTTCCCGAAGTGAAGAACCCAGGGGTTCAGTGGAGGTGGAGAATTGGTAACGTAACGAACGGTTTAATTACATGGTTGCGATAAAGTCATCCAATCCGAGAGAACATCGGAGCAGCCTCACGCTCCACCTTATATAGACCTTTTTCGCATAACCTCAAACCAGCCAGTAACTGACGTAACCTCGGCCTGGTGTATTTTTGGATTGCCCGCTGACACAGGGTAGGCAACCGCCAAGGGTATGGGCGAAAAGGCTTAAAAACGGACGTCGTGCATGAGTTAGTTTCCGAGTGCTCCTTTTACCGTGTGCTGCAAATTTCCGAAAATCTACGGTTGTCTGGCTACCACTGCGTGGTCGTCGGATGGATAAATAATTTTAAAAAGCATAAGAACAATAACAGAAAGTGTGCCATTAGCACAAGAAGCTGCAGCACGAGTGTGGCGCAATGTTATCGAGCTTCGCATTTTCCCCATAATCCTTATTTATGGAGGTCAGTCGATTGTGAGCTTGAATCGCGAGAGATTCGTATCAGACTCAACGTCACGTTTAAGCTCACGACCACTTCGTCTACGACAGAGGACCGATTTTAATTTCCGGTGCAGTGGTCCAATTAGGTTATCACTGCAAGCCCCATGGTAGTGAAAGGTATGAAAAAAGTCTACATGCCACCACTCAAGATGGAGCTATCAAATGCCGATAGCTTACCTGCATAGACTACATTAAACTGCTCATATATACTTCGCTGTGGAAACTCAATCAAAACACCCCACCGTCTTCATCCTCGTTCTCTCGAGGAGGCAAGGTGATGGCCTGTGAGTAGCCAGCTGGATTCCACCGGACAAGCTCCAACCAAGTTATTGCAGCCCACCCATAGCGAAGTCTAGCCAAGTTCCCCCCATACCCACACCGTTGCCTACCCAGATAGCTGTGCTGCCAGAACTAGCCGGTATTTCTTCTTCTAATCCGCTAGACGGCGTCGTCGGCGCCCGCAATCCTCAAGATGGCGGCGCCGTTAAAGAAAAGGTCTATAGGGTCCGTTTCTTCCTCACTCTCCGCCAGGGCAGCAGGTGCGACGTAGCAAACCGCCGCCAAGTGCGTTGCAGCAAAGTCCGCAGCCATGTGCGACGCAGCCAAAGTCCTCCGCAGTTAGGCCATGCCTCTCTCCCTTTCCTGAGCGCACGAACCCACACGCACACGCACACGTCCCGTTGACGTCACGGACGCGTTGAGACTTTTTGCCGCAGGCCCCGACGGTCCGGACTCGTCGTGACTCGTTTCCGCAGCGTTGATACTCGGAAGAAGGTCGCCGAAGGTTCCATTCTTAACAACACCAAGTAAACACGTTTTCTATAATACATTGAGCCTCGTAGTGAAAACTTTAAAATATTAGATTTTTTAGATAATACAAAAGCTGCAAGGTTCGTGTCCCGTCGAAACCTAAACCGGTACTTGACAGAGAGGGTGTTATCAATCCGCTACTGTATTTCTGAAGGACCTCTCAATTTAAATGTGCAATAAGCAGGTATTTTATTAAGAGAGGAAACACTGGCCTATCCGGATTGATGATGCATGGATGATAACGGCTGTACCCTTTGTAACGGGCGCTAGCTTTCGCCACCTTGCCTAAAAACAATAAGAAAAGTCTGATTTTCCCTTTCCCTTTTAGAGCCAACACGTTTTTTTAACTATTACAGGGTCATGAAGATTATCGCCAACCAGACCTTTGAGAGATCGGGCAAAAAAACTAAAAACATTACCCCCCGCCTCCTCCCCCCAGCGAGGAAGTCGCAATTTTCCTCTGGTCGAACCTTGTCGGCATCACCTAACACCCGACCCACTGGGGAAGAGGGTTGAGACTTTGGGCCGGAGTTACGCGGGAGGGAGTCCCAATTTTTCTTTGTCCCGCCTGCCCCCCAGCTGTGCTAGTTAAGTGTAATTACTTCAATGTTCCCTAGATAATTTCCACCAGGACTCCAATGTCCTCTCTGTTGCCTCTACCTTTTTATAATCCGCCCCTCCATCTTCTTCAGCAAAACCGAGGGCCACCAGTACGCCTGTCGGCCCTTCGCGAAGGCCAAGACTAAACTCCTTACATTTTAGAATAACATGTTCAATTGTTTACGTCCCCTTCTTACAACTGCGCATATTGTATCTGTGTCTTCAAATTTGGCCCTATACGTTTTTCTTCTTAAGACTCCCATCCTCGCCTCAAACAGCAGAGCGCTCCCTCTTGAATTACCGAATAAACCTTCCTTCTTTATTTCTTGGTTTTATGACCTATAAATCGTTAAAGCTGATTTCCCCTGCCTTTTCTACTCCACATCCATCTCTCTGCCTCCTTAACTGCCTTTTCTACTGAACGCGTTTTCTCATCCCCATTGCCTGTTTCCAGGAATTTCATCCTAAGCTTTCGTGTCCGTTTGGTCCATCTCGTGTTCGGACTCCTCCTATACAGGTATTTATAAATTTTATGCGCCCACCGCATGTCCTCTATGTCTGTTAGTCCATGGTTTAAATTTATTTTGCTCACTGCCTCTCTGCTCTCAAACAATGACTAGCCCATATCACCCTGCACTCCCTCGATTAAAGTGTTCCCATGTGCTGCTAGAGCTATCTTGCCATCGATTCATTGTCATATCTCAAATTTTGCCTGAACTTCCGAAATCATGCACAAGGCTGCATTACCGAAGGTCAATTCTGGTACCATGACTCCTTTTCATACTCCCCGCATCACTTCGTGTCTATTAAAGTTTCATAACGCCCTATGCTCTATAATGGCCGAATTCCTTTTACCCTTACCAATTATATGTCTCCCATATCCATCGAGGTACTTCTTTCCTTCGTCGATTCACACTCCCAGGTATTTATATTTATATATAATATCTATCTCTATATTCTGCATCTTTAAAGGATCTTACTTGATGTCGTGGAGAAACATACTTTCAAATTTTTTTTCCGCTAAATTTAAACTCAAGAGCGTCCCTTTCTGCGCCGCAGATTTCAATCAATTTCTGAAACTCTCGTCGGTTATCTGGCAAGAGTACAATATCATCTGCGTACATTAGGCCCGACAATTTCGGTCTCACTGTTTCCCCTCCCTCTATATACGATATATTAAAGCCAAATTAATTTTTCTCTAGTTTTTTTTTCTATTTTTCTTAAGCATATCATGAAAAATAGAGGCGACAGGGGACGTCTCTAACTAAACCCACGCATTATTGCTGCTGGCACTATCGTGTCAGCCTCCCATGTTATAGTTACTGTATCGTCCACGTACACTTCCTGCAGAATCCTCGCCAATTTCATTTAAACCTGATTTCTTTAGCTTTGTCCATAAAATTTTCTGACCTGCGTTATCGTACGCTTCCTGTATGTCTAAAAATGCCACCCATAACGGTCATCCCTCACCCCATGGCACTGCGTGTCCATCAGCGCGCCATTGACACGGGGCGTCCAATTAGGTCAAGCGTGCCCAGGGGAGCACGCGCGCTGATCGGCGACGAAAAGTACGCAGCAGACTAAAAAGGGAGCAGACGAGCGGCTTGCATGCTTTCGCACTCACAACTCATAAGGAGTGCTTAGGTGTACCTCGAGCTGTTTTAATCTTAGTTTTTTGTTGCACTTGAAACAAAGATGAATAAGTGACTTTTAGAGACCATGAGTTGGCTTCCGAAAGAGCGCAAGTATCACGTGACAAATAACGGTCAGTCACGTGACAAATAGCTGCCACTTTTCCGCGGCGCCCCCGGGCGCCAACTACAATATCGTATAGCGCCGTAGATATAGCTCTACAAAATTTAATTTTTCGTTGTAAATTCGTTTTATGACTTCCTTTTTCCAACCAGGCTGTTTAAAAAAAATTCCTTTGCATGTGTCCTTTAAGCAATTAATATTATTATTATTATTATTATTATTATTATTATTATTATTATTATTATTATTATTATTATTATTATTATTCCCGTTCGTCTCGAGTAAATCTGCTCTATCATCACCCATACCAACCTGCGTTGCAATAGGTGATTCCAACGAGTGCATCTCATGTCACAAGCCAACGCCTGCTGACAATAGATTCATGACGTGTTTTGAATGTTACGGTTGCCATCATTTAAGCCAGGGCCGCTCGCGCATTGAACCGAACACATTTCATGGAATAACCTTCAGGTCTTCGCCTTTCCTCTTAATTAGCACATCCAGAAACGGTAAGGTGTTGTTCTTCTCGCGTCCCACCCTGAATTGGATGATTGGCTAGTGTTGTTTAGATGCGCTAGAAGGTTGTCAACTGACTCTGTCTCTGACTTTATTATGATACAGAAGATATCGTCGACGTAGCACAAGAACCATTTCGGGCCTGTGGCGAATTACTGCGGCGCCCATTGTTCAGTGGCCTCCGTTGACAGATTTTTTGTGATGACCGATATTACTGCTGGTCTGGCTAGAAAACATTCATTTAAAGCTGAAGTAAGTGCTGCGAAGTCAAAACTTCATGAGGCGACAAAGTTCATCGACGCTAATGCTAGTTTTTCCATTCAAGTCTCTCTCGGGGGCCTCTTTAGCCGTGGCGATTGACGAAGAACACTCGTGAAGATTGAATTCACGTCAAATGATACCAGACTCTCCTCGGCGATGACCTTCAGCTCCGAAACGAGCTCCACGGAATGGCCAAAGTTTAGCGCATAAGTCGGCGTTTTCCCCATGAGAGGAGGGAGAGCATAATAAAGGTAGTTTGAGAGCGCTCAAAGCGGCGAGATCGTGAAGTCTACGATAGGCCAGAGAGGGTTATCGAACTTATGGATCTTAGGGAGCACATGCAATCCAAGTGCAGAGCCATTCCTGCATATTGTCACGAATGAAGAGGTAATGAAACAAAGAATAACTGAGGAAACTAAACGTTTAATGTGGTGAACGTGTGCCCAAAACAAAAAGGAAAGACGATAACAACAGAGCATCTCGGGCGTCGAAGGCGGCGAAACAGCAGGATCGAACGCTGAAGCGAAACTGAACTTGGCTCGCTACGCGAAGCCCTTTATGTACACGCGTTGGCTTCTGGAATGATCGGCGTAGAAGGTTCGACGCGTAGAACATTCGCACCTCGAACAAGTAACAGGATTCTTGAATTTACGAGAACACTAAATTGCAGGAATAACAAAAGATGCGTCGCCTTCAGGAATCGAACCCTGGCTTTTCGCGTGGAAGGCAGGCACAATAACCGTTAGGCCATGCGCGCGCTGCCAACTTGGCCAGCTGCACGCGAGGCATCACTCCCCCCTTTAAGAAGTGCATCACCCCGATGCAACACAAAACAAAACAAAGCAAATAAAAAGAACGGTAAACTAAAGAGTCATTTCGACCACATAAGGTCCACAGCCCTATCGAGCGTAATACGGCTTCAGGCGCACGACGTGGACGACGTCAGGTCGTGGTGGGCGGTGTGATAATGTTCTTGTTCCGTCGGGCATCACCTCGTCGTTACGATCTCCGAGTCGACGAAGTACCTCGTAGGGTCCGAAATACCGTTTCAGGAGTTTCTCGCTGAGACCACGGCGGCGAATCGGAGTCCAAACCCATACTTTGTCTCCGGGCTGGAAGTGGACGTTCCAACGACGAAGGTTGTAGCGGCCAGTGTCAACGCGTTGTTGAACTTCAATCCGGAGTCTGGCCAGCTGACGGACTTCTGCCTGTTGGGCAACCACCTGGGTGTCGTCGCTTCCGTCGAGAGCCATTTCGTGGGGTAACATCGTGTCCAGAATTGTAGTTACTTTGCGACCATGAACCAGTTGAAAGGGCGTCACCCCGGTGGTCTCTTGCATGGCCGTGTTGTAGGCAAATGTGACGTAGGGCAACACTTCGTCCCATGTCTTGTGCTCCACGTCGACGTACAAGGAGATCATGTCGGCGACGGTCTTGTTGAGTCTCTCCGTCAGCCCGTTGGTCTGCGTGTGGTACGCCGTGGTGCGACGATGGCTGGTGTGACAGAGACGAAGGACTTCTTGCGTCAGCTGGGCCATGAATGACGATCCACGGTCTGAGATCAGGACTTCGGGAGCGCCGTGCCAGAGGACGATGGACTCGATGAAAAACTTGGCGACTTCCACAGCACTCCCTGAAGGAAGGGCTTTCGTTTCGGCGTACCGCGTGAGATAATCTGTGGCGACGATGATCCAGCGGTTCCCCGATGTCGACGGCGGAAAAGGGCCAAGTAGATCCATTTCGATCTGCTGGAATGGTGCAGTTGGAGGAAAAATTGGCTGCAGGAGTCCGGCCGGCCTCGTCGGAGGTTTCTTGCGTCGCTGGCAGTCGTGGCACATGATCGTGTGTATAGGTGGACGGTCTTGGGGAGCCTGGGCCAGTAATACTTTTCACGTATACGAGCCAGTGTTCGTCTGTAACCAAAGTGTCCGGACGTCGGGTCGTCGTGGCAGGCTTGGAAGATCTCCTCTCGAAGGTCGGTCGGGATTGCCAGCAGCCAGGACAAGTTTTTGTCCCTGAAGTTCTCTATGTAGAGTACACCCTGTCGCATGACGAAGGTCGACAGCGCTCGTGAGAAAACACGCGGCATATGGTACTCCCGCGCCCTTCCAGGTGCTCTATTAGTGCGCGCAGCTCAGGATCGTCTCGTTGACGTCGTGCCATGTCGTCGGTGTTCACTGCGTCTAGGAAGCACTCGTATTCATCGTCATCGCTGCTGCCGGAAGTTGTTTCGACGGGCGCTCGAGACAGGCAGTCGGCGTCGCTGTGCTTGCGACCTGACTTGTAGACCACAGTCATGTTGAACTCCTGTAGTCGGAAACTCTATCGAGCGAGGCATCCTGACAGGTCCTTGACGTTGGCAAGCCAGCAGAGCGAATGGTGGTCCTTGATTACGCGGAACGGGCTCCCGTACAAGTACGGACAAAACTTCGTGATTGTGTAGACGACCACTAGGCATTCTTTCTCAGTCGTGGAGTAATTTTTCTCCGCCTTGGACAGTGTCCGACTTGCGTAGGCGATGACTCGCTCGGTGCCTTCTTGTAGTTGAACCAGTACCGCGCCAAGTCCTGCGTTAGTTGCCTCCGTGTGAATCTCAGTTTCCGCATCCTGATCAAAATGTCCAAGAACCGGAGGAGTCTGGAGTCGTCGCTTCAGCTCGTCGAATGGCTGCTGCTGCTCCTCGGCCCATTCGAACTTCTCGGCGTCCTTCGTGAGGTTTGTGAGCAGTGCAGAAATCCTTGCGAAATCCCAAACGAAGCGCCGATAGTAGGCACTTAGCCAAAGGAACCTGCGCACGGCTTTCTTGACTGCCGGCGCTGGAAATGCTGCGACAGCGCGAGTCTTTTCTGGGTCCGGGCGAACGCCTTCTTTACTACCACGTAACCTAGGAACTTCAGTTCAGAGTCGTCGCAAGCTCGGAGTCGTCCCAAGCTCGGAGTCGTCGCAAGAGCTCGTCAAAGTCGCCGGAAAATACTACGACGTCGTCGAGGTAAACGAGACAGACAGCTCTGCCACTTCAGTCCTGCCAGTACGGTATCCATGACACGTTGGAAAGTTGCTGGCGCCGTGCATAGGGCGAGATGCATCACCTTGAACTCGTAGAGGCCATCCGGCGTGACGAAAAGTGTCTTCTCTCGGTCCCGTTCGTCGACTTCGATTTGCGAGTAGCAGGCACAATAACCGTTAGGCCACGCGCGCGCTACCTACTTGGCCAGCTGCGCGCGCGGTAATATTCGGGATGTTGTCGTTTTTTTTGTTTTTTTTTTTTAATTTCGGCAAGGATTTTTTTTTTTTTTTGTTTGGACCTGTGTTGTAGGGACTTGTTCTAGTTATGCATAAGCCGAGCTATCAAGGAGATGCCAAACCTTGATCTGGTAATCATCGCGGTCTAAGACGACCGTTGAGTGCCCTTGTTCGCTGTTAAGAGCAAGATCGTCGTGTCAATTCCTAGCTCCTTGAGGTGCCTCTTCTTTTTGTAGGTTTTGTTGGGGACGTGGTGATATTTTGGATAAAATGCCTATCAAGTCTTTATGTCGGACTTGTTTCTAAGCGCTTGAGTTCAGGTGCACGATGCCATCTTCTCCAGTTGCAACTATCTTCGGCCGAGGCAGCTTTGTTGTGGTCGTGTTAAGGCCGTGACTTTTGCTAAGACAGCAGTTTTGCATGAAGTTAATTGCCTGGAGGAGAGATTCCTAACAAATCTGGTTGTGTCGGCGCTGTATCGTCGACTTTCTACCTCAGCTTGGAAAAGTTAACTTTGTGAGATGCTCGTTGTTTTTCTGCCGAGATCGAGGCAACGCTTTTGGCGAAAAATCGCAGAGATTTTTAGATGTCCGGGACACGATGTTCGGGTTGCCAACGAATGAAAAACAATTAAGTCTATTTCGTTTTTTATGGTGTCAATTGGCGCTTGTGAATTCCGGCTTTTACCAACCACTGCTCTGTCTGATCGAGAATCTTGTGTCACTCACGCGTGTGCACAAAGTGTCTGAGAGATGACTTGTGACGATTTGAAATACTCTACTGAAGATACACTATATTGAAGTTGTGGATCTTTGATCGTGAGTATTTGCTACTCTATCTTAATATGCTCAGTATCTTGCACTCATTATCTCAAATACATTTTTCAATCTTTGCAAACGAATTGCCGCTGGAATATTTTATGGAAATAATAATCCACGCACCCCAGCGCAGAGTCGAACCGATCGCAAGCTTGAAGCAGAAACGACCAAACGATGAACAGGAAACAATCCAGTACCAATGATGCAGACTTAAAATGCCAACAAAACTACAAATAGAAGTGAGAGTACACTTAAACAAAAGCAAAGTTTTTTGTGTTTTTTTCTGTTTGACCTTGCTACGGCAAGAACGTGATACCTCGACCATTTCATGAGCATAGCGATTGCAACAAGACTGCAAACAACCTACGACCAGGATGAGCTCTCAAAATGCAAACAATGAGTCCTTCCAAAGGTGTACGCCTTTGGGAGGACTCAGCACTACCGCGAGCAAAAATGGTAGTGCTTTTTCGTGTTCATCTGTGCCTTTCTTTTTAAAGTTTAACCATCTTTGATTGCAGCGTTTAAAGGTACCCTACTTGACCAAAACACGGCAAGTGCCATGCTTACTGTATGTCAGTCCTTGTTATTCAGTCATTCTTTTGCGTATAATATAAAATTTGTCTAAAAAGAACTCCGGATATTGTGGCTCGCGACGTTTAGTAAAGCGAAGCGTCCAAAGTGTGCATTATAGCACCACTAGAAGATGTGATTATCTGCGAAGAAACAATAGGTGAAGTTACCTCTTTTTTCTCATTTATCTAAAGATATCTTGTAACATGCACCTGTGATATAGACTCATTGTACTGGGGCTGAATAGAACAGCACTGCGATTTTTATTTTATTGCTTCTGTTGCTTGCAAATTAAACCTTCTTGTGTCGCTGAAGCAAATTGCGCAATGCGTAAGTACTTTTGGAAGTAATTGAATTACATTTTGAAGTATTTGTACTTTGCTCAAGTTAGTTTGGAGGGAAAGTACCCTGGATTGTACTCTAAACACTTTATCAAGCAGGTATTTAGTAACTTAAGTGATATAATTTTGTCGAGTATATTATCTAACACTGTTTGAGACAAAGGCTTCGTGGAAGCACGCGCAAGTCCAGAGAGGTCCTTGTAAATTCGAGGTGTGTTTTAAACGTAGAGATACTGCGAGAAACGTTTACGTACCGCTTCGTACACTCTCAAGAAAAAAGGGTGTAAAAGGGTGTATCGTTACACCCTTTGTCCCATACAATACACCCCAAAACTTCATTTCGACCTACAGAGCCCTATAGTCGAACAGACGGCCCCAAATTTTACGAGGGGCTTTATAACGGTGCGACATAACTTTTTAAATAGCTAAAGTACGTATCAAAGACCACATAAAGAAAACACCGAGTATTTACAGTAGGGCTAAGAAAACCCCGATTATGTTTTTTGTAGTCAGTAAAACGTACATAAGCTATTTTAATAAGTTGTACCACGCGGTTATCAAGCCCCTCGTAAAATTTCGGGCCGTCTGTTCGACTGTAGGGCGCTGTACGTCGAATTGAAGTTTGGGGGTGTATTATATGGAACAAAGGGAGTAACGATACACCCTTTTACATCCTTTTTTCTTAAGAGTGTAAGCCGCGCTGTCTCCTCTCCAAAATCAAGAAGTTGAACGTAAACATTTCGGCAGAGGTATGCCTGGTTATGGAAGAACTAAGAAATTTGAATAAAATCACCAACCAAATTCTATTAGGAAGTTCCAACGTTTTCTTCTATCTTCTATATATCTGTATATCTTCTGTATTAGAGAAAGTCAGAGGTAGAAAACTTGCTAGCGCATGTAAAGACCATTCCGCCGCCCTTTCAATTCACAATGGAACGCGAGAAAGACACTACCTTACCGCTTCTGCATGTGCTTATGAAAAGGCAAGGTGAAGACCTGTAGTTTACAGTACATAGAAAGCCGACGCACAAAGGACGTTACCTTCGGTTTGACTGAAACCACCGAATGAGTCACAAGGATTCGATGGTTACGACCCTCCTGTCCAGGGCGAGGAACATCTGCTTATCAGAGACGTACCGAAAAAACGAAGAGCAAACACTCGTCGCCGATTTAAAGAACGGCAACACCAGCACTTTTATCTCTCGTGTTACTTGGCGTCAAGATCGTAATCATCGACACCTTCAGCCACAAAAGAGCACGTGGCTCCACCCCGCATCTGCGTTCTCGATACAGAGGAGGCTAGCGAAGCGCTGGCACGTACGCTGGCAAAAGAAGGTATTCAGGTGTCCTACAAACCGGTATCAACAGACGCATGATGCCGCGGCCAAAAGATCGTCCCTCTAAAGAAAGAGCGCAGGGTGTTCTGTATTCAGATCCCTGCGGGGGGTGCCTACATGTTTGTTTGTCTCAGGGTGAAGACATCCATTGTTGCCCTGAATGTGCCAGCGCGTGATGCTCTCGCGCACTCCATGCGTGACTTGGGCGGTAAAATGGCGTCTATGTATTAGCCCCGTGTGCGACCGAAAGCGTCGCTGTGGTCGGCCTTCCACGATTGGCCGAACTCTGACTATGACGTCGGAAAGGGGATTTATCATCGACGGAAATAAGAGGAATGAAAGAACTTTAATTTTGACGGTTTTGGCAGTGTTCCTTTGAGAGCGCAATGATTTCAAGCTTCCACCATGCTATTTACAAACACCATCGAACTTGTTGTTTGCAAGGAAATGCCGTCACAAGGGGGAACCACAGGAGGGCGCCACCATAACATCTCGCCGCTAATTAGCCAAAGCTAAGCGCTCGAGCTGAGTGACATCGGATTGCGCTCACTTCAAAATGCATAAAACAACGTTTGGGCGGAAAAATGGCTGAGATGTCACCACTCAAGCAAAAGCGCGCGTGTGTATGAAGGCACTCTATCCTTGTGCAGAGTGCTACGCCACCTACATCGGCGAAACGAAGCGCACATTGTTTTGTGATGACAACATAACAACAATGTGCGCAAGTAGGGACCATAGCGCAAGTTCGACCACCAGCGTAGCGCTGTTGCAGAGTACTGTGAGGACAATGACCGTTGCATCTACTTTGCAAACACTTATGTGATACATTTTGAAAAGAACTTCAGCCAGCGTTTTTATTTTTATAGAGTCATGGCATATCCAAACAACCTGAGGAAATATCTATAGGTCCACTGGCCCATTACAACCATCCTATGTGAAGAGACTAAATCAACTGACAAAGAAGTGAAAAAAGAGACCATCACCGTTGAAGAAAACTAAGCTGCTGTTCCCTATCTGTAAATAGTCGCACCGAAAGAAAAAAAACCGAGCCAGCTTTTGAAACATTGGGGCATCCTTATATGATTTGATTAGGGATTTTATTCAATGTTTTAATTTTCCCCCAACCAGGCAGACCTTTGCCGAAACTTTTTTCAACCCGAGACGTATGAACAAAAAGTGGATAACGCACAAACAAAGGTCACAAAACCCGTGTGTGTGTTGTCCACTTTCTATTCCTAAGTCATGGATGTTAACGATGTTGAACCTTCATGGTTCTACACTACTCCTCTTGCTACTTGTTTAAACCAAAAGAAAAAACAAATCTTGTAACGGACAACGTTTTTTTTTTTTTTTTTTATGCACACTGCATATATACGCCTTGTTTAGTGTAAATAAACGATCGGCATAATATTTAGTACTCCTTGCTTTCTTTTCTAAATACATTTAAGGGGGTAGGGCAGCGGTATTAATGTTGAAAAATTTAGTTTGTATTTTTTTATTGTTTATCTAGTCACAAGTGACTAAAAACGGGTCACCTTGCCCCGAGAAACTGCTATTCCGCTGCGTAATCGCGAAGGAAACAACGCATTATTTGCCGATCTGCAGCCACGTGTGGCGCTTACAGGCCTCTTGGGGACACGCGGAAATCAACAAAACCTGTCCCCCTCCGCTGCTACACTCGCCGTCACCCCCGTGGCAAACTGTCTTTTGTGTCGATCGCTCTCCCGGAACTTCGACGAGGCTAATCCTTGAAAAGTCGACAATCGCGGAGGAAGAGGCTGGGATCTCTGAAGAGAGAACCCAAAGGGAAAATAGGTGGTCCCCCCTGAGTACGTCACTCCAAAACGACACGAAAGTTAGGAAGCACTTTAACCATTGATTTATTCTTTTTTTTTTTGCTTTTTTGTAAATAAAACTTAGCTTGCACAAGAAAATTTGGTTTTCTGCTCTTCGCTCCATAGGTGACACAGATGAATTCGTTGCACCGCCCCGCCCCTTTAAGCAACAGATACATGGAGGAAGCCGCGTTGTCGCAGGCTTCACAATTGTCACTGACACGATGAAAACGTCTGCAGAAGTCTTTCAGTCATCTCGCTTCTATTGACACCTTCCCACCAGCACTTCGGCGTCTCGCGAGCTTCGAGCCTGCACGTGCAGCCAAAGCACGGCGGAAGGCGAGGAGCGCGTTCTGGAGGCCGGGAATTTGAAGGAGACTCCCTACCATTCCATCTTGTCCGTAAGTATACCGAATGCGAGCCAGGGCTTTTTTCCAGTTCCGTGACCAGTGAGGATTGTTATAACTGCAGATCTTATTTGCAAACATGCCCCATCTCAAAATATTAAATGTCTGGAGGACGTATACCCCCGCATTCCGACAAGTGATTCGCCGACATTTGCAAGCAACGGCGATGCGGCAGATCGACACCGTCAACCCAGTGCGAGATTTCCATGCATTTAAGCACGAGACAGGGAATCTCTGTTGTGTTTAACTGTCTTTAGCAGCTCAGTGACAGTTAGAACCGCCGTGTAACTCTAGCCGATTGTCATTGAGTGAACTACCGTTCCTGTCTAAAAGTGCTCACATCTGCCAATATTGAAGTGTTATGGTTCGTCATAACTAAACAATATCATTTAGGTTGGAGAGGATTTTCATCCAAATATTCTACTTCAGGAAGATAGACGTTGTTTTGGTGAGGTTCGACGAATATAAATAGAGGTTATTTGCCACCGATACTTGCCATCTCGTCGTGTTTGCTGTTTCTTAGCATCCTCATACATAATTGTGTCCCTGCCAAAATAAAGGAAATTACGTTGGAAAGCGGTAACCATTTGTTCTGACATTATATAACAGTTTTTGTTTCCTCTACTGGCATCTGAGTTTATATTTTAAAAGGACAATCTAAATATCAGCGATTTACTTACAAAATACGGGCAACTATTGATAAATATTCCAAATGGGCGTGATATCAGCATTGAAAATCTATAAAGTATTTAGTATTGAGATGCACTCCAAAAAAAGGGTGTAGTCATTACACTCCTTATCACTTATAAGACACCCCGAAACTTCAGCTCCACGTACAACGCACCGACGTCGAACTGACGGCCCCAACTTTTACGAGAGGCTTGATGACGGTGGGATATAACATATAGACCAACACGCTGTTTACAAACAAGCCCGCGTTTGCCCACACCAGGTGTGGGCACACACGTGAAGTGAAGCGTCTGCGCATGCGCAGTGACGTCGACAGCGCCACCGCAGCTGCGTGACGTCAGGGCCGCGTGTTGGTCTATTAAACAGCTAAAGTACGTATCAAAGACAACAGACAAAAACACTGAGGTATTGCAGTAGGGCCAAAAAAACCTCGATTACTTTTTTCACACTCGGTCACTCGTACATTCGCTATTTTAATAAGTTGTACAACTCGGCTATGAAGCGGCTCGTGAAAGTTTGTACCGTCGGTTCAACGTCAGTGCGTTGTACGCCCAACTGAAGTTTTCAGTGTATTATATGTGACAAGGGATGTAACAAAACACCATTTCTTTTCTGTGCGTGGGTTTCGTACCAGCAAACACACTTTCTAATATAGTAGAAAAACAAACGGGAATATGCTAATACGCTAGCAAACGTGAAGCGGTGTTCTATACACCGCTTCACTCTAAGTCCGACCTGCAGTCAACGCTACATTCAAGCGGCGTCAGAGGTGCACCCTCACGGCGGTCGTCTTCTTTTGTGCCCTTGCTATACCACCGGCTGCACCGATCACGCACAGATAATGCGCCGCAATCCTTTCTTTTTCCTTTTCTGTGCGTGATCGGTGCAGCCGGTGGTATAGCAAAGGCACTAAAGAAGACGACCGCCGTGAGGGTGCACCTCTGACGCCGCTTGAACGTAGCGTTGACTGCAGGTTGGAGTGAAGCGGTGCATGGACGGTAAAACATAAACTGTACTTTCTTTTTGCTGCTTGTTTCTTCGCGATTGCATATCTTTTTTTAAGAGCAGCGTTACTTTGGCAAGGGCCTACTTCCGTATTTAAAAAAAAAATAAATAAAAATCTCTTATTAAAACCATGAACCTTGAAAACTTGACCTCACAGAGACTAACACGTAATTCAACTATTCTAATCAGGTAACTCTGACTCAACTATATTTAGTAGCTTGGTATATTTTATTTATATTTTCGCGATTTAAGTTTATTCCTCACAAAGTATTTATCGCATGTGGTAACCAAGTCAGATAAGCAGCATGCGTGCATAGGTCCCCACAGTCAAAAAGACAACATATATTTCTTCTTTTTTTTTCTTTAGAAGCTAATTGTTAAGGCAGGAACTTAAAATAAGGCCCCCCAGCACCGAAGGAACGAAATAGCGTGACATTTTCTGGAACCCTAGGTGAAACCATACAATTTACGCTGTTTCACAGGTAGACCGATGCGCGTGACGTACGTGCCTTGTGAACCGTTTTCCTCGGGAATTGCTGGGTCAGTATTGAGAACGGCAGGCTTTGTTCGTACCCCAATTTGTTCTGAATCTTCATATTTTTCTTTCCCATGGACCTCTAACAAATCATGCGAGAAATCACTGTTCTTGTGTGCGTGCTTCTTGTACCAGGCCTCGACGGTTTCTCTGTGGCTCTGCTCCTGTTTCCGTTTGCACCATATAAGACCGTGGCCGAAAGGCAGCTCTCAAAACTGTAACTCGGACTTGACAGTCCTTCAGGCGCACTCAGCCTCCCACTAGTAGTAACTGTGGAAGCGGACTCGCCGCAAGATGGTTGTCATGGTTGCGCTTTTGTTTGTCCCTGAATATTCCTCGTCCTTCGCTCTAAGGCCCTTAAAGGCCGACGACCAGACTCGAGTTTCTGCAAGGTAGAAGATCCTCCTCACCATGGGGGAGGATGAAACAGGCAACAGGGGACAGGGTAGAAGAGGGAGAGGAGGAAGGCAGGTAAAAGTGGAAAGCGCGAACTGGTCGCCGGTCTTTAAGGCAACCTTCCTTTGAAGGCGTCAGCCTATTCGGGTGCGTAGCTGAAGTGGGGTGCAGACGTATGACCATGAACAGCCCCTGTGAATAAAGGGACACACAAAGCCCAGAGGACTTGGAGTGTCCCTGTACGCTAAAAACGACGAGTATTATTTTGCTCATTTCCCCAACAGACGTTTTACTGTCTGCACTATGCGCTCAGCTTCTACATCGGATTTTGGGTACCAGGTGCTTCAGATATTACCTGAGAGAACCCATAACTTTCTGCAAATGACTTGAATTCAGTGGATGCGAATTAGCAGCCTTTACAGATACCAAGGCTTCTAGGATGTCATGTCCATGAAAAGCTTTTAAACTGCATACAGTGACTGCGGCGTAGCTTTTGTTTGACAACAGTGCAAGTTCAGCAAAACGCGAGACATCGTCAGCCACCATCTCATAATTATCATGAGGATTTACTAAATTGATGAATAAATTAGGACATTTAACATTGAAAACACGTTTTAACGTAGCCGTTTTCCCATATCTTGTTGGTAAAGCCTATCATATAACTGGGGAATATTGCTAAGATAAGCAGGCAAAATTCGTCCCCCCGCAATATATCGTAGTTTTCTTACCCTGTTAACAGAAGCACCATGTCGGCATACTTCACTTCCGTGTCAAATTGTTGGCTTGTCTTGAACGCTTCAATGTCCTTAGGTACTTTGATAATGTTTGGATGCAATGGATCCGTGGCAAATGTCGATTCCTAAAAAATAGGCGTACATATTCTTATTTTTTTATTCTCCAATCAAAAAATAATTAGCATAATCGCTGTCTAATTGTTGCAGTAATTATTTTTTGATATTCAAATATATCATTAATTTCTACAAAGGTTTATATTAGAAGTGAAGATGAGTAATTTTGTTCTTCGTTTGTTTTGCCTCATACAGTCAGACAAGATGGCACTGATTACCTAAGAAGTGAAAACCAAGCCTTGATGCTATTCTTTGATTTAGCTTAAGTCAGAGAGCGGTCAACACTACTAGCCTACAGGACCAATCAAGCAGATCAAAAAGAGCTACGTCACGGCGTCGATCACCTTTCCGTACGGGTGTTATCTCTGACTAAGCCAGTCAAGCTCAGTGAACGCACCATGACTGCGCCTGTCTAGTCAGCGCGTACGGGTTTCTGCGTGTTCTAGCTTTTGAGTGGGCCTTGCCCTATGGTGAAACGAAGTATTCTTCAGAATTATATTTGCAATATTTGTGGCAACGCCTCTCGCATATTTCCACTAAGCGTGTGCTATACCAAATCGTGCCGCGGACAGTCTTATTGGCGGCATGTCCGAACTACAGGGGGCACTTCTCTAGCTATCATCATCATCATTTTTGACGTCACAGGTAGGACCGACTGGGAGAGACCACGCAGATCTTTTATCCCTCGGCTCATCAGCTCGTTTCATGCGCTGTTTGGGTAACGCGCGGCAAAGCGTGTTCCACGGGTCGTGTTTATTTGCTTAACTGATATTTGTAGTAGGACATTTCACGAAAGCTTGAAACCGTGACTCGCACAGTTGTGCTAACAAACACTTTTGGCGCTGAGGTGTCTAAGCAATCGGATGATGGTCTGCAGAATGATGAAAATAGAATATCCAGCGCTTTACCCCTCTACAACATCTACCACGGTGAATAGGGTGTATATTTTGTATCGTGATTCGGACAAAATAAAACTGAAAAAGGAATGTCTCATCAAATTAGAAATAGGAAAGCGAAATTTGAGAGTGAGTGCTGGCCTCTTATTAGTTCAAAGTTGATTCGTTTTTGAATTTTGTAAACCAGTAAAGAAGTTTTTTTTTTTTTTTTTTCAAAATAACTGGCAAGAAGAAGGGGTGACTGGCTTCCGGAGCCGTTTCAACAAAATCCTTGCTTATTCACCCGGTCGACCCGAAACGTGCAAGGCCCACTCGCGATTAAGGTCAGTTAAATCCAGTAAGTCGGTGACACTTTTCAGTGTTCCAAAAAATGAGGTATTCACCTGATATATTACTACCGTGGATATACGTTGAATATCGTGGACCTAAATGCGGATATGCGTGATGCACTTTTCAGCGAGCGATTTTAAATTTCTAAACAATTCTCAGTAAAAATTGGATAGAACAAATTAATCAATCGCCTGAATTTTCCGGGCCATGCCTGACAATTTAAGAATTTATAAAAATGTCTACTTTTCTTTCAAGCAAAAGTCGCGACGTGACGAACTTTTTTGCCACGTATTCGATGCGGGAGGAGCTAAGCGTCAGTTGCTGAAGAGCATTTGCATGTCAGCAACTGTTCAATCACCCTTGGATAGAAGCGTCGGTATCGGCAAGCTCAATTTAGCTGAAACTAGTGTGCGGCGCTTTGCAACACACCTGTGCGCGCGTGCGCAGTTAAAAGCTCCTTCGCACAGTTGCGTTTGAGAGCGTTTGAGAGCGTTTGACTCCGTTGCGTCGAGAAACGAAAGTGAGTCACCGGCCCATCCGTGTTTTGTACGAAGCGTGGAATCCAATTCAACGAATAGCTTGGCACGCAACATAAGAAGCAGGGATGTCTTGGTTTCTCGCAGCCGCAAGGCAGTTAAACGCACTCAAACGCTCTCAAATGCAGCTGTGCGTAGGGGTCTTAAGAGCACGTTATTTACTCCGGTGAATGCAAAACTTTTTTCTACAGCAGCTTCAACAGATCCGAAAAAACAAGAATTAGAGAGGCTGTGAATAGCCCTGACGCACGCCGCGTAAGCTGGGAATGTGAAGCTCCAGGGTTGTTTTTGAACATTTTGAAGTTTTTCAATATAAAAAGCAACCTCGAGGCGCTGTTATTCATTAGAAAGATCACTCACAAAAACGTCATACACGTTTTTTTAATAAGTAAACCGTTTTTATTCGGCATAGATGCAAACTTACATAGCCGCTTTATGCTTTGACATAGCGCGTCGTCTGCTCGCATCCTACCAGCGCCGTCACAGGAAGGCGCCCGCGAGGTGGCGCCACCAAAACATCTCGTCGCCAATAGGATGCCAGCAACGCGTCCTATATTTTTCGCTCATTTCGGTTTTCGCATGCGAGGGCGAGTGTCTCTAATGATCTACTGTAGCTTCCAGCGACGTAGCACCTTTCTGAGCGCGCTCCTATTGGTCGGCTATGGCTGCCGGCGACGCACTATATTTGCGGCGGCGCTCCGTCATTTTGAGCTCAAGCTTACTCGTCATGCACCACCTTTGCAATAATGGCATACTCAATGAAATTCATCCAGTGCTTTAATCTCCTCGTTCCGTGAAAATGGCGGTAGCCATGGCCCCCGCGTCGGTAGCTAGATTTACGTGTACAGGACAGAGCCGTGTATATAAAGAGTTCAGTCAATGGCAGGCGCGGGCAGAGCCAGGGCGTGCGCCAGACTCGGAAAGAGGGCTTGGCATGCTCTCTTGACCAACCAGAAGCCGGAAAGAATCCCCTAGCGGTGGTAGCGGTAAACAGTTCTGATCAAAGGTATATGTTCGTATATGGTTTTAATAAGCGCGTAAGAGCGAAGTGTAGTAACTCTTCGTGGTTTAAAATAGAGTGCACGTGAAGTTTCGATCATGATCATGCAGAAAGATGTAAGAAACGAATGCGCCGCTCAACTCTGTTTTGCTCGGACAAAGTGTGACCGCTCGGACGGCAGATTCCCGGCCCTCGGCGCTTGGCGTAAGGATTATGTCGATCGTTCTTGCTAGTCGCACTCTTCCACCATCATTTTGGATGATTGTGATTGAAACATCACGTGTATCATATTTTCAGTCCACCGAGAGTTACTCCGATGCACTTATCAGGTTTGTTTCTCGCGACCACCGCCAGGGTATTATTTCCGGCTTCTGGTTGGTCACATTCGAATTTCTGAAGACGCCCTAGAACACGCCCAGCCCGCTTTCGGCCAATGGCGCCTCCTTATTTGTCTCCTATGATTCCCAACGAATGGACAAACTCTCTACATATACGACTCTGGTACAGGAGAAAGGACGCTATGCGGAGAGCAAGTCGTCTGCTTCTTGCGCAGGGGTTGCGGTGACGTCAGAACGACGCCGAACTCTGATTGGCTATGATTGAAAGGACAGTGATTAGACCTCAATGCTAGATGTCTTGAGGTCTACGCACTATTTTATTTTTTCGATCAGCCAATAAAAGCTCAGCATTCTGACGTCATCGCAACGGCCCCCGTGCAAGAAGCAGACGAAATTGCGCCCCGCATAGCCACTGAAAACTGAAAAAAAAAGCACTGAAAAGAAAAAAAAACAATTTTTTAAACAGTTTGATAGGGACACGCTTGTCAAAAAATAAATGTTGTGAGAAAAAGGTTTTTTTTAGAGCAATATTGACGGCGCGAGACGCGATTTAGTGTGTAGTCACCTCCTTTCCACTTGTTTTTTCTCTCGGCATTTCGGCCTCGTGGAGGAGAGGTGGATCGGCTTCGCCTTCACGTTGAGGTGGAGAGAGTGTTACGACCATCTCCTTCAGGTGGTAAAGGTATGACCATTCCGTCACGTCATGGGCTTTGGGCGCAGAATATGAAATAAATCTCGTGCCGTCAATATTGCTCTAATTTCTTTTTTTTTTTTTTGCGTAAAATTTATTTTTTGACACGCGTGTCCCAACAAGACTGTTAAAAAATTATTTTCAGTGGCTTTTTAATTAAATTCTGATATCGTCTATTTATGGTGATAACTGAATCTACGGGTTTTAAGCATCCGATGAAAACGTAAATTACAGTCATGGGTGGCCGATTTCCCTAATAAACATCTTACCAAAGGTCGTGACACGCCCCTCTTTCTGCGCCATGAAGCAGACACCAGGGGGTGCCGTCAGAAGAAGGTTTCAAACAGCAATTGCTGTATTACGCCTTCTACACCCAAAGATTGGCCGTTTTATTGTCAAAATATAGTTCGCAACGGGCCCAAGAAAAGCAATAATAGTAACGTTCGAAATCTCCGCGAAGTTAACTATTTTTGTTGGTCAAAGTTTCTGGAGGGTGTGGGGACCCGAGGATGGCTCCCCCAAGAGAGTGCCCGTGCATTTCTATTGCTCTGAGTTTACTAGGACGTCTTGCAACCTAGAAATGGCAAATTTTAAGTAGAAATCAGAGCAAAATTGCACTCTCCGAATTGAAAAAAAAAAAAAAAAAAATTATCACCTCGTATTATTTAATTTTAAAAGCATGTACAACCACAACCCCCCCCCCCTCTCCCCCTCCCCCCAAAAAAAAAGTTGTTGCCAGCAACACAGAACCACAGCACTCGCGATACCTCTATTCATGTCAACCTTGCAATTGAAAAGAAACAACAACTTCTTACCATATTTACTTTTGCAAGGAAGAGTGTGAGGTTGACATCCGGGAGAAGCAGATTAAGCTTTCGGCTTACCTGCAACGAATGCAGTGTTAAATACAGACGTTGCACTACTGCGAGACATTCCTATGTCTTGAGTTCTCATATAGCAATATACTGCCAAGCATAAGCCACTGAGAGTAACCACCCGAAACTATATGGTCTAAATAAATATTAAGTGGTGAATAACGTTATTGAGGGACCACTTGGATTCATACTTGGATAGAATTCAATTAGAGTATTTGAATTATTGTAATTTAATATTATTGAGTGATTTACAATTGTGATTCAATCTTTATACTGACAGCAAATGTAGTCGTAATTTAACTACTCTCAGCCGCAGTAATCTCATCATTTAAATTACAATCGCAACTACATTTTGCGATATTGCATGAAGCTTCGTTCTATAAAGTGACTGATAACATTCAGCGTCTTAATTCCAAAAGCGCAAAGGACAAGGACAGAACACAGAAACAACAGGACAAGCGCTTTCTGTGTTCTGTCCTTGTCCTTTGCGCTTTTGTTGTTAAGATGTTTAACCAACTAGCCCAACAGTTAATTTTAATTTTAATTAATAAAACATTCAGCGTGCGGCTCATCGCCATAGGGGGCCGACCGTGGGAGCAGAGCTGAGCAACCGTCGAAACCTAAGTACACACAGAGGGGCACAGAAAATGACCCACAAAAAGGAAGGTTACTTTCCATTTTCAGGGTCGGGAGAAGGAATAAAAAAAAGGGTGGTTGTGATGGGCACATTCAATCTCTTATCACGACTCCTGACGGCCAGTTTCAGTATAATTACAGTTTCAAGCTTCTGGGAAATTCTTCCAACAGAAGTAACATCCCTCTTATTTTGAAGCGCCGTGACAAAAAGAACAATAACAATATTAGTGGAATTAAAAAATAATAACACAACTGGCTCCCATCATACTCAGAGTTCGGTTGCCGTATCACACCCTTAATAAAGTAGTTGAATCAAAGGTGCAAAATGCGACAAATGTAAAACGCCGTACGCTGAAACATCAACGCTTAACATTTCAGTCCCAAAATATGTATTTCTGATCAGTACAATTGGAATCGGTCAGGTATCAAACCAAAGAAACTACATTATTTTTCAAAATACTGCATTATATTAACAAATTACTTTCTGAGCACTGAATATACTAACTAATTAACTGTTTTGGGTGCAAAGTAGTAGCAATTGTAATTGAATTACATTTCTGCCGTAAGAAACCTATGTATATGCTTGAAAGTGCTGTCCAAAATACAATTCTTAATTAAATTGCCAGAAGTAGAAGGGTTTTCTCTTCGCAATTCTTTAGGAAGGTTTTGTTCCCATTATTTGTGTATAATTAATTTTGGCTCGTATGTGGCTGTCCTCTACTTTCAGCGCATGACGACTGTTTAGTCCTAGTTGTGCTATTCGGTCTTTTTGGGGCCCCAAACTCTCCCAGCCTTCTGTCCGAAGTGAGCCTTAGAGTTCCACGTGTGCCTACACGGCTACAATCATCTTTTTATATAGCTCGACATTTTAGCCACTTAAACCCGATCCAAAGATCGGCTGAATGTTATAACCGCTACTCTGACACAATTGATATTTTTAACTCATGCGGGAGCAAGTTCGGAAATGCTGTTCGAAACTTCCTCTTGCAAGATAAGGGCTGATCAGTTGAAGCGTTGATGTTTGTCAGTACGTTATTCAAGTATTTGCTTTTTGCTCTCACACCTGGTGATGTCTCTGTTTTGTGCTTTTGATTTCCCTTGTTGATTTGAGTGTCTTTTATACTTGTTAATATTTTTATTCTCAGACAGGTGAACTACGTTCTCCTTCTGCACTCGTGTGTATGTGTGTATGTATGTGTGTGTTTTTGCTAATTTTTTTAGTGTGCCAGCACTAAGGCCGATTGGTTGTTCCTGGACACTTTAATAAATATTGATTGATTGATTGATTGATTGATTATTATTATTATTATTATTATTATTATTATTATTATTATTATTATTATTATTATTATTATTATTATTATTATTATTATTATTATTATTATTATTTCTAGTATTAAAAAAATGTTTTCCACAAATAAAAAATACCTAACGGCAGCAAATTTATAACATCATCTTTCCAAACATATTCAAAACAATTTTTTTCACTATTTATAGCTGAAAATTATAATTGTAACGTTCAAATTAAAAACATGCCCTTTGTTTTTGTCCTAGATATTCTGAGCGCCGTAAGACAATACACCTAAAAACCAAAACCCTCACACTTACGGAAAAAGCCGCAAGAAATATTGCTTATTTGTACAGCTTTTCATGGTGGTGCTACTGAGACCACAACTACAGTTACAAAAATTATGAGATATCTTCAAAAACTTTTGGCCTGTTGTCTCGAGTCCGGTGGGGCTTTCCCCGTGAGGCTTAAAATTATAATTTTATAGAGAAACCAAAAGTAAGGTAGATCTTGACGATCAGGAAATTGGCAGATTAATTTTTGTTAAATGGAAAATCCTATCAAAACTTAAAAGCATTCGAAAAAAAAAATCTTCAAGCAAGTCAACGGCGCAGTATTTTTTGCATATCTTAGCTTTGGACCGCAATTTGAATCCCCTTTTTTGGTTTTGTGACCGTTGTGCTCCACAATGCTATGGCCGTTATTCTGATGTTAGAGAGCTTCAGATATTTTTGTTTTAATTAAAGGCCACCTAAAAAAAGTTTCTTTTTTTTTCTTTTTTTTTATGCAGTCTGGTTGGGACACGCGTGTCTTAATATAAATTTTACGCGAAAAAAAAAATAATTTTAGAGCAATAATGACGGCGCGAGATTTATTTGAAATTCTGTGCGCGAAGTCCATGACGTCACGGGTCATTCCGCTATGATCATCTCGGTCGTGAAGGAAAAGCCGATCCACCTCTCCTCCACGCGTCTTTCTTTCTAACGCTGGTGCGTTAGAAAGAAAGACGTAGCAGCGGGTGATGACGAGTTGAAGGCTCATCCACTCAAGCATGCAGCTAGAAGTATTAGCCCTATGCTATCACACCTCGCGAATAGCATGTGAGAGAGCGGTATTTTCTCGACTGATTTGAAGCTGGCTAAAGTTATTTCTATTTACAATGGCGGTAGTAAAAAAAAAAAGGTATCGAAAATTATAGGCCCATTTCTGTACTGACAATATTCTCTAAAATTTTGGAAAGCATAATAAAAAAACGCCTAAAATTATTTTTTTTTTTTTTGACAAAGAATAGTGTAATATTCACCGCCCAATACGGGTTCCAAAAGGAAAAAACTACAGAGCAAGCTCTTCTGGACCTAAAAGAATTTCGTTGCAAATATTGAAGACAAGTCAATTACACTCGGACTGTGTTTAGATTTGGGGAAAGCATTCGACAGCGTTCAGTACACTATTTGACTCAGAAGACTAGAACATTACGGCATCCGTGGGGTCGCGCTCGAATTCGTAAAAATTGACATTCTAGAATCAAATAAGAAAAAAACGCGTCATGGTGTCCCGCAGGGTTCCATTACTAGGCCCTTTACTTTCCCTAGTTTATATAAATGATATCGCAAGCATTTCTGGTTCCCCGGAGTTAATATTTGTATGCGGATGACACTAGTATTTGTTTTTTTTAGGGAAGCAACTCCAGAATGCCTGGAGGAAAGGGCAAACGCCTATATTGTAAAGCTTTAAAAATGGCTGAGTTTCAATGGGTTACAATTAAGCACAAGCAAAACAAAATATGTGATTTTTAAATCAGCAACAAAACGTCTTACAAACTCTGTTAAAATTACGTTTGAAGGTGATATAATCGAACAAGTAACCGAGCAAAAATTTCTGGGTGTGTGGTTTAACCAAGAGCTCAAATAGAATACACACATAAGTAAATTAAGCTCAAAATTATCACGAGTTCGTGGCTGTATTTATAGAGTGGCAATCCTTGTGCCGAGCTGGTTAGTTGAAACATTGTATTACTCCTTAGTTTTTATCCAAAATGTGGTATGGAATTCTTATATGGGGCACAACTACAGTATCCAATTACTAAAAATTACTAATGCTACAAAGAAAAAAGCTTCTACGCATACTCGAAAATTATAAGGGGAGAATAAGAGAAGTGCGGACGGAACCACTTTTTATTGAATTCAAGATCTTAAAAACAAATCAAGTATACCACTTCAAATTATTTCGATTAATTTATCAAAAAAGGTTATACGCCACCCCAGTCGCAACAGAAGAATTGTATCCGTTCTGTCCTGTTAAAAGAAGGGAACCTTATACAAAAACAAATAATGGAAGGCACAGTACACACTATCAAACAATTAGCCTATTAAATAACGTGCCCTCTATGAACTATGCACAATCGTCCCTTTTTTTAAAAGAAGAATGTAGAGTACTGCTGGGAGGCAGCGATATAATATTTGGCTAAGCTCCCCAACGAGATTAAGCTCTCTAATCACAATAACGCGTTGTATTGTACTTTATACCTTAAAAATTCATTCTTGTTTTATTTTATGTGCATGACTCGCCTTGTTATATTTTGTTGGGCATATACTGTTCAGTTTCCGTAAACTGAGCGATAATTATGTTTGTTATTTGTGTGTTCATTTAGATAACTTGTTTTTTTATGTTGATTATAATCTCTATTCTCGTTTTCTGCATTCAATACGAATTTTTATTCTTATTTACATGGTTTTTATTGTTGCATTTTCGTTATGTATGTGTGTCTCAGTTCTCTAAAAGTGTTTATCATGTTGCATTGTTCTGTTAGATAGAATGCATTTCCATGTTATTTCGTTATCTGTGGAGTGTAAGGGACCGGTGCCACGTCAGGCTTTTTTAGCCTTTTGCACTGGCCCTTCTTCGGGCTCTACCCGAGGGAGAACACATGAAGAAAGAAAAGAAAGTATTCTGTAGTTTTCGCTTGTTCTAAAGACTAATTTTATACCGAAATCCGCGAAGCTAATACATAAAGCACATGTTTATCTTACCGAGTTCAATAAAATTGAGATAAAATCAGATTTTCTAGTAGTAGAGATTAAGCCCTGGAAGGCTTGTGAGAATGCTTTATCGTAGAATGAAACGATTTCAACAACGATGCTTGCATCTTGAGCTGAAACACAATTATATTATTTTGAATTAAGCCACCGTTTTCAACATCTCTTCAAAACGCCCTATTTAATTAACGCCTGTAAACTCAGAATCACTCTAATGGGCTATTTAAATAGCTAGGTTTGTTAAACCAATGGTGCCTGAACTTCCTTCAAATAGATATGCTTCGAAATTAACACAATTATATTCGTTCTACTAATTAATTACTACCAAATGTCTCATGAACAAAAACCGATAATGACCTGCAAAAGCAATTTACTCTAAACTTGTATTTGAAAACTCCAAAAACCAGACCGCTCCCCACCTAGTCCTAGCAGAAAATATAGGGGCGCCTTAAAGTATATTAAATAACAATCTTTAAATTTCTTGTTTATAAATTTGATAGACTTCTTTTTTAGGAAATACTTTTTTAGGAGAACTAAAATGTGGCTTTCAGTGTGAGAATGTTCACCGCAGCTTTGAGCATGTGGAGCGAATAGCTCCTACGAATCCCAATTAGGCAGGCCCGAATCCCGACCGAAGCGCCCCCAATGCGACGGAGACGTATTGTGCAGAAAACACTGTGCAACCGAGCTTTCCTTCGCACGTTATAAGATTCCTAAATTATCGAAATTATTCCTCAGTCCTTCACTGGGACGTGCTAGATGCCCTTCATTGGTTGGACACGTAAAACCCCCAAAATTGCCTTCGCTAGAACTCGCGCTTTAGAACCCGGAACTCGTGGTGCCATCCCTGCCCTTGTCCTACCGCCTGTTCTCCTGGACAATAACAAAACGTACAAAAGAAACAGGCAGTCCCACTGCACTCGCTAAATTTTGTTACCTACAGCGGAAACATCAGTAACCCCTTGGGGAAGTGGTTCTCAACCATTGAGGTTTCGCGAAACCCCTTGTGGGTCGGCGGAGATGATGGAGGGCCCCGTTCGTGATGAGGGGAAGGGGAAGGTATAGGTTAATTTTGATAATGATTAATTAAATGGTTATAGCTAAGCGCTAGTGGGAAAGAGACTTCTCTCGTTGACATACACACAAGAAAACTCACTACATAATTAGAACACTTCTTCTCAATCTGAAAAAAAAAAAATACAACTTTTATTGCCGGGTTTGACTGATCAGGCAGGGCTTCACGGACCCCTAGAAACATAGGATCCGCGGACCCCCATTTGAGAACCACTGCCTTGGGGTATTAAATGTCATAGTTATGCAAAGTCTTTCACAATGACCGTTGATATGTGACGTCAGTACTAGCCATGTATTGACGCTGAAGATTCTTCCTCGTTTGATAAACATCTTGTCACATGCTTGAGGGTTGGTTCCGATCTACCGATGCCTGGACTGGCTTTCCCTCAAGCGTATCGGGCTTGATCGTGCTTGGGACTCAGCACAGCCGAGACTTATGCGGTTTCGGCCCGGGTCTGGATAACCCGAACCCACCGCTCGTCGTACTCTCCCTTCCAAAACCATCTCTTCTTTGTTTTGGTTTTTTTGTTTTGTTTTGTTTTTTGTTGTTGTTTCTTTGTATTTAATCGTCTCTCGCGACTTTAATCATTCAAACATCTTCCTTCTAACACTTCATAGCGCTATAGTCATCCTTCACTTCGTTCTTATTATTTTAAGCTCACCGTGACCTACAAACGATGGTGTGGTTCCGTCAATTTATTTTCATGTTCCGACCCATGTCAGCCGGAGAGAATCAAATTTTTACCCAGCTTGATGTCCTATGCGTCACCTTTAGCAAGGGTACAACTCGCTTTTAATGGTGCTCGTGAATCTAACTTTGCGACTTTTTTTCTCGCATCGTGATTTCATTCGGAATGTACGGGGATGGATGCATCTTTCAAATAAGCTAGAAAACGCGGGTATACACTTAGTTACAGACCTTGCGTTTCTTGTTTTAGATTGATATTAATGGCCCGGCCCGTATACCACTGTATTTTGACAAGTAATTGCACTTAAATTCTGTACACCACTCAGGAGATCGCTCGGCTGTTTGTGGGCACAAAAAAATAAAGATTATTATTATTATTACTATTATTATACTCTGATAACGTACGCTCATAATATTAAAATTTACAAAAAAAATAGTTACTTTAGATGATTGCGCTAGGCTTCCGGATGCATGTTCTTTCTTTAGGTGGTGCGCAGCCAATAATCTTCTCTTAAACCAAGGTTATGACATTTACTCAGAAGGCACAGAATACATTTTTCGCATATAGTGTTCATGGTGAACTCCTGTCCCGGGTATGTGCTATGAAAGATCTGGGAGTTATGTTAGATCCTAGCTTTCGATTCTCTAGTCACGTAACTAGGCTCGTTAACTCGTCTCTGCGCACGCTGGGTGTTGCCTCTCGCTTAACGAAGGACTTCAAGCATCCTTCTGCGCTTCTCACATTGTACCGCTCGTTATGCATGCCCCAGGTGAAGGCCCCAGATAAACTCTTGAAAACCATTCATTCAAAGTTCACAAAACCATGTTTCGTATTGTTTTAAAATCTATTTGTAAAAAATAAACTTTTAGCCAGGTTTATGTTGCAGTGAAATACCGTTGGAAGGTTTCTGTCTCAGCGATTAGTGGTACTCGAGTGGTACATCCACAGTGACCATACTTGGTCGCATTATGGACCAGACACAATAAAGCATTATACAAAAGAAATGAAAGCCGTTTACGACTCCCTGTAACACCGAATTAGAGCGCAGCTCTTGAGGAGGAGAGGAGGGGAAGGTACGGAGAGGAGGCCAAATACTTTGAGGAGGCTATGCCCCTCCTCCTCTCCTGCTCGCCTCCCATTTAGGGGAAAATTTTCCGCTAAATTTAGCGGAAAAATTCCCCGCTAAATTTAGTGGGGAAATTTTTCCGCTAAAGATAGCGGGGAAAATTTTCCGCTAAATTTAGCGGGAAATTTTTCCTGCTATATTAAGCGGGGAATTTTTTTCGCTAAATTTAGCGGGGAATTTTTCCGCTAAATTTAGCGGGGAAATTTTTCCGCTAAATTTATTGGGAAAATTTAGCGGAAAATTTTTTTCGCTAAATTTAGCGGGGAAATTTTTTCGCTAAATTTAGCGGGGCGATTTTTCCGCTAAGTTTAGCAGAAAAAACTCCCCGCCAAATTTAGCGGAAAAAATTACCCGCTAAATATAGCGGAAAAATTTCCCCACTTTATTTAGCGGGGAATTTTTTCCGCTAAATGTAGCGGGGAATTTTTTCCGCTACATTTAGTTGGAAATTTTTTCCGCTAAATTTAGCGGAAAATTTTTCCCGCTAAACGTAGCGGGAAGTTTTTCCCGCTAAGTTTATCGGAAACACGTTTCCGCTAAATTCAGCGGAGAAAATTTTCCGCTATATTTTGCGGGAAAATATACCCATCATGCACCGCGCGGTTACGCCGACCCCGACGGCGACGCCGACGCGGACGCCGACGCCGCTCAAGCCGAAAACGGGCGCCTAAGAGCTACGCTCTAAAACGTGAGCGTTTGCTAATTACTGTTGTGGCAGATATTGATAAAATTGAACTTTACTGCGCGTTCGGTCCTTATGGAAGTCTACTTGGTTGTGTGTGCTGCAATGCCCTACCATCCTGGGGTAATACTTTAATGTGGGTAGTCTGCTGACAAAAATGGTTCGATTCACTTTTTAAGAAATCACTGTACTCCGTTTTCAATTACGATAGACTTTAGCGGACGTTAGAAGTCATCTCAACCAATTTAACGTATCAATTAAGTGCCAACGTTCCACTGCGCCCTTCTGGAAGGTCATGTGACATGCACACGGGATTGGATTGACTTGGATGGGTAGCGTCCTCCGTGGTTTATCGTAGTGTAAAACGGAGCATAGAAACAGGCGACGTTAAGGAAATCTTATGCCCCGACCAATGGCGGGCGAGGCGAGAGCAAAACAAGAATAGGTTGTGTCTAAGAAAAAAAAAGTAAAAATAAAAAAAGAAACAGGGCCGAACACAAAAGACAAATGATGAGGCTGCGAATAACTGGAAACTAAACGTTTTAATGGGACGAGCTTGTGCCCAAAACAAAGTATAAGAAGGTTAGCGTCGCAGGCGTCGAAGTCGGCGGGCGAAACGGCATGATCGAGCGCTGGGGCGAGAAACCGGCATGCGGAGTCTCTATGTACCCGCGTGGGATACTGGAACATTCGGCGTAGTAGAACGTTCGGCGCGTAGAACCCCTGGTAGAATATTTGTACCTCGATCAAACGACAAAAATCTCGAACTTACGAGAACGCTAAATAGACCGATGTCACCAGCCAGTTTGACTACGCCACCGCTGCCGCAATGCATCGAGGGAACTTTAGTCTTTTTGCATGTGTGACAACCTCGCTGGAGCCCTCTGGTGCACTGCCGTTTTTCTCCTGTGAACTAAAGTTATGGCGGCGTCACGCATGCGTCAAACGCTTAGTGAGATCGGTCTATTGGAAGAATAAATAAACGACGCCTTGCTCCCAGTACACCGAACCCGGGGCCTCCGCACGAAAGCCAAGCACGGTAACGACTCGGCCACGCGCGCGCTCACTCGGCGACGCGCGTGGCATACCCCCCCCCCCCCCTCCCCCTTTAAAAATAGCATCGTCTGGGTGCAACTTGCCGGGAAATGAAACAGCAAAACGAACAGAAATAATGGAAACCTGCGGAGGCTTGTAAGACACTGTCCTATTCAGGGTAGTACAAAAACGCAGTTCACAGTCCTTTCGATCGTAGTACGGCTTGAAGCGCACGACGTGGAAGATTTCCGGTCTTGGAGGGCGGCGTGATGAAGTCCGTGCGTGTTCTGTCGGGGATCCCCTCGTAGTTCGGATCCCCGAGTCGACGAAGCACTTTGTAGGGTTCGAAGTAGCTCTTCGGGAGTTTCTCGCTTAGTCTGCGTCGTCGTATCGGGGTCCAGACCCACGCACGGTCTCCGAGCTTAAATCGAACGTCGACCCGACGAAGGTCGTGCCGAGTAGCGTCGGCACGTTGTTGATCTTGAATCCGGAGTCAGACGAGCTGGCGAACTTCTTCGGCTCGTTAAGAAAGCACCTGGGTGTCGTGGCTCCCGTCGTCAGCTGTTTCGTGGGGCAGCATCGCGTCGGGCATGGTCGTTACTTTCTGGACATGCACTAGCTGAAGCGGTGTTACTCCTGTGGTCTCTTGCAGCGCCGTGTTGTAAGCAAACGTGACGTAGGGTAACACCTCGTCCCACGTCTTGTACTCCACGTCGACATACATGGAGATCCATGTCGGCGATAGTTTTGTTCAGTCTTTCCGTTAATCCATTTGTCTACAGATGGTACGTAGTGGTTCGACTGGTGGCTGGTGCTACTGAGACGAAGGATTTCTGCGTCAACTGAGCCATGAACGATGATCTACGGTCTGTAATGAGGACTTTCGGGGGCGCCGTGCCGGTGGACAATGGACTCGATAAAAAAAAAAAAACTAGACGACTTCAACAGCCGTTCCATGAAGGAAGAAGGGCTTTCGTCTCGGCGTACCGTGTGAAATAATCGGTCGCGACCATTATCCATTTGTTTCCTTGCGTCGATCGTGGGAACGGTCCAAGTAAATTCATTCCGATTGGCTGGAAGGGGGCAGATGGTGGCGCAAAAGGCTGAAGAAGTCCTGCCGGTCTCGTCGGTGGTTTCTTCCGTCGTTGACACTCGTGGCAAGATCGGGTGTAGGGATGGACTGTCTTCGCAAGCTTGGGCCAGTAATCGCGTATTCTGGCAAGAGTCCTGCCGTAGCCAAGGTGTCCCGCCGTCGGGTCATCGTGGCAGGCTTGAAATATCTCTTCTAGAAGACTGAAAGGGATTACCAACAGCCACGCCGTGTTGTTGTCGCTTAAGTTCTTCTTTTAGAGCACACCTTGACGGATGAAGAAGGTTAGCAGTGTTCGTATGAAAACGCGGGGAACAGCATTCCTTGTCCCTCTAGGTGCTCGATGAGTCCTGGCATGTTCATGGTTAATCTTTTTGGAGTGCTGCCATATCACTGACATCTAGTGCGCCGAGGAAACACTCGTCGTCGTTGTCTTCAGTGCAGGCAGGACAGGTCCTCAACGGAGGCCCTTGAAAGACAATGGGCATCACTGTCCTTTCCGGCCGGACTTGTACAACACAGTCATGTTAAACTCCTACAGTCGCAGACTCCACCGGGCGAGGCGTCCTGAGGGGTTCTTCAGATTCGCGGGCCGGCAGAGCGAGTGGTGGTCTGTAACCACTCGGAACGGACTTCCGTACAAGTACTAGCGAAACGTAGTGATGACCCAAACGACGGCGAGACATTATTTCTCCATCGTAGGGTAATTACCCTCCGTCTTGGACAGTTTCCGGTTTGCATAGGCGATTGCCCGCTTTGTTCCTTCCTGTATCTGGACCAACACCGCGCCATGCCCCGTGTTACTTGCGTCCGTATGAATTTCTGTCTGTGCATGCTGGTCGAAACGGCCAAGGACGGGAGGTGTTTGAAGTCTTCGTTTAAACTCGTCGAACGCCGGCGGGTGCTCTTCTGTCCACTGAAACTTTACGGCGCCTTTTGTAAGGTTCGTCAGTGGCGCAGAAAGCTTCGCAAAATGTCGAGTGAAGCGCCTGTAATAAAACAAAGGCCTAGAAACCTTCTTACGGCCTTTTTGTCCGATGGCGGGGGAAAAGCGGCTACAGCGCCCGTCTTCTTGGGTTCAGGACGAACACCCTCGCTGCTCACGACGTGGCCTATGTGAACTTCAGCTCACAGTAAGCGAACCAACATTTTGTTGGCTTGAGCGGCCTTGATGTCTTGAGGTACGGCACAGAGTCGTCGTTAGTGCTCCTCGAAGTTGCTGGCGAACACTTCAACGTCGTTGAAGTAGATAAGACAGCTCTGCCATTTTAAGTCTATTAGCACGGTGTCCATGACACGCTGGAAGGTCACCGGCGCTGTGCATAGTCCGAAGGGCATCACTTTAAATTCGTACAGTCCGTCGGGCGTGACGAAGGCAGTTTTCTCCCTGTCCCGTTCGTCAACCTCGATTTTTCAGTAGCCACTCTTGACTCTTCAAGTCCACTGACGAAAAGTATCGGGAGTGATAGTCTCGGATGTGCTCTGGAACCATTCGCTATTGAGCGTGCTCATAGCTGGGCGCTTTCAGGGATCAACGGAACATACCTAGCTATAACAGGGAAATTTCTGTCTCAAAACGAAGCAAGAGCTTTTCCTTCGAGGTCCGCACTTTAAACATCACATCGTATAGTCTTAGCGAAGACTTCTCGCCTAAAGTTCAGATGAAACGTACGAAACTACTCGATTTTGCCAAAACAAGAATCCTACCGTTCAAGCTTCGATTTAATAGACTTTCGATTGGGCGAAACTCCTACATTTATGATATGGATTCCCAAACTGTCGTCGAATGTAATCGATAGCAATTAAAAACTGTTCGTGCGACATTGTCAGCGTCAGTCAATAACAATACATTTCTTATCGTAAACTGTAGAAGCGTTCGGAATAAATCTGATGATAGCCACTCTTATGTCAGTCACCACTCCGGACGTAGTTATTGTAACTAAGTGAATGCTTGACCGATCTGTTCTTAAAACGGAGGTCTTCCCTCCGAACTTTACGGTCTACCGTATACCGATAGAGATAATCAAGGTGGCGGTATATGTTTGCTTGCTCATCAGAGCCTGCATAGCATTCCTGTGATATTACCGGCGTGTCTGGTGAAATGGTGTGGTTTAAGATTTCCCTCTCTCGAGGTGAATACTATTTTAACGTTTGGTTCCTTCTATAAGCCTCCATCGAGCACTACTCAACTACTTATCTCACTGTATAATGCACTTTGGGCTGTTGCACCGGGTTATGCTTGTTCAGAGTGGCGATTTTAATCTAGCAGACGTTTCTTGGAAGCGATCACCGTCCCATGATTGATAATTTATCGTCGCTTTATGCTATATTTTCGGAAATTATTAATTACTTTCGATTTGTGTCAGTTCGTTACTGAACCTACTAGAGTCGGCGTTAGTCGTTCAAGTGTTTTGGATATCCTTTTTTGCAATAGCGTCTCATTGATGACCTATGTTTCAGTAGTTCTAAGGAATAAGTGATCATGACGCAGTTGCAGGGTCCCTGAAATATACGAAAGTCCCCAGATACAGAAGCCCACCCAAAAGGCATACATCTTCAATACAGGGGATTACGATAGTATGAGTTTTGATATCATAATTTTTTTTGTCTGATATTGAATTGCACAGGGTGTCCACTGACGTGAATACGTTGTGGAATATCTTTAAAGATAAAATACTGGAATTGATAGATATTTATGTACCAACCGAGATAGTCAGGGCGAAGCGCGAGCAACATAATTCATTAGCTGAATTCGGAAATCAGGCAGTCAATAAAAAAGAATAAATGTTTTTTGGCACGACATAAAAAACAAAACACGTTTCACTGATCCTAAACCAACTTAAAATCTTCAGAGAAATCTAAAAAAAATGCAGAATGGTAATATTTTTTATAACAAACTGAAGGACTGCCTCAAAAAACTCTTTAAGTATGCAAAATCGCAAAGTAAGGATGCGGCTGGCGTCCCCACTCTATCTGGTTGATGATAATCTCGTGACAGGCGATAACGTCAAGGCAGACGATTTCAAAAGATACTTTAAGACTGTGTTTTCAACTTTTGCACCTACATCCCTACCTTCGACTGTTGATAAAGTTAGCAGTAAAATGAACGATCTTACCTTAAATCACACGGCATAAGAAAAATTGTTAGGAAATATAAAATTGGGAAAAGCACCTGGACCGGATGGAATTACAAAGATTTTATTGAAATATTGTAAAGATATTATACAGCCGTAGTTATTGATAATATTTACGAAGTAGCTAGAAAGTGGACGTCTACTTGATGATTGGAAATCCGGAAATGTAGTTTCAATACATAAGAACGCTAAAAAAACAAGCATTGAGAACTACATGCACATTTTCCAATGACTGAATGCTGGAAAATAGTGGAACATATAGTTTACTCTAACCTCATAAGTCATTTAAATAAGAATATTTTTTTCTCGGTTCAACACGGTTTCCGCGCAGGGCTATTATGTAACACGCATCTACTGGAATTTTATCACGACCTTGCTTGTGCATTTGATAAATGTTGTCAAACTTATTGTATTTTCCTGCATGTCAGGAAAGCTTTTGATGTAGTTAATCAATCCCTTTTACTGCATAAACCACGTTGTCTAAACATCGATGCAAACATTGCGCAGTGAACGGCTAATTATCTCGACGGTAGGAAACAGCATGCCATCAAAAATGAAGTTCATTCTTCATATGTAGAAGTAATTTCAGGTGTTCCACGAGGCTTTGTTTTAGGACCTCTCCTTTTTCTAATCTTTCTTAATGACATCACGCATGAAATTACATCGAGTATTGGGTTCTATGCTGACGACTGTGTTTTATACAAAGTAGTGTCCGACGACGACGACGTTCAGGTCCTAGAGTGATTTAAATAAGATAACAGAGTGGTGTGATAAATGAAATGTGTCCATGTTCGATTCACTAAAAAACGTAAAATTATCTCTGCAGTTTTTAAACTAAACAATCATACTTTGGAACTTAGTACTTAATCAATACATCTCAGGGCTTGCATATCCGCTGATTTAAGATGAAATAATCACGCAAACAATTATGCTCTAAGCACAACGGCATGCACGATTTTTCGCGTCGCGATTTCAGAAAAGTTTCAGCTCACTTGAAAAAAAAACTTTCTACTTTTATTACGTCCTTCCAATTCTGGACTATGCCTGTATTATTTAGGGCCCGCACACGCAAATATGTATAAACTCAAATCGAAAGACTTCAGAAGCAGACTGCGAGATATGTGCTCAAAAAATATAATTGTCACAATTGTGGCTCTCAATTAAAGCTCCAGCTCGGATGGAAATCTTTACAACTAAGACAAAGTCTCTCCGTCTCAAGATTATGCATAATCTCTATTACGAGAGCATCGGGATAGATAAATCAAGATATCTATTGGCAAGTCATTAAGTTTCTTTCTGGACTAACAATAAAAAAAAATGTCCGAGAATTTTTTACACGTACTGAGGTCCTAAAATATTTATTTTCCCCCAATCAATTAATGACTGGAACGTGCTGCGCGACTCGCTTGTAGAGCTTCCTAACGTTCAATATTTGTTTTAATGAAATCATGTTACTGTTGTTTGTTTTGATAATTTACATGTTCGACCTGTGCTTGCTGTTGTTCGTGTTCTCATATTATTGAAAAATATAATGGCATGTTTCTCCTGTATAAGTTTTTTGTTGCATGTGTTGCTATTTATTCGCTTTTGCATAATAATTTCCGTGCCCCTTACTGTAATGCCCACCGAGCCATGTAGATACCAAATAAATAAATTAATAAAATGCTTCCAGACGGCCCGATAAAGTCTTCGAACAAACTCGTCAGTTGACCGAACCAAGAGTTTGGGAAACTAAGATTTGAAAGTAAAGTGCTGCCAGAAGAAACACCATGCACCCACGCAAGGTGGTAACTGGCATGCTCATTGCCACAAAGAAGCACTGGCCACTCTTCTACTGCGACTAACGATGAGACATTGTTGGCGTAGCGTGGTAGTCCGACATATGTTCGAAGTGCCACACGGTGAAGTGTTTCCACTTCCCGGTGCTGTGCTGGCCTAATCTGAAGACGCGGCAGGGTGTAGAGCATTTGCGAAAGAATGAGGTCTTGGTAGAGCTGGAGGAGCGCGCGCTCTAGCGTTCTCCAGGTATGTCCCCGCATGCATCCAATAACACCGAGAAGGCCGCGGCACATGAAAGTAATTTTCCTGAACTCCGGTCTCCACGTTACGTGATCGACCACCATAAATCCCGGATACCTGTAGGTCTTAACTCGTTTGATTGGTGGGCCAGCGTGCTTAGGCTCAAGCATCTTTTGGAGAGCGTCCTCTGAGTCGGTAGAGCAATGCTGCTGTTTCTCCAGGCGACAGTACGTGTAAGGCCAGTCATCTCTTTAGCGCGGCTCATTGTCTCAAGAGCCTAAAGGCCGGTTCAGACGCTTGCGTTTGAGTGCGTTTGACTGCGTTGCCTCGAGAACCGAAAGCGAGTCACAGTCACATCTGTGCTTCGTATGAAGCGTGGAATTCAATTCAAGGAATCATCTTGGCACGCGATATAAGCAGCAGGGATGTTCTGGTTTCTCGCTGCCGCAACGCAGTCAAACGCAGTCAAACGCAACTGTCTGAACCAGGCTTTATGGAGCTGACTACATATTTTTCTCGCCTGTTTAGTTGGTTCCACACATCGCAGGGCAACATCATCCGCATATATAAAAATCTGTAGAGGGAGTGAAAGTTGTTTCGGTAGAAACCCCGGGAGAACTGCCATTGCCACATTGAATAGTAAAGGGCTAAGAACACTTCCCTGAGGAACTCCTTGAGTCACAGTACGTGGGCTGCTCGCCGCTTCAGGGATTCGTACCCTGAGTGTTCTGCCGGAAAGGAATGATTTTACGTACGAAAGTAAACGTCCGTTCACTCCGAGCTGTTTGAGACGTGCAACAATATACCTCATGAGGAAGGGAGCCAAACGCGCTATGTATGTCTAAAACTAAGTAGTGTATCGTGTGGCCTTTTGCTTTTTCCTCCTCGAGCGCAGATGCAGATCCCCCTTTGCGTCGGTCATACATCTAGCCCGAAATCCTGCCAGCTGCTTTGGGAACGCTTGCGAACGTTCAAGATGCCAAGTGATCATAATGACACCCACTGTGTTTTCTAAACTCTAGGCATAAAATATTAGACGCTCAATGCTTGGGCAGAGGGAGGTTGGTGTGCCATTTAAACACTCGCAGCATGAAAAACGCAGGGCGCGTTTAATTACATTCAGAGTGCATGCTTCGCGATTGTTTCTTCGACGTGTTTTGATCGGCTGATGCTCAATCCCATTGGCTGTGGAGAGTTAAAAAACATGTTTGGCACTCGCAACGCCTTGCGCTTCTTAAATTGTCATTGACCATAGTATAGCGACACTGGTTTACGGTGTAGATGATAAATTTGGAGTGAATCGCGCAGGAGTGATACACTAACGCACACTAGTTCGATGCTAACTTGGACTGCATTACACACAATTAATTAATGTTTCACCGGTTATTTCGGTGATGCTACATATTTAAATTATTCCTACTTGTTCAAGCGGATTAGGTGGGCTAATCTGTTTTGCGTAAGTTCATATTCAAACTTGCATAATAATAAACACGATAATTTTGGAATGCAAATTAAAGAGCTTTAATTCCGGTGATCGGGATACGAATGACGCCGTAACAATATAAGCTTTCATAAAATAAAGTCCTGTATCGCTCAGACAATAAAAGAATAAATACGGTTTAATTTCGATTACGATTACCGTAATATATATAAAATCGGTTTCTTTTCCGTTTTTACAGGGTTCGGGTATCGTAATTTCGGTTATCGGTTTAGGGCACTCCTGAAACTGGTTTGTTTAGTTTCAAGTTGATAAAAATCTTGTAACTATCTCGTATTTCTTTTTGTATGTTTATTCAATATGCAAGATTTGTGGAATAAAGTGAGCTTTCCTCCCGATAGAGTAAACCAAAGGTTCTAGATAAATGAATCAATTGGAAAAAAATACCCCACAGAGTGTATCTTAATCTTATGAGCTTTAGTAACATGTCCGTCTATACATTCTCAGGACGGGTAACCAAACTACACTTTTTATTTCTTATATTTGAAAATATGTCAAATTATGTACAGCTGATTATTGCAGATGTTTTCTTGAAGCAATCTGTGTGTCGTGGTAACATAAAGTTAGAATTTGTTAAGAGCACCTTACCGTGAGCATGTAAAGGAAAGACAACTGCAAGCAACAAGATAATCATCTTTCACGAAACACCAGTTGTTCGAACTGAATTATTCTAACTCGGCGGCAGCTTCATATATCAACATTCCGCGATGAATGCCAATGACCTACTTGATAACCCCTCGGGTCTTGTCATTACCCTTTTTCTTTGTTATGACGCATAAAAATCGAGAAAAACAAATCATATGTCGTGTTGAGGTTAATAAAGCAGCTACTCAGTGCGCAATCATTTTTTTTTTTTCGCTCAAGTTCCGATTTAGCAATGTACATAAAATCTTCGGGCAGTTCGGCAATGTGCTCTTCCATTTTCAGAGAGAATGCAATAGCATCATCCAAAAACAGCCATGTTAAGCACTTTCTTTCAGCCTTTGCAGGATGAAGTCAATCACCCTCTTAATTGTTGTGGTACTGTACAAATACCATACAATATGCTGTTGAACTTGTTTAGTCTGTCAGGGGTCACAACGGCAGCTGCGAAAGCGTCCCACGTACGATTTCGATACTGCAACTTCGCAGTTGTTTTCATCTTGTAGAGATTCTTTTTCAAAAAAGGGCTACCTTTTCGTAAAAATCGTCTTCACTCTGTGTTTACTGGTCTCTGCGGACGTTAGGTAGAGATGACTGTCGCGATCAGTTAGTTAAAAGCTAAAACACCTTCATTAAAATACCTTCATTCATTTGAGACGTCGTCCTGTCCTTTTCTGTTACTTCGACTTATATGTTCATTTCTACCCCAGTCTCAGGTTTATTCAAGATGATTGAATTCTTCGCGCTATTCAATGGCAAAATTAGGCTGCCTATACTTTGTCTCACCTTAAGTCTAGACGTAGCCAACGCTATACGAGCTGACGGACCAATCAGACGGCGTCAAATGCGTACCATCATGGTGTTTGTCATGTTTCTGTAAGTTTTCTACCGCCGCAGAGCCAATCGTAAACAAAAAAAGCCCAGTGACTTGCGCTTTTGAAGCTGCCTGATTGGTCCCATTAGCTCGTACCGTCGTCTGCGTCTGGACTTAAGCTGAAACGAAGTATAGACCAACTCAACTCACTGACGTCACGCCACTGCGGTGGCGCTGCCGTCGGTAGTGCGCATGCGCAGACGCTTCACTCCTCCCGAATTTGGTTTCTGCGCACGCGCAGTGCCCACACCTGGTGTGGGCAAAGCGGGCTTTCTTTGTAAACAATGTGCTGGTGTATAGAGTCCGCTATACGAAAATCAAGGGGGAAAGAAAAGCTCCGAAAGCTGGGCGCCTGAGGAAACAAGAGGGCTGACATCACTTCCGGATTGAACTTCCGTCTCTCTTTTCTTCTTATGATTCGGTAATCTTAATCTCCCGACGGCTTAAACTTGCCAAAGTGCGCGAAGAATTCTGTGGGTTGGATTTTAGCAAAAGCTATATTAGCATAATTTGACGACGGGCAAGTGGCCAGCTAAGTGAAATACTTCCAATCTGAGTTAGCGGGAATTTCAGATAATTCGTTCCATAATTATCACTTTATAATCGTAACTTGGTGTCCGTTGGGGTCGAGAACTTTATCCTCAAGGAATCGTGTGTTTATTTCAGGTACCCATTTTTACATTTTCTCCGTTGCTGGCGAAACCTATATGCACATACAATTCCTTAGAGGTAGAAGTATACGTCTTTCCCCGCGCTTGGAAGCGGGTGCAAAGTTGGGAGGTCGATGTCAGGAAACCTTGGTCGCGGAAGTGATGTCAAAACCACGCAGTGCGCACGCGCGTCCTTTCTTATCTGCAGGCTTGCTCGTTTGCTCACTTCAACGCGACGCGCTCCCGTCCTGGTTGAAACTGAAGTCCCTTGATACTTCTACAAGTAACGACAATCAATAAAAATGACGAAGCACATTCCGCTGGAACAAAATGGCGGCATTCAGCTCAAACCTCTGCTGTGCGCCGCCACTCGCTTCCTAAAACCTGCACCGTCACGCAGTAGGCGCTTCAAAGAATGTCGCTACTTGTAGGAAGCTGGACCTTAGTTGAAACGGCGATAGACGGCGCTCCGGCAGCCGTGATTCCACAATCTTCCCTCATCGCTCTGGGCCTCTAAACTCGTCAAACACAAAGTTGGGGCCGAAGTTGACGGAGCGCACCGATTGGACTATCACGACGATGGCTTCGCGCTTTTGTCGCCGACGTCCAATTGTCGCTCTCCGCGAACTTCAAGCTCCAAATTTGTGTTTGACGAGTTTAAGGCCCTGGACAGCGGCCGAGCGGCCAAGCTCGCGTGCTCTGCGGCGCAGGCAGTTCACGCGACTCCCTAGCGAGACTTGGCAAAGCCTTAAAATCAATCGTACGCAATTCCTCCTATGCGCCTCGGAGGTGGCGGCGCAGGGCGCTGCACATTTGCTTCTACCGGGCTCCGAGCCACAGACATTCGCTTCTTGAGCACCCAACATCGTCATGAGGCAGGAGCCCGTGGGCGTTTCTTCAACTGCGGCCGTAGTTCTACGGTATTAAGCAGCATTGTAAACCTATGCACCGACCAATTTCTTTTTATAACATTTTACTTCGGAGCATTTAAATTGTAAATATATAGTCGCACAAATCTTCAGGTAAGGAACCAGTTCGGCAAAAAACAATTGATCGAATGTTGAAAAAAAATTTAAAGGAACGGTGAGAGATACACTGAAACTTCAATTCAAGTTAATCAAATAAAGAAATTGGTAGAGTTCCTCGCAAAGAAAAATAAGCAAAACAACTTAATCAATTCAAAAGTGTTAATTTAATTCTCAATTCAATAAATCAACTCAGAAAACTTTATTCAGTGTACTCTTACTTCGGGAAACTAAAATAGAGTAACAATATAATAAAGACCGAATCTAATACTAAATCAGATCTTAGCGAGATGACACGTTGAAGGGTGACGAGCCTTTGATTGGCACCTCGTTTTGTTTGCTGCTCCCATCAACGACACACTGCCGAGAAAAGAAGAGGTGTACCGCCATTATGACTTGACAACTTAAAATCTGATCATCACTCCTTAGTCAGTGAGATTGCTGCATTAGCCGATAAGGACGCCAAAAAAAAATGGAACCAAGAACCATGACCATCACAAGCCACACCCTTTGTTCCTTAAACTGTCAGTGTCTATGGAAGTACCTCACTCTCATAAGCACTTCGGGTTGCGGTGCTCCTTTGCCGTCCGGTTTTTTGGAGCGCAGCTCTTGAACGCCCGTTTCCGGGTTTCGCGGCGTCGGTGTCGCCGTCGGTGTCGCCGTCGGTGTCGGCGTAACCGCGCTCAATTTAGAGGGAAATTTAACGTCACGTGGCCTCAACACCAATTCAGTTTCCCCGCTAAATTTAGCGGGACAATTGACGTCACGTGCGGAGGAGAAGGGTAAAATACGAAGGAGGAGAGGAGGAGGGGAGAGGAGGAGGATGAAAGAAGGAGGAGGGGAGAGGAGGGGGAGGAGGAGGGGGAGGAAAGGAGGAGAAAGTACGGAGCGGGAGTAGGGGCATACCCTCCCTTCCGCACACTCCCCTGCTTCTCCTCAAGAGCTGCAGTCTAATTTCGCGTTACAGATTTGTAAACGTTTTTGATTTTTAGAGCCCAGCGTTTAGGCGCCCGTTCCCGGGTTCAGCGGCGTCGGTGTCGGCGTAACCGCGCGTTGTATTATGGAACGTTTCCCCTAATGACGTCACACGTGACGTCACGTGTGACATCAAGATGGTAAAAATTTTCCATTAAATTTGGCGGGAAAATTATCCGATAAATTTAACAGAAAAAATTTCCCGCTAAATTTAGCCGGGAAGTTTATCCTCGCGACGTCACGCTAACTTTAGCGGGGAAATTGACGTCACGTGACCTTAACATCACTTCAGTTTCCCCGCTAAATTTAACAGGGGAATTTTCGCTACCCTTTATAAATTTCCTGCTAAATTTATTGGGGAAAGTTTCGCTTAATTTAGCGGGAAATTTAGCGAAAATTTCTCGCTAAATGGGAGGGGAGCGGGAGAGGAGGAGGGGAGGATACGGAGGGGAGGGACATACCCTCCCTCCGTACCCTCCCCTCCTCCTCCTCAAGAGCTGCGCTCTAATTCGGCATCACAGAGAATTGTAAACGTCCTTCATTTTTTAGTCAGGCACCAGAAAACCAAAAACGATCGGAGAATATTTCGAAGCCCGTTGCCTTTTCTCCAACGGTATAAATGTATGCAGCTTAGGGTGCTCAATACATCTGAAACTAGAGTTGCACTATAGGGTTCATAAACATTTTTAATAAAAAAGTTAATGAAGTTAGTATAGTAACGGTGCAGGCGAGCTAGTGAATGTTCACCGTGTTGAATAAACCTGAGACTGGGGTAGAAATGAACATATAAGTCGAAATAACAGAAAAGTAAAATACGGCGTCTCAATTTCTTTTTTTTTTTTTAGTTCCAAGAACTGCTGTAGCGTATTTAGACGAGGGAATACAAATCTCCAATGCGGAGGGCAAGTTCGTCTGCTTCTTGCGCAGGGGGTAGCGGTGACGTCAGAACGCAGAGCCCTGATTGGCTGATCGCGACCCCCCTATCTGAGCGTCGTCTGCTCCTTTGCAACGTCGTCTGCTCGCAACGTCGTCTGCGTTTGTCTTACCTTTGCTGCGACTTTCGGAAGTGCAGAGGCCAGATTCACAAAACCATCTTATGGTACGTTTACACCTGAGAGGAAATCCGCTGCCGCGGGTGCGGATCCGCTCCCGGCGGCGGCGGCGACGAGCGGGTTGCGTTTACATCTATTTCCTTCGAGCAGTGGCGGCGGCGCCAGCTGCGGCAGCGGTTCCCGTAACATCTCGTCAAATATGACGAGAAGGCGCGAGAGTTCCCGCCTCGGCTCTCTCTCCCGGGCGTTGCTGCTCCCGGAACTACGCGTGCTCATGACGTAGGCCGCGTCGCGCAGCGCAAGAATGTCACTTCCGGTCAGCGAAACGCCTCGTCCGGCGGCAGAAATAGGTCCTGGATCTAAACGGCTCGCCGCCGCGTTTTACGCCCAGCGTTTCGCCCCAGCGGCAAAAGCTGGGTGGATTCGCTAGCGCATCCGCAAGTGTAAACGTACCATTACGCCAAAAGAGTGCGTAAGACAAAACGTGAGAACAAATTCGTATTCACGAAACGAAATTATCCTAAGTTTTGCTCAGGTTACGACGGAATCCTACGACGATCAACTCAGCATGGCCGACAGCGTCGCTCAGTTATGGTACGTTTACACTTGCGGATCCGCTAGCGAATCCGCCCAGCTTTTGCCGCTGGGGCGAAACGCTGGGCGGAAAACGCGGCGGCGAGCCGTTTAGGTCCAGGACCTATTTCTGCCGCCGAACGAGGCGTTTCGCTGACCGGAAGTGACATTCTTGCGCAGCGCGACGCTGCCTACGTCATGAGCACGCGTAGTTCCGGGAGCAGCAACGCCCGGGAGCTCCCGGGAGAGAGAGCAAAGGCGGGAACTCTTGCGCCTTCTCGTCATATTTGACGAGATGTTACGGGAACCGCTGCCGCAGCTGGCGCCGCCGCCACTGCTCGATGGAAATAGATGTAAACGCAACCCGCTCGTCGCCGCCGCCGCCGGGAGCGGTTCCGCTCCCGCGGCAGCGGATTTCTTCTCAGGTGTAAACGTACCACTTGGTCGCGACGATCAACGGACGTTTATTTTTGTACGTGCTCTTCTCACGCGTACCGACTGCAAGCAGCAAGAAAAAAAGTAAAAAGTACTTGAAATAAACCACGACGAACAAGAACGCTGGATCCACAAACACCCGGGGAATGCTCCAACGGCCACGATTCCACCGACCCCGAGTAAGCGAGCTCGGCAGATAGGCCTAGCAGGCACAGCGGTGCTCCGACGGTCCTTGGCCAAGACCGTCTGCCCACGACCGGCTGGCGCGCTGAATGGAATATGCCCGCGCGACCCCTTCAATCTCTTCCTCTTGTCATCTCCTTGTTTTCCGAGGCAGCGGTGACTCTCCGACAGACGCAGGAAAGGTAAAGCAGCCATCGCTTTGACTAGCAGACGTAAAGCAGACGATGTTAACTGCGCCGACCCGCCGACGCCATTAAAGAGTGAGGAGTCTCGCCGCACACGAAACGAGGGAAAAAGTATTTGGGAGGAAACTTGCGGACACTAACACGCTCACTCTCGGTTCTTAGCAAAGAAACCTCGGCGCCTCGGGACACCTCGCCAGTGAGTTCTTTGACTTCTCTCCTTGATGCGCGTCTGCTAGTTGTAAAAAACAACGTACCGCTCGATTTATTTCGTCTGCCCTCTCTGAAAGGCGAAGTCGAGCTCGCTCGTAAAGACCTGCACTTCCGGAAGTCGCAGGAAAGGTAAAGGCCCGTTCACACATTTGCGTTCGAGCGACCACTATGCTTACGAACGAATGCAACCGCTGCGACTTCAACGACAACTGTACGCGACGTGTACACACACATGGAACCGCATGCAACCAAACGAATCAACAGCCAATGAGAAACGAGCTTCAGCTCTTGCTCCTAGCAGCCCAGCTACGCTTACAAACATGGCTGTAAGCAACCCAGCTACGCTTACAAACATGGCGGACGGTTTCCTGCCCGACGCGAGGTCCACCTCACCGGAGCAGCCAGAGGTTTCGGCTATACGGCGTACAGTCGGTACAGTCACGAAGATCTGCTGTGCGCCTACAATAGCTGTGTAAAGGCTGGTTCAAACATCTGATACGAACCCTTTATCCACGACTGGGTCCGTTGTGACCGGAACGACCGCTCTGCGCCTCGCGTACGCTCCTGCGACCAATGCAACAAACGCAGTGCGTCGGCTGCACGGCGACCGCCTCTCCGCCGCCGTCCGCTGTTGGGGTCGCGCTACCACTCACTTGCGTAACAGAAAATAGATAGACCACCTCCTATGACCACAAACTTTATTTTTTATTTTTCAGGAAACGCTTGCAGGGTAGTGCATTAAAAAAAGAAAAAAAGATCCAGTACGCCGTCTTGCACGATCACGACTTGAATACACGACTTTGCCAACAGTACAAATCTCGCCACACGCCTTTTCTACGATTATAAAAGACGATGTAATCTTAGCAGCGATCTATCAACGTAAAAATATAATTTCGTGATCCGATAGACGAGACATTGCGAGCGTTCAGGATTGCTAACACTAATCACCTTTCTCGGGTGATGAAAACGCTTGAAAATTCGCATCCTTTATACGGTACGCACCAGTAATACCTTGAACTTGAGCACACGCATGGAATGCGCCAAAAAAGAAATCCGGGCGATGTTCTGAGAACACAAATGCTAAGGAGGCACCACTGTAGTCGAAGTAAACAAACACGACGGCACGGGCGTTTCTGCTGTCTTGAGTGTGCCGCCACGAGATCGCCGCACGAGTAGGTGGATCTTCCCTTCTAGTACGTGCTGGGTTATCATAACGACACACGACGAAAATTCACAGTCAAGGATAGCTCTTTTACGCGGAACGATGAGCTTCCACCACGCCGTCCACGTCGACGGTCACCACCGACGCCATGTTGTCATATTGAAGGAGCCCGGCACGACCGGCATGCAACGCGCGCGACCGAGCTCTCCTCGACCTGTGATTGGTCTGTCGCTCCCGTCGTTTCCGAACGTAACGAAAAAGTTCAGCCCGGCTCAACTCCTTGCGTTGCGAACGAACACGAACGAAACGACCGTTTGGCGCTTCGTTGCTATGGTAACTCGTCGTTCCAACTGGTTGCATTCGTTCGTAAGCGTAGTGGTCGCTCCGAACGCAACTGTGTGAACGGGCCTTAAGACAGACGCAGACGACGTTGCGAGCAGACGACGTTGCAAAGGAGCAGACGACGCTCAGATAGGGGGGTCGCGATCAGCCAATCAGGGCTCGGCGTTCTGGCGTCACCGCTACTTCCTTTCTCATGCGCAGAAGACGAAAATGAGCCCACTTGCGAGGCGTATTGGAAGGTACCAGACAAGGCGAACATTTAGAACGTTAAATAGAGAATTTAGGTAAGATCGCTAATTCCCACTTTTCATTCGAACCCGGACGTCCACCGCGGTGAAGAACGTAAGCACGAACTTCTTTCTTATTTCATGTTTTTTTTTTAAATATTTTATTGAATATATTCATACGCAGGTGAAACACGTACCCCATAGGTGATTGTCACAGAAATTGACCTGGTCTCCAAAAAGCGAGCCAGGCAACGATTAGTGTGACATGTGTGTGTGACAAGAAAACAGACCCCTGGGTCTGTTTTCTTGGGCTGTAGTCGGGGCGGAGTTAAAATAGACCATTTGCTGTATTACCCAAGCATCAAGGAGAATGCAGGGATTGGTGTTCCACGCGCCACACGCGCACGTCTTCCCCGTATAAAATATTCGAAGTAAATAACCAAAATAAAGCGTTGACGAACGCGCGTGCAAGATACAATTTGTTTTAGGTTTTTGCTTTGGAAAATTTACTACTGCTGAGGCCAGCACGTGCGGCGCGTGGAACACCAATCCCTGCATTCTCCTTGATGCTTGGGTAATATAGCAATAGGTCTATTGCCGGTGCTGTGTCTTACCCCTCGGACGGAGAAGACACGATTTTGAATCTTTTAGGGCTTCTTGCTTTCTAAGTGCAAACTTTCCCGCCCGAAGCTTCTTTCTTTTTATATAGTTTTTAAGATTAGGTTTCCGGAATTCGGGAATTATTTGCAGCTGGTGGGTGGGGTGTGTGTTGTTTCTTGATTTTATTTCGTGGTTTGAGCGGCTTCGCCTTCGGGACGCTTGTGGGGGTGATGTTTGTTTCGGGAAAGACGAGGGTTTTGTTTTTGCTATAATATTTATAGAGGGTCTGTGCGTGCTGCTCGGTGTTGAGCAAGGAATTAGCCGATGTGGAGAACGGTAGCCAGCAGTCGCCAGACCCTTCAACTCCGAACGCCGCCCAGTGGGTACCACGGCACCGAAGACGACTCAGTATGGGCACCGAGTGGCTAATCGCCTTGCGCCAGCAAGCGCGAGTCCTTCCCCTACTTGACTGCCCAAGTGCGACGTCCTCCCAACACCCTTTGTCGTACCTTGAGCACCGCACCATACGACGAGGCAAGTCCGAGAAACTTCGGCTCAAGCTGGCAAGCCCCGTCGTGCTGGAGTGCTCCACTGTGCGGTACCGTCTTTTCCTTTCCCCCTGTTTGTACTTTATATTTGGCCATCGAATTGTAAAACCTCCGTATTTGTATCTGCCTATAATTTTCCTTTCGTTTAAACCCTCATGTAGTTTTCTTTTGAGTGTTTTGTTTTATGTGATTAATAGTTGGTATTTAATGTGTCTACTATCCCGTTCGCCCCAGTGAGCTCGTGTCTGACTACCCACGTCCACGTCCTCTATCCAACGCCTTGTGTGATAGTGGACGTCCGATCCTTCCCGTTGCGACCCGCCCTACTACCGCTGGCGTTCGTGACAGTGATCATAAATGAACTTCCACCTGAAATGAAGCACAACTCGCGCCCCCCAACTAAACACCGCTAAAAAAAATCTGCGTAATCCGGGACTTGCTTTACTCGCCTAGAGGCATTTCAGGGGGAAGTCAGTTCATCCTTACGTAAATCTTCTCCGCCTTGGGGACCTCCACTAAATGCATATCAAAACACCGTATGGGCAATGACTTGCTGTGTGGGTATGTCATACTATCTTGATTTCTCCCCTTCGGAGTTTGTGACCTCCTACCAGACATCTACGTAACGCGTTACTAGTAACAAGTTACTTCTACCTGGTTACTTTTTTCAGTAACGAGCAACGTATCCAGCTACTTTCTTTAGAAAAATCACGAGCAACGCATTTAGTCACTTTTATGGCCAGATAATGAGTAAAGCGCCGTTCACACATATGCGACCGAGTAAGACCGAGAGAGACCAGACCGGTTTTTAAGCTTCTTGCGACGTCTTAGGACCGGATGTGCTGCAGCGCATCCGGTCCTAAGACGTCGCAAGAGGCTTAAAAACCGGTCTGGTCTCTCTCGGTCTTACTCGGTCGCATATGTGTGAAACTAACATGTACAACACCGTCTAAACAGCCTCGTTTTAATTTCAACCTGTGTGTGCGTCTATTGCGACAAAGGCAGATGGGCAACCCGAAAAACAACTAAACAGTATGACAGTATAGCGACGTTTCTCGCTGAACACGTCAGTCGAACTCTGCAGCTGGGAATGTCCTTCACCCCGCGAACACAATAAGGCTCTCTGCGAACACCCAGCGAACACAATAAGGTACGATGACAATAAAGGCTCGTTCACACTCCTGCGACCTCTTAGAACTGGATACCTTGAAACATCTTACAACGAGAAAACACACTGACGCCATCTATTGGGTAGCAGTGTAAACTTGGCGGTCCGGCATATTTTCTATTTCTCTCGTGCATTATCCTTTCTTTCTTGGCTCGAAAAACTTTTGTCAACGTTATCAACGAGTCTTTCTTATAGGTGTTACGCACATTTGACTTCTGAAATCCCGCTAAACCTTTTCTCTTGTGCGTGGCCTCCGAGATCCCAAAGCGCGCGCGCGAAGGCTTCTCCGGCCGTCCCATTCGAGTCGCTCCCCAGCAGTACAAGTGTAATTGCGCTAAATCCGTCGCTCGCCGCGAGGGAGCGATGTCCTTCCAGTCATAACACAGGGGCAAGCCGGAAGGGGGGGGGGGGGGGGCGGGGGGGGGTTAGTAGCGTCGTCGTGCTTCATCTTGCGTTCATCCAAGTCACCGGATAAGAAAAAAAAAAGTACAGAATGTGTTTTTCTTTTTTTTTTTGGGGGGGGGGGGATATATATATATATATGAGTACTTTTTAATTTTTTTGGGGGGGTACGAAGCTAAATTTTTTTTTTATTTGCGCTACAAGAGATGACCGTGAGACGAAAAATTCTTAGATTGTAATAGACAAGTTTGTACGGCCATTCCTGGTCAACATAGGAATGACTATGACAGACAGGGTGGCGTATCGAAAGAAGCTGCTTGAAGCCATTGCATCGCAAAGTACTTCGCGTCTAAACCTAAAAATTAAGGCTTGGAATATGTAAATATACCAGGTTGGAACGCCGAATAAATCACGTTGGAACAAGGTTGGAATTTATAAATAAACCAGAGTTAAGCTTTTTCTTGAGATTCTATTGTTTGTTTGCATATCAGTTAAGTTACATCACAAAGTGCATAACTGGATACGGTGGTCTGTGCTGCATGTGCCAAAAACTAGACGTTTACAAGATAACGCTGTACCTTTTTAATCAGAACCTACATTTATCACGAAGCTCATAAAAAAGAAATGGCGAAATCATTGCTTTGTGGCCGTACCTCACCGCCAAAAGTTTTTCCCCAAAGCCGGGGTCACACTGCTTATAGTAGGGTTGTTTGTTTCGGGTTATATATATATATATATATATATATATATATATATATATATATGGGTGATTTCATCTCAACTCAGGCACGGATTTAGGGTCGAATTTTTAATTTTGACGAAAAAAATATATGTTTTGGGGCAATTCCTATAATGAACGAAGACGCAAACGGAAATTTCGTCGGATTTTTTGTTCTCAAGTTATGGACCGTTGAAGCTGCCAAGGTGGAAACTGACGTTTTTCCAGCTTATCGGAGGTGCCATCTTTCACTCCATCCCTTTTCCCAACTTTTTACGCTACATCAATATAACTTTTTGGGAACACTCTAGACATAGGCTTTTTCATGCTAATTAAGCGTCTACGTCATAACATGTTTAATTATTTTGTTTTTATTTGTCAAACTGCCCCTCTGCGACGATATTTGACGAAGTTCAGCAAGCTGTGCTGTGTGACCTAATCAACATATTTTTATGATCTTTATATCACCGTAAAGCTCCAATTAAGCTCTGCAGTTTGAGTATAACTTCAATGTTTTACAATAAGTACATAATGCGCTACATGTGCCTAAAAAACGAAAATTTCGAAAAACTGGCAACTTTGGAGTCGATTTTCTAAAAAAACCCACTTTTTATTTCTTTCATTTTTTATTCACAGTTAGTTAATACAGTAGTCTATCAGAAACTACAAACAAAAATTGTAATATATTGTTTGTATGGCCGCTATTAAGACTCGAATCTCGAGCTATGAGCGTTTTGAATGGGACTTCGCACAGGCGCTCTGCTGAGCAGAATTTAGGCCTATGTAAGGTTTTCTATTTATCATTAGCAGTCACCGCAATATCCAACCATAAACATTAATAAAATTTGGAGTAGTGTACTTAAAATTAAGTTTTCTTCGAAGTCCGTATCCACAAGTGTGGGCACAGCGCCTACTTCCTCCCTATACGGGGGAATGCAGATCGTTAGAGAATTCCTCTGAGGCCTTTTGCTTTCGGCTTTGAGTTTTAAATATTGAACTTGACATGTAATTGTGACATTTTCTTATGTCAAACAGATATGCAGTGCATTTACACATGTACGATTGAGTATCTGAGGCTTAGGAGGTACGGTTTATTTTGTGCGCGTACGGACTCTTTCGTAAAATAGCAAGCATTTCGTAGCGTGTAAGGCTTCAAACGTGTTAGTCATGTGTTTAGGTTTCATTTCTATTTTCAGTGATTCATGCCGGGTTATTTAGACTTCTTCCTCTTGACTTAAGTTTGTCCGGGAGTCTAGATGTTACGTATCTTCTCCGTCAATACATAGGGCGAAGCTCACACACCTTGCAAATCACGCCAGTGCCAAGTAAATAAATATTGTTAGGATAAGTATTGTTGCTTCACTGGCTTTTACGTTCAGATATTGAGGTAAGTACTAACATTAAATAGAAAACCTTACATAGGTCAAACATCTGCTCAGCTGAGCGTCTATGCGAAGTCCCGTTCAAAACTCCCACAGCACGAGATTCGAGTCCTAATAGCGGGCATACAAACAATATATTACAAATTCTGTTGGTAGGTACTGACAGACTATTCTATTACCTAACTGTAAATAAGAAATGAAAAAATAAATAAATAAAAGGTGTTTTGTTTTAGAAAATCGACTTCAAACTTGCAAGTTTTTCTAAAGAAAGACTTGCAAGTATGAAGTCGATTTTCTAAAAACCCAACCTTTCACTTATTTCATTTTTTAATTACAGTTAGATTATATGGTAATCTGCCAGCACCTACCAACAGAAATTGTAATATATTGTTTGTATGGCCGCTATTAGGATTTGAATCTCGTGCTGTGGGAGTTTTGAACGGGACTTCGCATAGACGCTCACCGGAGCAGAAGTTTGACTTATGTAAGGTTTTCTATTTAATGTTAGTACTTACCTCAATATCTGAGCGTAAAAGCTAGTGAAGCAACAATATTTATTCTAACAGTATTTATTTACTTGGCACTGGCGTGATTTCCAAAGTGTGTGAGCTTCGCCCTATGTTTTGACGGAGAAGATACGTAACATCTAGACTCCCGGACAAACTTAAGTCAAGAGGAAAAAGTCTAAGTAACCCGGCATGAATAACTGAAAATAGAAATGAAACCTAAACGAATGACTAACACGTTTGAAGCCTTACGCGCTACGAAATGCTTGTTATTTTACGAAAGAGTCCGTACGCGCACAAAATAAACCGTACTTCCTAAGCGTCAGATACTAAATCGTACATACATATATGCACTGCACATCTGTTTGACATGACAAAATATGACAATTACATGTCGAGTTCGGTATTTCACACTCAAAGCCGAAAGCAAAAGGCCCCAGAGGAATTCTCTAACGATCTGCATTCCATCGTATTGGGAGGAAGTAAGCGCTGTGACCGCACCTGTGGATACGGACTTCGAAGTAAATTTTTTAAGTACACTACTCCAAATTTTATTAATGTTTATGGTTGGATATTGAGGTGACTGCTAACGATAAATAGAAAACCTTAGATAGGCCAAAATTCTGCTCAGCAGATCGCCTGTGCGAAGTCCCGTTCAAAACGCTCATAGCACGAGATTCAAGTCTGAATAGTGGCCATACAAACAATATATTACAATTTCTGTTTGTAGTTTCTGATAGACTACTGTATAAACTAACTGTGAATAAAAAATAAAAAAAAATAAAAAGTGGGTTTTTTTAGAAAATCGTCTCCAAAGTTGCCAGTTTTTCGAAATTTTCGTTTTTCAGGCACACGTAGCGCGTTATGTACTTATTGGAAAATATAGAAATTAGACTCAAAAGAAAGAGCTTAATTGGAGCTTTACGGTGATATAAAGATCATAAAAATATGTTGAATAGGTCACACAGCACAGTTTGCTGAACTTCGTCAAATATCGTCGCTGAGAGGCAGTTTGACAAATAAAAACAAAATAATTAAAATAGTTATGACCTAGACGCTTAATTAGCATAAAAAAGCCTATGTCTAGAGTGTTTCCAAAAATTTATATTGATGTAGCGTTAAAAGTAGGGAAAAGGGATGGAGTGAAATATGACACCTCCGATAAGCTGGAAAAACGTCAGTTTCCACCTTGGCCGCTTCAACGGTCCATAACTTGAGAACAAAAAATCCGACGAAATTGCCGTTTGCGTCTTCTTTTATTATAGGAATTGCCCCAAAACATATATTTTGTTCGTCAAAATTAAAAATTCGACCCTAAATTCGTGCCTGAGTTGAGATGAAATCACCCATATATATATATATTTCTTTTTTTTTAAATTTCGGGGGTAAAATTTGGGTACTATTTTTCAAGCTGATAATCGGGGAGAAATCGGGCTTTTTTTGGAAACATTCTGAAATTCGGGTTTTTTCGGGTTAAATTTACAAGTGTACTTGTTTTTTTTCTTTTTCGAAGCGTATTACGAACTCCTTAACGCTAAGGCGTTAAGATTAGGGGTCTGTTTCAACTTGCAGTGTTGGCGGTAACGCGTTACAAGTAACGGCGTTACCGGTAACGCGTTAATTTTCTTGGTAACGTAGTAACGTACTCGTTACTTTTCCAAAGAAGTAACGGGTAACGTACTTACGTTACTTATTTTGAGTAACGTGTAACGAAATTACGTTACGTTACTTTACTTCCTAGAACTGAAAAAAAAATATTTTTTTTTTGTTAAGTGCCTAGTCATAAATTCCTTAGTCAAAAAATTCCGCTGTCCTCCACATTTCTTCGACGTCGGTGCTCGTCAGATTTGACGTCACACGCCACCTGCCACTGGTTTTCTCCCGCGGCTCGTTGACCTCGCTACCGCCGTCGCCTCGGCTGGAAGGCCAAAGAGGTCCGGCTTTTGGTGGATTTGGGAGATTCCTGCGTCGAAGCCTGCGTTTCGCTTCCCGCTGGGAAAGAGAATGACACCTTCGTGTCATTCCCTTTCCCGTTTTCGGGACTTGAAAAACGGAGGAGGCCTTGAGCGATTGACCGACAGCCAACAGAGCGTATGAGTGGCTCTCCGGACCCACGTGATGAGCAGATCAAGGCCGCCGTGGAGGGCACGGGCGAGATTTGACGGGGAGAACTTTGCCCCGGCAAAAAAACAAAAAACAAAAAACACGGCAGTACCATCGAGCGCATCCGTTGAACGCCTATTTAGCGTAGGCGCGGACGTGTTTACCAAGAAGCGAGGTAGAATGTCAGATGCCAACTTCGAAATTCAGCTGTTGCTGAAGTACAACAGCGGAGTGTGCTTCGGGTAACGGAGGAACATGTTCACAGCAACTATCTGTACTTCGACATGTTGTGAATAAAATATATTCAAAGTTTCAATCTCGGCTGGTCTTAATTTCTGTGCTAATGAGGGAGGCCGGTTCTTCTGTTAAGTTCCGTGCCAACATGTTATAAATCAGCTTCATATATACTTCAGCGTTTTTTCTTGTAACTATTCGGTTGAAACCCTAAAAAGAAGAGGGTAATTAAGTTTCCGCATGGACATGTTTTAGCTATGGCGCTTACGCACATATCAAACGTCGAAACAGCAAATGTTTTAGTTCGTGAATAAAAAGTAACGCAACAGTAACGTGCGTTACTTTTTATCAGTAACGGTAACGGTAACGCGTTCCTTTTATTTTGAGGTAACGTAGGTCGGTAACGCGTTACTTTTATTTGCAAGTAACGAGTAACGGATTTAGTTACTTTTTTTCGGTAACGCCTACAACACTGGTTTCAAGCTGGTAATGGGGGGACATCAGGGTTTTCCAGCTCCGATGGCCGTCGGTCGCTTCAAGGGAAACACCGCCCACAGAATCCTCCTTTCCCTCAGGTGTCAACAAAAACCCCGACCGTTCGAGGGACGGTCGTCTTCGATCAGATATTTTGCTATGGAATAAACCTGTTAAGTTTTCCCGATCTGTTAACGCGACTGACTGGCTCGGACGTTGTTCGTGAGAAAGGTTGGACGCCAGTGAGATGGCCATTCCACCCGAGAGATCCTGCTGGGCGTCGACACCTCAGCGGTCGAAGGGGGATTGATGGCGCAATTCACAAGCTGCGTGCAGCAGGGCCGAAGCTACATGGCGTGCCGAGACGGTTCCACCTGCACAGCGGGTAAGCGGAAATGTCCCTGCGAAACCCCAACGCCTATTGTCGCTTTTCCTCAGCCGGCCTCCGTAGAATGTCACGGTGAGTTAGGCGCCCTCGTTGGGCGGTTGGTTGAGAGTCGTGTAGCGTCCACAGTGCTGCACTCAGCTTGGGAAATGAACTATAGGTGGTATTAACCGAACCTGCAGGTTCGATTTTGCCAGAGAGCGCCACCGTCGATCCGCCATCTTCAAGGTTGCGGTTAAACTGGCTTGGGTATGCGGTCGTCCGTTGGTAGTGTGTGTTCATTTTATATCGCCGGAGAAGCTTAGTAGAACAGAAGAGAGAGAAAATGTTTATCTCGAGGGGTGCGCCATTTTAATTTCCTTGTTGCCGCCGAGTACCATGTGTGAAGACTGAACCGCATGTAAGCGATTTAGCGAGCGACGAGACGAGCGACGGCGACAGCGACGAGACAAGCGACGACGACCCGCTTCGCTGTCGCTCGGTCACTCGCACGACGAGGCAAACCGCATGAAAGTGACAGGAGCAAGCGACCCAAGGGGTGAGCGTCGGTTTCTAGAAATCCAAAAACCGAGTGACGCGACGAGCGACCGTGAAAAATATTCGTCGCTCGTCTCGTCGCTCGCTAAATCGCTTATATGCGATTCAACCTTCACTGTCGCTCGTCGCGTAGCTCGGTTTTAGGATTTCTAGAAAACGTAGCTCATCGCCTTGGTCGTTTTCTCCCGTCGCTTTCATGCGGCTGGCATCCTCCCGTGAGAGACCGAGAGACAGCGAAGCGGGTCGCTGTCGCTTGTCTCGTTGCTCGCCAAATCGCTTACATGCGGTTTATACCTAAATCATTTGGGCGATGGTGAGCTGCTTGGTTGTAGGGTGCTCTAACCACACGCGGAAAAAGCCTACTGACAAAAACTTTGCGAAAGTGGGCTTTTTTCTAACCCTCAATGTGGTGACTAACCAGTGTGAGAGGACGGGAGCATTATAACTTCGAAGAGGCACCACGGAAACAACTGAAGACCTGCTGCGCTTGTTGCAGTAGTTGCAGGAGTGTGTACGCGCGGTACAGATCGGTTGTTCGGTTCGCTCCGGTCACAACGGACGCAGTCGCTGTGACCGCTAATGAGAAATGCGAAAAATCACAGTTCTTGCACAAGAGCTACCGCCGTGTGCACAGCGCGCGACACGGAGCGCTGCATGGAGCGCTCCATGTCGCGGCAGAGCGGCCGCGGTGGACAAGTCCGATAGCGACAAAAACGAACTAAAATAAACAAATATGTATACATATACCTACGGCGCTTCAAAAGCACTAAAGTATAAAAATAACCCCTAGTTTCGCCCTAAGAGACCCTTTAAAGTTGTAAAATGGTGCTAAACCATGATAAAAGGTCCGGCCAGACGACACCTGACACCTACGTGGGATAGAAAGAGACCTCGAAGATGGCGACCGTGGTGGCCGATGCCAGCGCACCTAGCGAGTGATGTCAAGTGAATGTCACCTATAGGTCACTGTTGTCCCGAGGTAGGGTAGCTAGAGCGTGTGCACCGCAAACTCCGTGCGGCGTAAAGATGAAAAGGTTTGTTATGTGGTTTTGGAATTCGGGGAGAAATCGGGTTTAACCCGATTCTCCTGAAACATGTTCGGGTGTAAAAATCGGGTAAAATCGGGTTTTACCCTAAAACGAACCGCCTTTATACATCATACAAAAGACAGTCTGCAAACAGATTCAAACGCGAGTCACCACAAGATCTGAGCTTCAAATGCCGCACGGCAACGAGTTCAAGGAGATACTTGGCACTCAGCATTTGAACCGCGGATACTGTGGTGACCCCGGCTAACTTTTAGTAGAAGCAAACACCGCAATACGACCCGCAAAAATTGCATAATAAGTATTAAGAGGACAACACGGACTTCCCTATATAGTAACAAACCTCGGGCTCAGGCTTAAAAAGCTATGCCAAACAACGTGCAAAAAAACATTGCAGCATGATTATTTTTATTTAGAAAAATCAGAATTTTTTATCTACGGAGATAATTTTTTTTTTCGGAGTTTTATACGTGCTACAGATTGCAGTCGAATATATCAAAAGGTGCGCTTGTAGCGCTAGCCACAACACGTCCAGATGAATATCTCAAATTAAATAACTAAATAATCATCACAGCTTGTCTATTTACGTCCCCAGAGCAGCTGTTCACCGTTCTTTCACAATACACAAAAGTTTGTAAGTAGAAGTTGCAGTAACTCGACGTAACAAGACTTTTTCTTGAACTCTTCTGCCTCGAGCCATGCTGTCGATGACTGGGTTGAGAGCGCCTCCCCGCGGAGAGACGCCGCCTCCTTCTCGTTTTCCGATTACGCCCTCTCCGCACGAATGGGACGGCCGGAGAAGCGTTCGCGCGCTTCGGGATCTTGGAGGCCATATCTTGTGAAATGCAGTTCCAGGGTCACCGCATAGATGGCGCAAAAGTGCCAGTGTGTTCCCTCGGGTCAGGTGGCGTAACGCCGCCTCCGGAGGTGTCGAACTTTCGTCCCTGGTTCTCATACGCGCCACCAGATGGCGCCACATACATCAAGGTCTACGCGAGGCGGCGAGGCCGCCTGCTACGCGCGGAGTGAAGCGCTCAGCAACTGCAGCGAAGCTTTGCACGAATTAAACTGTAGGAAAAAGTTGACCATGGTACTTTTAAGCGGCGGTGGATATTTCTGATATTATATAAGGCTGTTAACCATTCCAAAAAGCGGTTTTTGCTAGCGTCATTTCCAGCGTTTGTGCGTATGGCGCGTGCTTCCTTCTCTGAAGCGAAAAACACGGACTCAAGCGCTCTGTCGGCACGCAAGCGGCTCATAGTCGATTGCGAAAAACGGGACGCTAAGGGCTCATTCACACTGGAAGCGGATCCGCGTTCGCAAAGCGGTTGCGAACGCGGTTGTATAAGGAATCAGTACAATTGCACGCGCACTTGATGTCATCGAGTGCGCGTGCAATTGCACTGGATCTTTATACAACCGCGTTCGCAACCGCTTCGCGAACGCGGATCCGCTTCCAGTGTGAATGGGGGATAAGTGCTGTCGTGGCGACGGTACGCTATTTGCGTATTAAGTACGCTCCGATTGTAGCGCCGGCAAAACGGTTCTCTCGTTTGCACAAACAAGTCTACTTTAATATAAAAGCGGCCCGTTTTTGGTATACGTTTTAAAAGATGTCTATGTTCTTGAGCCTCACTTACAACTAATACACAAAAAGTGCCTTTCGGCAGCATGCAACTTTTTTTTTTTTTTTATCGCAACATTACGCCAAAAAGATAAACTTAAATGCTTTGATGCAGCTGGCCTACTGACAGTGAGGACTTATTGAACTTTAGTTCTGGCACACAAACGAAATGAGGCAGAGATATGCTTCGATTTATAAATTTTGTTTATTAGAGAAGTTACACTGCCTTTCATTTTAGGAAAAAGCAGTATTTGACAAACAAAAGGCAACACTGCACTACTCGTGCATTTCCAGGTAAAGTACCACTGATTCTATCAAAACAAAAATACTCATAAGTAAATATACATAATCATAAAAGGAGTTTCAATAGCTGAAGAGATCTAATAAGGCAGTCGTTTCGTAAGCTTTTGTTCTTTTTTTTTTCTGAAATGTCTGCCATATTAAACCTTTTCTGCTCTTCAAACTTGATGGATCGTACCAGGAGAAGCGGTCTACTGAACTACTTTTGAGAGCTTGCGCAAATTTTGAGTTTTATTTGCCTGGTTAATTTTGAGCTGTTTGCAGTACTGACGCATTCGCATCCCAACATAGTAGTGTAAAACGTGCGCCATGACCTCCACTTTGTGTTCATGGCAAGGAAAGGATAAGTGGAAATTGTCCAGGACATGCTCAATGGTTATGTCGTATGCGTGTTTCTCACTTGCATGCTTCTGAAATATTTTCTCCGTTTCATATAAAAGTCCAAACAAAGCAGCATTGGGATGCAGCAGTCCCCCTCGCGTCTTGCAAACTACTAGAGCTGCTTCAGGTCTTGTACATGATGCAGCGCAGGTTGTAGCCGTTAGTCCAGACTTGCACACTAAGCAGCTTGTGTTTTTTAGCAGTTTCTTGCACAGAAACCCTGCTACATAATAAATTATGCATTCGGTGACAGTGGCTGATGCAGGGGCACCATCAAATAGATCCTCACATTCAACCTCATCTTCAACACAACCGTCAAGTTTCCTTTTGAGCTCTTCTAGTCGTGACTCGCACGGAACATCTTCCTTAAATGTTGTGGTTAAATCAGACAAGCTTAGGAGACGCAGCTCTTCATTGGCATGAACTTGACAGTTTCCGTACTTAGGCGGCTTCACAAGACTGTAAATACAAAGCATGTTATACAGTTGCAAAAACGTAGGCATGCAGGGATGTTCGTTTTGTCCACCTGCTTGGCGTATCACTCCAAAGAATTTTTCGAGAACGTCCTGATTAAACTTTGCAGTTAACACAAACTTGAAATTGCATTTCGTCAACAAATACTCCGAAAGGTGAATCGTTGAAAGAATGGTCACTCGCAGCCCCTCAGCAGTCGATTGTGATAAAAAGTTGTAAGGACTAATTCTTCCTGCCTTCAGTTCTTTCTCCCAGTCATTGAGCCATTTCAAGGAGGATTCAAGTACTCTAAAATCTTTGCCACCTAGCCTTAGACCTTCCTTTGGGTGCCTACGATTTAGCGCATCAAAAAGGTTATTCATCCGCACTGTAAAGTCAATTGTACCTTCGACATTTCCAAGTCCAGCGGTTCCTCTGTTAGAGTAAAACTCCAGACCTTTTGCAACACTGAGGCTGAACACCTGAGTTGCAAGCTTGACCCGCATTTTTTCAGTGTTCGAAGGGTATAAATGAGAAAACGTCAGCTTCGGACAAGCCCTCGCCTTGCCTTCAGCCTTCGTATCTTCTACATAAAGTTTGTCATAGTGCGACCAAAAGACACAGGCACCGTTAACACAAAGCACTTTCTGCTTCACAAGGCGATTCCGTACACACTTGATAAGGTGCGGTGCATCCGAGAAAACAAAAACCTTTCGGTCTTCACATGCAGGATTGACAAAGCTGTTCTTTGCACCCTCTAACGCTCCTGTCACACCAAACTGTTTCCACATGGACCGGTTCGTCGCAGCACCATCACAAACAATTGCATCCACAAATGCGCCGGCATCCTCGAGGAGGAGAACAGCCTTCAGGATGAGCTGTGCCAACACAGTCCCTTTGGTAGGGCCACGGCTGGCAAAAACAGCAACAGGCTGTGAGTAGCTCTCGCCAAAAGAGCGAAATGTAAACACTAGTCCATGGTCTGCTAGTTGGTTCGGTGCTTCCACTTCCTTTCCAAAGTCTGCATGGCCTGTATAGGTCATAGTTTTTGCATTCACCCTCATCTCCTTTCGGACGTGGATCTCATCAAACATAAGAATCCCATGCCTCTTAAAAGTATCTTTTGTTGCCAGCTTTTTCTTGAAAGCAGAGAAAAAGCGAGTGTCAAAGCCACACTTGACACGAACCATAGATAAGTACTTCCTTACAGTTGATACACAAGGAAGTGGCAGGATGTTGTTGTCTTTTAAGAAGGAATATGCCGATGGGCTGCGGATGTGCAAGAGCAGACAGAGCAGGAGCCAATGCTCAGTGTAACGTCTGTTTTTCTTGTTTGCACATTTGGCAGCTGCAATGCACTCTTTTATAGCTGTTGCTTGTGCTTCGGGGATATGCAAACCACTCAGTTTGTCCTCCAGAGATTCATCAGAAATCTCGGACAACTTCGCTTGAGCGTCCTTCAGCTGGCAGTTAAGTGACTGCACTTTCTTTGCTAGACGATCAACCGATTTCTTCAACGCATACTGGGCTCTTCTGAAAGCAAGCACGTTGCTGTTCCGGGCAGTGGTCAGGCGGATATATCGAGGACGTCTCTTATCCCTGGTCTTGTCCAGCATGCGTTTTTCATGAATCCGAAGTGTAGTCACAAGGCACTGGCAGTGTGAGCACGCACTTTCACTGTGCTTGAGCAATAAGGCACATTGTTTGTGTCGCCACCGACCTGCGACATCAACAAAAGCACTTGCTGGGTGGACATTTGGATACGACTTAACACTTGGTCCACCGGCACACAAACGGGCCTGGTGCAAATCTGCAACCAACTTTTCAACATCTTCGACACAGCTGACATCACCAGAAAGATTTAGGAATTCGAGCGTTGCTCGCTTACCCAACAGAGCCACATTGACCCCTAAATCTTCGTCAATGCTGACCACTTTCCTTGCAACCATGTGAGTCGGTGGGGCAGAGTAGTAGTTGTAGGCACCATCGTTTTCCACAACACTTGCTTGTGTTGCCGCTGCTCTCGTCGGATGAAACTCGGAGAACACAATAGTTTGGAAGCCGTCGACCTCAACCTTATGACACGCCCAGGCACCGGTTGGGAGGGGTACACTGTCTGCCTTTTCGAAGATGTTCTCGAACGGTTTTGTGATTGGCATGGAGGTAGTCGGTTCGGCAACTTCAGCACAACGTCCAGATGCACTTTCACTGACCATGGTGCACTCTTGCAAGGCTTCACGTGACGAATCGTCTTTGTGGGCAGCATGCGAGCTCTCTGAGCACTCCTCTTTGACACGGTGCCGCTTGGTGGCCGGTGGGCACTGACGGTCCGCGGGTCCTTTTCTTTTTTTCTCGTTCTTTGTCATGTAGCTGGGGCACCCCGGGAACTTTGTTGGCACTGCATCTTTTGTCAGAGCAGCTTTGCGTGGCGCACTTACGAGAACGTGGCCGTTGTAGACGGCTTCCCATGATTTGCTCACAAATTTTGTTTCAAAATGTCTCTCGCAGACGAAGTCTGTCGGCTGCAGCAGGCGGTCTTTGCGCGGGATCGCGTGACGCCATACCTTCAGGCGGTCGTCTTCTTTGGGAGCAGCAAAAAGGGACAGCTTATCCGTGCATGTTTTATATCCCGCGTTGCACCGTGGCACGAAACACGTTTTTCCCATTGCCGTCAACTTTCGGTAGCCGCGAGACCGACAGGAAACAAAGCGATAAACTGCGCAACGGTGTAGCCTGGCGCACGCTATTGCTCACCAAAGACGGCGACGGCCGACCTCCGTGTCGGTGGCGCGCCCTGGCGCAAGGGGAGAGAATCGCGTGCCGATCTTGGACGCGACGGCTCTTCGGCGGAGGCGCAGCGTTACGCCACCTGAAGTATTTCTATCACCGTGCCCTCGTCCTAAGAAATTTTAAGAGGTTTCAACAGGTCTCGTCTCTCTCTCGGTCGTTCTCGGTTGCAAGAGTTTGAACCTTCTAGAATGGTGTACAGACCGAATGTAAACCCGGAGGTTGCCAATACGGGAAGGCACAGAACCCACTGCCAACTTCAAAATTTAGAAGCAGAGAGAACAAAAACAAAAGTGAGGAGAATCCCAGAATCAATTATTTCTTCCTGAAGCACAACACTTTCGAGCGTGTCAGTAGAACGACTCTTCGGCGCCGCCGGAGATCTGTTCCCAAGGGAGCGGGAAACCTAACAGATAAAAACTTTGAGGGGTAGCTACTGCTTAAGTGCAACGACTACTGAAAAGAAGACAATAAACACAAAACCAAAGCACTTGGTCGTAACGAGAAAAATGACACCTTACTTTTGAGGTAAAAAAAGTAATGCGTTGTTTTTGAGAATCGGGAACGAGTAACTTATGTAGTTAAATTTGGGTTGGGGCGAGTAACGAGTAAAGCTATTTAGTTACTTTTTGAGCGAGTAACTAGTAAAGATATTCAGTTACTTTTTGGTGGTAACGTGTACATGCCTGCCGCCTACAAATATCTTGATGTCTGCGTAACCTTTCGCATGTCATGGCACACTCATACTTATCATACAATTGCTAACGCCAACTCCATGCTCGGATGCTTAAAACGAAATTTTACATTAGCCCCCGTGTCTTTGAAATTACTGTTATGTAAGACCCAAGTGCTTTCAAAATACATCTTTTTCCAAATATGTGCTGCCACCTGTGTTTGAGATTGCGTGCTATCAACACAAATCCGCCATATTTTATGTTGTAAGCAAGCCTCGTTTACCGAGCCCTTTTCGAGGCGAAGAGCTCTTTTGGTTGTTTTGCGTGAGCTAATCTATATTTTTCCAGATATGTCCACAGGAGGTTATACTCGCAGGCACTCCAGCATACGGGTTTTGTGACCTTTCCGTGAGCCGCGCACGCCTGCTGTTTTTGTGCAAATAAAGATTAAGAATAAATATCAAGCTGCGCGGCTACTTATCGGGACATCCGGATTCGAGATTGAGTGTGCCAAAACACAACGCATTCGCAATGCTTGTCCGACTTATGTAACCGCGGTATTTGTGTACCTTGGTAGCATTTCCAGAATGTCTAGTCAGATATCTTCGGGATGAGCAAATCTGGTTCGCGTTTGAGGCGAACCACAGAGTCGTCGTCCATCAAACCGTGTGATCCCTTCCCAGGACTTTGATATGTATTAGCCCCGTGCGCGACCGAAAGCAACGCTGTGGTCGGCCTTCCACGATTGGCCGAACGCTGACTATGACGTCGGAAAGGGGATTTATCATCGACGGAAATAAGAGGAATGAAAGAACTTTAATTTTGACGGTGTTGGCAGTGTTCCTTTGAGAGCGCAATGATTTCAAGCTTCCACCATGCTAATAACAAACACCATCGAACTTGTTGTTTGCAAGGTAATGACGTCACAAGGGGGAACCACAGGAGGGCGGCACCAAAACATCTCGCCGCTAATACCTTCAAAGAAACCGTACGCTGCTACCGCACGAGACCACGCCGCCTCAGAAGAAAAACACAGTGACAATAGACGAGTGTCTTCTCTGGTTCATGTGCGCCGCCATGATTGTTTATGTTGACGCCATAACACAGTAGAGGGGCTGTGTTTTTGGCAAGACTCCGTTTAGGGGAAACGCCTAGGGGAAACGTTGCTGAGGTCACCCGTTATGCTTGGCCGAAGAAGTAAAAACAAGCAAAAGGGGGCAATGGTGGTGACGTTTAGCTCAATGTTGGCTACGCCCACGCCGTAGCCTTGACTGCGCTGTTGGCTGCGCCGGCTCAATTCGCCCGCTCGAGTCAGCCGATTTCGGCAACTTGGCGAGTTGCAAAGTTTACCGGACCGTTTAAAAAACATTTCGACAGGACTATAGTCGGTGACAGGTCAAGAACGAAGTGGAAGCTCCTCCCACCTCTTTCCACTTTAGGAGAGCGAATCGTGAAGAGGAGGCGTCCTCCTCTCCAGCCTTCGCTTTGCTAAAGTGGAAAGAGGTGGGAGGAGCTTCCACTTCGTTCTTGACCTGTCACCGGCTATAGGTCGTCATATTTGACGTGTGGTCTTCCTAGGTGATACTGAAGAGGACTGCATGGTTTTTTTTTTGTTTGTTTTTCGAAAACAAAAAGGAAGCGGAGTTGCCCTTTAAACGTAACAAGCTCAGGCTTATGTTCTGATGTCCCCGCCGCGTTCTCGTGTCCTCCTCTCCCTCAATTACTCGGCGCATCGCTCAAGCAAAAGGCAGAGGGCGACTTCCGTGGCGTTCTTCGGCATTTCCGTATTCTACACGTGGCTTGGATTGACGTCATATTTGCTGTCATCCTGATGACTCTGTTTACGAAGGCGAGTCCTTCGCAGCCTACGCTTCCCACCACCGAATTAGTTGTTTTTCTCAGAAAGGAAAAGGGCAACGAACACCCCTCATAATGCGATGGCGTAACGGTCATATCATGCATTCATTCCACGTCTTATAGTATGTACAGCGTTTTCCTTCGTTTCTTGTATTTTTTAGTCTCTTTGCGCTTCTTGCGAGCAAAAGCTTCATGATCCCCTCAAGATACAGCAGGAAGAAAAGCCTCGAAGCATTCCGCCATACTTGGATTCTAAACATAACTTCAAGCGTCATGCGGACTGAAAAAGCCCCTGGCTTGTATTTACTCTGCTGATTAATTACAGCGTTCAGGCTGCCATATTATATTTTTTTAGCGCATGGGGCTCCGCCACCGGCAGTCGAGGGCCGAATCCGACCTGCGAGGCAATGTTCTGCGGCCCCCGGCACGCAAACAAAAAAGCTTTCTTACAGAGACACACACACACACACACACACACACACACAGACACACACACACAAACACACACACACACACACACACACACACACACACACACACACACACACACACACACACACACACACACACACACACACACGCACACACACACACACACACTCTCACACACACACACATAAGGCGTGTTAAAAAAAACATTGGCAGGTGTTTTTTCTGTGTTTTTTTATGACTGAAATAAATAACGCACTGCCGGTGCATTGTCCGCCCAAGTGTAGCGCTAGCGATGCGAACCAAATACCAAAGTTTCAGAACCAACTCGTTATCTTATTAAAAATATAAAAAAAAAAAACTTGTAATGTTAATAAGATAGCGATAAGTTCTGAAATTTAACATCGGGTTCGGAAGCTAGCTCTACATTTCGGAGGGGAATGAGAAGTCGGCGATGCGTAGTTCATTTTTGCGGTGAAAGAAAACCCTGTAATTTTTTTTTTCCTTTGGAACACCTTGTACTTTATTTTCAGGTCTAAACTAATGGAGCAAGACATTTGGATAGTTGCGAACCTGGGTTAATCAGACGTATGCACTTTGAAACGGCACACCTGGGGACAGACCTGTACGGTACTCATCACAATTAATTGAATGACCTGTTGGTTACTTCTTAGAGTAATTCTGTAATCATTTGAATACATTCTTTAAAAAGTAAGCGCACGAGTATTTTTATTACTTTTGCCAAGTAGCGAAGTTAATTGTAACAGTTACTATTTCCCCTTCTCCTTTCTAAGGACGGCCTTTGTTTCCACCAAGATGTCCTGGAACCAAGTCTCCGTCAAGAGGATGTTTTTTCACCAACATTTGGTGAATTAAGAAGATAAGTAGACTGTAACACTTTGATTCCAGTCCAAGAATGGACTGCATGAAAGAGTAGTTTTAAAACCGGCAGACAAAATATGTCGTTTTGAAAATCTGAAGTAGGCAGAAAAGTGACGGTCACTTTTCCAAGCAACGGCCAATTACTTTTCTTCGCAAGTAGTCGAGTAATATGCTTTATTACTTTTAACCAAGAGTAATTGTAATTGTAATCGATACTTTTTCGAGCAACGTCTACACCACTGCCCCGGGGGGGGGGGGGGGGGGGGGGGGGTAATTTCTTATTTCCGTTTATTTTATTATCGGTCAGCAATTGGGAATCAAAATCAAGGTACATGCGCCAGGGGACAACATTTCTATTTAATTGTTTACAGTAGTTGACGGAAATTTGCACAGCTTATATTGCTCATCTCCTTCTTGTAAATCTGATGTGAGTTTTGATATTGCTTTTTTATGTTCTAAATGCAATGCGCATGAAAATATTTCTCTCGCGCACCTGGCGCATTGTTACACACTCGAAAGAACCTAATGAAATAAACTAATTTCCCCTTTTTAGACAACTGAGTGCAATGAACAACAAAAATAATGTGTCCGAGACATCTTCTATTTTAAAATAATTGGAAATTTCAAAAACGCCATTTTCAAAGGGATAACGAAAGATGTTTTTAATGTTCTTATTAATATAATTTATACATTCTCACCAAACATTGATAGTTGCATTCTACATATTCTAAAGCATATGCATGTCAAATTTGAATTTGATTCGACAATATTGAGAACAAAAATTCTTGTTCTCAATATTCAAGAACTGTGAAGATGCCCCAAAATTACAAAAAGGGAAAAACATGTTCTAATATTACCATAGATGTGTATCGACGCTTTTCCGCGAAGGGAAAAGTGCGTGATTTGGCATTACTGGCTGGTATGTTACATCACTTTAATAATCTAAACGTAAGATCACAAATTAAGGGAAAGCTCGTGACGGGAATGCTTTAGACGTGAGGGTTTCTGAGGTTAAACTCGTGCTCTTCGAGCAACATAAATTTGTATAAACAAGAAATATCTGCATTTCTTTTGAGAAAATATATGCAGAGGAAACGAGCACAGTTTTTCATAAAGCTTTGAGATAGAACGCGATCGGAACAGGGAGTTCGATTTCGGAATAGGTGATTTTCAGAAATACTCGAATGACATCCACATTTCGAATGGTTTATTTAATGTAGATTTTGGGCGAGTAAAAGAGATTTATTTATCGGGTAAATCTCGCTGAACACTAAACCGACAATAGGTTGAAGTAGGCATTTGCAGTTAGCGACTTTGTTAAGTTCCACACTAACCTCCCTGAAAAAAATAACCTTTTGTTTTGCTTTGTCTACCAAAGTTTGAAGCCGCTTTTAACGCAGTGTTTGTTGCATTAAGTATTTCTGCGAACATAGTCTTTCAAGTTGAAGACCGTAGAGTCAAACGAAAGTTATCGAAAGACAAATGGGCGTGTCCAACACGTTTTACAAATTTCAGGGTTTGATCTCATTGATTGCGTCTTGGCTAGCAACACTGAATACCAAATTTGTTACCGAGAGGGGGCTGGAACAACCACGTTAAGTGCGCCAGAATCAAGGAAACAGCTTTGAACACAAATACCCCCCCCCCCCCCCCCCTTCCCCCTTCTCCCGCTTTACTTCTGTCCGGCCCGCTCCTTCTTCGCTTAGCGGTCGGTCGGCCCGCCGCGGCAAAAGGTTCCCAACCCTCCTACGTTTAGCGGATCGATTCAGTGTTGATAAAAACAAACGGCCATGTTTCCACCAAATCTTCAGTATGTGCAGCCAGACTTGTACACGTTACTAACAAAGAGTAATCAATTACAATTAAAATTGCTCGAGGCTAAATTGTAATTGATTGCTCTTACAACTACGCTTCTATAAAAGTAGTGACCGTTAAAACAAAAAGTAATCCGTTACTTTCCTGGCGTTACTTCCAACATTGCTGCCCTTAATTAAGAAACGAAGGAAAAAAGGGTCATTCAGGTGTTTATTGTTGCCACAATTTCCAATGACTGACCTCGACAATTTTGAGCAACAGTTGCAGCTCTCGAAAGTCTCGTCAGGCCTTTTGTCTCATTTTTCATGAAGACGTCGACTGCCACGCTGAACACCCTTTCATCTGGGGCAATGGATGAGTGTGCCGTATTGTGCCTCACGAACGCTTAATTCTACTACATTGTGTTTCTCCAGCGAAGCGATGGAAATGCCCTTTACCCTGAAGAAAGAGCAAAGCTCCGTCGCTGCAGCCGGTGCCTGATACTGTCGGAATCGCGAAGCTGTAGAAGTCGTCATACAACCTACCAAACATGCAATAAGAATTGATTTATGTACGTCTACTTATACCGACAAATACTGCCAAACGGCAGCAAACAAAGTTAGTAAGATATGTGTTATACGTGACAATTAAGTAAAATAATGTTTCCATCTATTCTTCCCTTGGCTGTGAAAAGATCAAGCCTTGGTTGAGAAGTTGGTAATATTGTCACGAATGACAAGTGATGAGGCGTCGAATGACTGAGTAAACTGAACGTTTAATGGGGCGAACTTGTGCCCAAAAATAAAAAGGACACAGAAGAAAGCAGAGCGTCGCAGGCGTCGAAGTCGGCGTGACAGCAGAGTCGAACGCTGGGCGAAACTGAACCCGGCTCGCCACGCGGAGAGCCTTTTTATCGGCGTGGGTTTCTGGAACATCCGGCCTATACTTCGTTTCACCTTCGGTCCGAGCGCAGACGATGCAATCAACCGAAGGGCCAATCAAACATCGCAAAAAGCGCAACGTCATGGCGTGCTCTCTGCGCTTGATAGGACTAGCCGGTGGAGGAGCACGCACAGAGAGACGGCGAATACTCGCTAGTCCTATCAACTGCACAGAGCACGCCATGACGTTGTGCCTCTTCGCTGTTTGATTGGCCCTTCGGCTCATTACATCGGCCGCGCTCGGACTGAAGCTGAAACGAAGTATAGACCGGCACGCTGTTTGCAAACAAGCGCGCGTTTGCCCACACGGGGTGTGGGCACTGCGCGTGCGCAGAAACCGAATTCGCGTGAAGTGAAGCGTCTGCGCATGCGCAGTGCTGTCGAGAGCGCCACCGCAGCTGCGTGACGTCAGGTCCGCGCGTTGGTCTATAGAACGTTCGGGGCGTAGAACATTCTTAACTCGGTGAAACGAGAAAGTTCTCAAACTTGCGAGAATGACAAGTAGAAAGAATAAATAAAAGACACTTCTCTCCCAGGAATATAACCCTGGCTCATCGCGTGGGAAGCAAACACGATAACCGTTAGGCCACGGCCGCGCTGCCTACTTGGCAGCTGCGCGCGCGGCAATATAAGTGAATAAAACTTTTTTATCGTTATGAATATACCGTTCCACACTAAGCGTCCATTGCCAAATTTGTAATACCTGAGAAAATACGCACAGTACATTCATGTGTAAAATTGATGACCGGACAAGCTGCCATCCCCCATTTTTTCTCGATTATCTCGAAATTTTGAGAGGGCGTTTGCACGGTATTTTAAGGTAAGTGATAAAAAAAATGAAAACACCAGGACACTCCAAGAAAAACAATAAATTAGAGCGTCGGCTTTGTAAAGTTGTCATTTATTATACGGTATTTCTTGGCACGCTGCTGGTATTGCTGTGCTGATGTTCGAACGTCCTTTTCTTGGTCGTTGATGTGACGACTACGTGATGCTTGGGTGAAATAACTTCCTCAATTGTCTCTTCAAGCTGAAGAGTGTCGTTCGCTTGTCACGCTCTCTCTTCTGGTAGATGTGGCTCAGATCACCGTCGTGCAGTCAACCCTGTTAAAGTTCTCTTAACACCGCATTCTATCATCCCTGGCCGATCGTCCCGCTCTAGCTCGCGACTCCCGCACACTTCGTCCTTTTCGATACCCCCGAACGTAACGATTTATATCGAAGCCGTTACGTGAAGATTTTAGGAAATTGCTTTGCACTTACTCTAGCAAATAGGTAATTATTCCGTTACAAATTGTCTGATAAATGTAAGGGAAAAAAGATTACGTACATGTCTCTGCGCTGCTATAGGTATCACTCCTTTCCAGGCTTTTTTCGCCGCGAATACTGCAGGGCCATAATTTGAAATCTTACTAAAGCTATGTTGTTTTTAGATGCGGAGCATCTCTTGCTCGGGGCTATGTCCCGCGGCGTCGGCGTTGTAGTCTGCACTCACACTACGCATGCGCAACTCTCCTCCTTCCCTCTCTGCAACAGCTGCGCGTTACTCTCTCCGCTCTCTCTCTCTACCAGCTGCGCGTGCACTTCGCGTGTGTTCGATTCTAATCACACCGCGCGCGCATGCGCAACTCTCCTTCTTCCCTCTCTCCAACAGCTGCACGTTACTCTCTCCGCTCTCTCTCTCTACCAGCTGTGCGTGCACTTCGCGTGCGTTCGATTCTAACCACACCGCGCGCGCATGCGCAACTCTCCTCCTCTAGTCTCCTCTCCTTCAACTGTGAGTATAAGCAGCGGTAGCTCCTTCTCTCTCTCTGCGCGCGTTCAGTTCAGCGCTGTTGACTCCACTTCACTCCGTTCTTCCGATGAAGTGTGATGGAAGGAGCAGTCCCGTCAGTTAGTGGGTTGGCGCAAGCAAGCGTCAGCACCACCCCACAAACTCACAGCAACGCTACGTCCACTGAAGACAAAGCTGCGCAGCGAAGGGCACGCGACGCTGAGCACAAACGCTTGATGCGAGCGGCAGATCCTCAACTACGGCAACGAGAAGCGGCGTCCATTCGTCAACGTAGAGCGGCGGATGCTGAACTACGACAACGTGAAGCAGCGGCGGGTCGAGAACGTCGAGCAGCAGAACCTGAGGTTCGGGACCGTGAAGTTCAACGTAAACGTAGGAAGCGAGCGGCGGAACCCGACCTTCGAGAACGGGAAGCCGCGTTGGTTCGTGAACGTCGAGCAGCAGAACCTGAGGTTCGGGACCGTGAAGTTCAACGTAAACGTACGAAGCGAGCGGCGGAACCCAAGTTAACAACGTTACTAACAACGCTACTAACACCGTTAATAACACCGTTAATAACGATCCGCGATGCTCCGCATCACCCCATGGTTCCCCTCGGGAAGGTGGTGTAATTTTTTTGTAGTTCGTTTTTTAAAATGAAATTTTGTTGATGATTCAAAATGTGTTCTCGTTGGATTATTTTTCTCCTGTACCGCTAGTACCGCGCCCCACGCACAGGCCTTCTTGGCTTATGTGGGCAATAATTGTGTGGTCATCATACCGAGAAGCACTCTTTGCCGACACCCTTGTTATTTACATAATTTACAGATAGATATTTACAAACGGGCCAGTCCGAGATAATGTCTATGTCAGATGAGACGAGCCTGGGTTGCAGCTGGCGTATTCCATCGGAGCTCTGTGTCGCGTGTGTGCCGCTCGTGGTGTGAGGCTCCTGCCACGTTCGCTGTGCGTGCGTTGGTGCACGTTGCTCTACGGTGTAGATGGTGTCGCCCGCTTGTTCGCTACATGCCCCCCCCCCCCCTCGCGGAATAGCGGCGAAAGACGCTGTTTGCGCGCTAGTTGGTATGGAGAGTGAAGCGGACGTTGCGGGGACGGGCTTGATCGGGTTGAGTTGGATGCGCGATGTCCATCGTGGCAGAGCATCCCACATTCGCAGTGCACGTTGTGAGCTTGTCCGTGTCGTCCGAGCTCAGGATATACGAAGGCTTCAGTCGGTCGATTGAGACATGGTCTTCGCGGTTCGAGTACGCCAGGGTAAAGTGCTATTCAGCTCTTCCAAGGACCTTGTACTGACCGTCGTATGCTGGTTGTAGGGAGCGTCGCGCAGCATCGTGGCGCACGAAGACATGCGTGGCGGTGGAGAGGTCGGGGCTCACAAAGAGCTTTTGTTGCCGGGTTCGATGTGTGGGTGAAGGACGGAGGGTGGCCATGTGGGAACAGAGCCTTTCCACGTAATCGAGGGGGTCAGGCGGAGAGCTGGATGGTGAAGCACAGAAGAAGTCGCTTGGTAGGTGGAGCGGGGTGCCGTAAACCAACTCTGCTGCGCTGCATCCAAGGTCGATCTTAAGCGCAGCTCCGAATCCCAGCATGGCGAGCGGAAGATATTCACTCCATGTGGATGGCGTCGTGGCAGTGTTAGCTGTTTTGAGCTGCCGATGAAATCTCTCGACGAGTCCATTCGCGCTCGGATGGTATGACGTCGTTGAGATGTGATGGAAACTAAGCAGTTTTGATAGCATTGCGAACAGGTTGGATTGAAACTGTCTTCCGCGGTCTGTGGTTACAGTGGTAGGAATTCCGAATCTTGCAACCCACGAAGTGAGGAATGCGTGTGCACGGCTTCAGCAGTGATATCGGTTAGGGGTACCGCCTCAGGGCATCTGGTGAAGCGATCGATGACGGTGAAGATGTACTGATAACCCTGAGACGGTGGAAGGGGGCCAACGATGTCTATGTGGAGGTGGCTGAATCGTCCATGGGGAAGCTGAAATGTCGCAGTCGGTGAGACAGTATGGCGATGAACTTTAGTTCTCTGGCAGTTGATGCAAGCACGTGTCCAGCGTCGGACGTCGGAGTTCATGCCAGGCCATACGTATACCGAGATGAAACAAGTCTTTGTGTCGACTTGATACCAGGGTGTGCCAGGGAATGAAGTATGTCAAAGGCTTGGCGTCGACAATCCCTAGGGAGGGAAGGACGCGGCTGACCGGTTGAAACGTCGAATACCAGTGTTGGTGATGATAAATCTGTTTGGACTTCCTGGAGCTCCAGTGAGCAGGAGGAGGTGCTCAGCGGCGTCTGGAGTTCAGAATCATTTTTCTGGGAAGCTGAGAGAGCCGAGTAGTACAGAGGTGGGTGTTCTATGAAAGACGCATCGATGAGAACGCGGGAAAGAGTATCGGCTACAATGTTTTCTTGTCCTTCGATGAACCTAATGTCCGTTGTAAATTCTGATATGAATGCCAGCTGACGAATTTCTCTCGGGGAGTGCGCAGCACTGCGAGAGGCAATGGCGTACGTCAACGGCTTGTGGTCGGTGAGTATGAAGAATTGTCTCCCTTCCAGAAAGTGACAAAAGTGCTTGACAGCGGAGTAGGTGCCAAGTAACTCACGTCCAAAGGTACTGTATTTCACTTCTGTAGGGGACAGCGATTTCGAGTAGAAAGCGATGGGGCACCAGCATCCATCAATCAACTGCTGACAAACTGCGCCAATCGCTGTGTCCGAGGCATCGACCATGATGGAAGTTGAAGCGTCCGATCTGGGATGCGTCAGGAGTACCACGTTGGCTAACTGCCTCTTGATTCTGACGAAGGCTTCCTCGGCTACGGGGTACCAGGCAAGGGGTGAAGTCTTCGCCTTGACTCCCGCAAGGAAAGCATTCAGTGGGCGAAGTACAGCAGAGCATCCTGGGAGAAAGCGACGGTAGAAATTGATAAGTCCCAGGAATTCTCTGAGTTGTCGCACATTGGTTGGTCGTGGAAAATCCTGGATCGCTTGGACTTTCGACGTCAGAGGTTGAATGCCGTCCTTGTCGAGGTGGTGTCCGAGAAAGTCCAGTTCGGACACGCCGAATGATCATTTTCGCACATTGATGGTGACACCGAATTCGTCTAGACGTTCGAAGATCGTTCGGAGATGACATTGGTGCTCTTCAGAAGTCTTGCTAAACACCAAAATGTCATCCAAATATGCGAAACAGAATGGGAGGTTTCGCAGCACTTGGTCCATAAAACGCTGGAATGTCTGAGCGGCGTTTCTGAGGCCGAATGGCATCCGCACATATTCAAACAATCCAAAAGGTGTTACAATCGCTGTTTTAGGAATGTCTTCTTGCGCAATTGGGCCTTCACGAGGTCAAGCTTGGTGAAGATGGCTGCCCCTGCAATAGTCCCGGAGAAATCCTGAATAGGTGGGATGGGATACCGGTCTGGTACCGTGACTTTGTTTAGTGCACGGTAGTCGCAGCATGGCCTCCAATCTCCGGTTTTCTTTTGGACCATGTGTAAGGGGGACGACCAGCTGCTCGATGAAGGCCGGACAATGCCAAGCTCAATGATGTGTTCGAACTCGTTCTTTGCGATTGTTAGCTTCTCAGGAGCTAGTCGCCGAGGTCGAGCAAAGACGGGTGGTCCGGTAGTCTCGATGGAGTGAGTAATGGTATTGTATTCCATTACAATACCATTACTGGTATTGTAATAGAATACAATACCATCCGAGCGCGTCTCTTTGGTATCGCACCGACGACATGGCGCGACGCCAAAGAGACGATCCTGAGTTGCGTGCGCTAATCGAGCACCTCGAAGGACGAGGGGGTACTATCCCCAGTGTCTTCTCGAGAGCCCTGCCGACCTTCGTCCACCGACAAGGTGTACTTTACAAGGAGAACTTCGGAGACAACAGCTCACCATGGCTGCTGGTAATCCCTGCCGACCTTAGAGCGGAGATCTTTCAAGCCTGCCACGACGACCGGACGTCCGGACACCTTGGTTACAGCTGTACGCTGGCCCGAATTCGTGAGAGGTATTACTGGCCCAAATGTGCCGAAGACCGTTCACCTCTACACACGATCCTGCCACGAGTGCCAGCGACGCAAGAAACCGCCGACGAGGCCGGCAGGTCTCCTGCATCCGATCGCTCCCCCGACCGTACCGTTCCAGCAGATCGGAATGGACCTACTCGGTCCTTTCCCACCATTGACGCAAGGAAACAGATGGATAATCGACGCCACAGATTATCTCACGCGGTACGCCGAAACGAAAGCCCTTCCTCAGGGACGGCTGTCGAAGTCGCCAAGTTTTTCTTCGAGCCCATCGTCCTCCGGCACGGCCCTCCTGAAGTTCTGATCTCAGACCATGGATCATCGTTCATGGCCGACACGGAGCTCTGATCGGAGCTCCGTGTCGCGTGTGTGCCGCTCGTGGTGCGAGGCTCCTGCCACGTTCGCTGTGCGTGCGTTGGTGCACGTTGCTCTATGCTGTAGATGGTGTCGCCCGCTTGTTCGCTACAATTGCTTTGAAATATGGGACAAACAATTATAAATTGTAATGTATTTTGTATTGTATAAATTCAAAGTCATGTAATCACAATTTTTTTGTAATTAATACGTATACCAATGGTTCTCTAGGGAATGCTCGTTTTAGCAGCTACGTTCGCCAAGGCGTGAAAAAACTATTTGGCCGTGAATCAAACTTATTCAACAATTAAGTTTAAAAAAAAACTAATTTCGCACCACTTTCGAGATATGTACGTTTTGTGTATGTGTGTGTGTGCATATGTTAGAATCTGGGGCAAAACTTACAAGCAAACCATTGAGAATCTTGATATAATCAAATTTGGCTTTTACATAACCATTCTACACAGATGACGTGCTAGCTCAGTCAAGCAAATGAAACCATATGCCTGCTTCGCGTGATGTCTGCAACCTGCTAACGAGTTTGGCAGTTAGTGGACTTGCGAGCGCAGTGCATAGCAATCGGTGGGCCCGTGTCACCTGATCACCGATAACTGTGCTGCGTGCTACATAAGCTCGCGATTGGTCGGGAATAATCCCTTGAATAACAGGATGATGCAACCGCAGGCCTCTCTGCTCGTGTTGTCACGAACACTTATCTCTCGCAGCAAGCTTGTGGCTGCGAGCACATCGCCGAAACATATAAAAGACGTTACAAAAACTAATCTACTCTCGCTTTTAATGAATTCATGGTGCCACTCAGTCGCTTGCTCTAACTGCGAGCCGGGGAAAAGAATATCCGCACGTAGTAACGCTACGGGAGCAACTCCCGTTTTGTTATCACGTGCTGATAATTTTTCTATAGCTGCAGCTCTTAGGCGCCCGTTTCCGGCTTGAGCGGCGTCGCCGTCGCCATCGGAATGGGCGTACCAACCGGGGGGGGGGGGGGGGGGGCCGCTTGCCTCCCCCCCCCAGTTCTCAGAGTGGGGGGGGGGGGGCAAGGCACGTGTTTTGCCCCCCCCCCTTCCTCCGGAACAGCCGCTACTAGGCAGGGCAAACACTGTCCGGCGGCGCCCAAGGGATACTGGGCAGCGCCCCCCCGGGGGGGGGGGATCTGGTTTTGCCACTGGCCGTCGGCGGAACCGCGCATTGCATTATGGGACGTTTCCCATAATGACGTCACGAGGGTCACAAGTAACGTCGCGTGGGTCACGAGAGTCACGAGGGTCACGTGTAACGTCACCCTCGTGACGTCATACGGCGCCTAAATTTGGCGGGAAATTTTACCGCTAAATTTAGCGGGGAAATGTTTCCGCTAAATTTAGCGGGGGAAATTACCAGGCAATTGTCCCACAATTTCCCGGTAAGTTCCCCTTTGTGCCCTTCCCTCCCCTCCGTACCCTTCCCTCCTCCTCCTCAAGAGCTGCGCTTTAATACAGCATTACAGAGAATTGTAAATGCTTTTCATTATTTTTTTTTATGTCTACAAATCCACAACTCAGCGTGCGATCTCCAAAGCCCAGCACGCAAGCGCATGTTGGTCGCTATTACGCGACGCGAGAAAATCAAGGGCCAAATACGCACGAACGCTCAAGATGACGCCCGGCACAAGTGTCTACTTATTTTTTTTTTTTTTTATGGCCCAGCGCAAGCTTTCTGCCTTTGATAAGACTTCGATACACACGCAGCCATAACTGCGTGATGTGGTGTGAGGTGTGATGTGGTACGAGCTCCTCACACCACGAAACACGAACTGGGGTGACGTAAACAAACCGGGAGCATCCCTCAAGATGGCGGCCACTGCCCAATGTTCCCAAAGAGATCTAGATTTTTTTTTTTCACCGTTGTACAATGCCGCGGACTTCGTCAGAGCGGGAGTCGAGTGATTTACCCACAACCAACATCCGCTCCAGAGCGGAGAGCGGAGAGCGCACTAAATAAAATACGCTTCATCCATTTTGGTGCTTAAAATCATTTTTGCCAGTTATTCGCAAGATTATTTGAAACGTCCGGAAAAGGTCTTCCGTCGTTCATGAAAGTGCTAAAACGAACCGCGGCAGAGAAGACGATATCGCCTGAGATTCTTGACACTCTAAACATCGGGATGTCATATTTTTAAAGCGTACAGAACGCCAATGGCGCCCGCTCTGCACCAAGCACCAAAATGGCGGCACTCACAAGAAAATGAGGAAATAGAGTGTGCATACTCTAAGCATAGGTTACCAAGTACCTCCATAAACCACGCGTTTACGCCAAGCCAGAGGCTCTGACTCCTATAGACGACTAAAACATAGCGGTTGACGATGATGCTTCACGGTGTTCGTGAAAAGGATGTTTGTTACCGCAAAACTTCTCAGAGTTATTAGACAGTTTTAGTTTAGCGTTGCTGGCTCTTACGTGCGCAATACGCAATAGCATAGCGTACGCGAAAAGCTACCTGCTCGGACCGATTTTAGTTGTGCGTTACGTTGCCGAGTAAACATCACGCGTGATATTTTTTATTTCATTTGCCAGAGCCGCAGAATTCCGCGTGCTTGTGCAACCATGCTCCTTAAAAGAAATATTGAAAATGAAAACATTTTCTATCATTTTATTTTAAATGAAACCAAGCCGCAGTTGCCTGGTCGAGCGCGCTTTTCTGCGGCCGGTGTACAGAGGCTACGAGTACGAGTTTGTAGCCAAATCCGATCACGGCGCCTCCGTCAATCGTCCCGTAGAAACGGAACCTTTTATCGCTGCTATCGCGGGAAGAAATTAATGGCCAACTGATGTCCAGTGCCTAGCGACAACTTCGGCGATTTCTTAAAGAGTCGTTCGTCCGTCGGCGATGAACTACGCGAAGAGGCTTAGCGTTGAGCAGATCGCAGCGTTCACGCCCATTGCGAGTGGTGAACATTTTCACTGTGCACTCTTTCAGCTGCATGGCGATCTGATTGGACATCGGTAAACCCCGGAAAGAATCGCCGAGCTGAACACCACGCAACTTCACGTAACACAGGACTTCGCGAACACCACATCTCCCCTGCTGCGCCATTCGAGTTAGCCGCCATCTTGAAACTGGTTCTCTCGCTGGGCGCGAGATCTCTCAAGAGCTCCCCGCAAATCCCGCTAGCCCTCAAAGCAAAATCCCCAGCGTTGCGTGCGTATACGTAATACGCTGGTCCTTCTACTATTGCGTTCTACGAATGCGCACTCTCGACCCACAATTTCTTTGTGTATGCAAAGCTTTAGCGTACGATCCACTTAAACTGTCCTCTAATTCAACGCCGGGAACAGTTATAGGCTACGTTCGTTTTATTTTGAGCAGCTTTCGGCGTGACAATTTTGTATCTGCCAGCTTCAGAAGATGGCTTCCCGGAGCCAACGCAGAGCTGCAAGCGCCACCTTGACGTCCGTGTGGAAAATGTCGTGCTCGTGCAAACAGGGCTGAAAGAAAAAAATACACCTGTATGACCGCTATGCTTGCCACATTCCCTGAGTGCAGCTTCATCTATTTACTTCTTCCATGTTTACAAATTCACAGCCCAGCGTGCGATCTCCACAGTCCAGCATTCACGCGCATGTTCGTCGATACGCAAAGTGGGCAAATTACGCGTCATACGCACGAACGCTGAAAGTGGCGCCTTGCAGAAGTGTTTTTAATGATCCAGCGCGACCTTTCTGCCTTTTAGAACACGTCCGCCTTCAGTGCGAGCTTTATGCCCTTGATAACACCCCCGCCTACAGCGCGAGCTTTCTAACTTTCATAACACCTCCGCCACCAGCACGAGCTTCATGCCCTTGATAACACATCCGCCTCCAGCGCTAGCTTTCTACCTTTGATAACACCTCTACCTCCTGCGCGAGCTTTCCTCCTTTGATAAGATCTCTGCCTCCAGAGCGAGCTTTACGCCCTTGATAACACCTCCGCCTCCAGCGCTAGCTTTCTACATTTGATAAAGCCTTTACCTCCTGCACGAGCTTTCCTCTGATAACACCTAAGCCTCCAGAGCGAGCTTTATGCCCTTCATAACACATCCGCCTCTAGCGCGAGCTTTCTACCTTTGATAACACCTTCACCTCCAGCACGAGCTTTCCGCCTCTGATAACATCTCCGCATCAAGAGCGAGCTTTAGGCCCTTCATAACACCTCTGCCTGCAGCGCAAGCTTTCTAACTTTGATAACACCTCCACCTCCAGCGCCAGCTTTATGGCCTTGATAACACCTCCGCCTCTAGCGCTAGCTTTTTACCGTTGATAACACCTCTACCTCCTGCGCAAGCTTTCCTCCTTTGATAACCCCTCCGTCTTCCGCCTCCAGAGTGATCTTTATTCCCTTCATAAGCCTCTAGCGCGAGCTTTCTACCTTTGATAACACCTCCCCCTCCTGCGCGAGCTTTACTCCTTTAATAACACCTCTGCCTCCAGTGCGAGCTTTATGCCCTTGATGACACCTCCGCCTACAGTGCTAGCTTTCTACCTTTGATAATCCCTCTACCTCCTGCGCGAGCTTTCCTCCTTTGATAGCACCTCCACCTCCAGAGCAAGATTCATGCCCTTCATAACACATTCGCCTCTAGCTCGAGCTTTCTACCTTTGATAACACCTCCACCTCCACCGCGAACTTTCCGCCTCTGATAACACCTCCGCATCCAAAGCGAGCTTTATGCCCTTCATAACGCATCCGCTTCTAGCGCGAGCTTTCCACCTTTGATAACACCTCCCCCACCAGCGCGAGCTTTCCGCCTTTGATAACACCTCCGCATACAGAGCGAGCTTTATGCCCTTGATAACACCTCTGCCTCCAGCGCTAGCTTTCTACCTTTGATAAACCCTCTACCTCCTGCGCAAGCTTTCCGCCTTTGATAACACCTCAGTCTTCCGGCTCCAGAGCGAGCTTTATTCCCTTCATAACACATCTGCCCCTTGCGCGAGCTTTCTACCTTTGATAACACCTCTACCTCCTACGCGAGCTTTCTTCCTTTAATAACATCTATGCCTCCTGCGCGAGCTTTATGCCCTTGATAACACCTCCACCTCTAGCGCGAGGTTTCCGCCTTGGATAACACCTCTGCCTCCAGAGCGAGCTTTATGCCCTTCATAACACATCCGCCTCTAGCACGAGCTTTTTACCTTTGATAACACCTCCACCTCCAGCGCGAGCTTTCTAACTTTGATAACACCTCCGCCTCCAGCGCGAGCTTTATGCCCTTGATAACACCTCCGCCTACAGCGCGAGCTTTCTACCTTTGGTAACAGCTCCACCTCCAACGCGATCTTTCCGCCTTTGATAACACCTCCGCATCCAGCGCGAGCTTTATGCCCTTGATAACACCTCCGCCTCCAGCGCGAGCTTTATGCCCTTGATAATACCTCCGCCTCCAGTGCTAGCTTTCCACCTTTGATAACACCTCTACCTCCTGCGCGAGCTTTCCTTTTTCGATAACACCTCCGACTCCAGAGCCAGCTTTATGCCCTTCATAATACCTCCGCCTAAACGCTAGCTTTCTGCCTTTGGTAACATCTACTTTTTGTGCGAGCTTTCTTCCTTTTCTCTCTTTAATAACACCTCCACCTCCAGCGCGAACTTTCCGCCTTTGATAACACCTCCGCATCCAGCGCGAGCTTTCCGCCTTTGATAACACCTCCATCTCCAGCGCGTGCTTCTCGGCTTTGATAACACCTCCGTATCCAGCGCGAGTTTTATGCCCTTGATAACACTTCCGCCTACAGCGCGAGCTTTCTAACTTTGATAACACCTATGCCTCCAGCACGAGTTTTAAGCCCTTGATAACACCTCCACCTCCAGCGCGAGCTTTCCGCCTTGAATAACACCTCCGCATTCACAGCGAGCTTTATGACCTTGATAACACACCCACGTCCAGCGCAAGCTTTCTACCTGTGATTACACCTACGCCTCCAGCCTGAGCTTTCATCCTTTGATAACACCTCCACCTCCAGCGCGGGCTTTCTGCCTTGGAGGCTGAAGCCCAGGGCCTCACATCCGCGAGCAAGGGGCCCATGTATTGTGCTTAATATATGGTAACGCCTATAATGAAGCTTCGGGCGCCACGCACGCAGCAAGGAAATCAGAGCGAGGAGACGGGGCCTATCGTAACTTCGTTTAGCCGGATCAGTTCCAATGAACTTGCGAAGCTGAAAAAACAGGAGCTCCCCGTTTCTTCGGGGGGTCCCTTTCTTACAAGCTGGTCTGAGTTTGCTTTTTGCGGTTTCCTCTCAATTCCTGGTATATCAGCACGCTTCCCTTTCCCCGCTTGGGGAAAGGGGGATAGACCAGCCGTACCGCCGTGCTGCTGCAGTACCTCCAGGAAGAGTCCCTTGCCATACTCTCGTCTCAGCGGACCCCGGTGAGAAACAGTGGTCCCGGCCATAAAAGAACTTGCCCCAAAAACGTCATGTGGGGAACATGGGATCCCGGCCTTTATTGTTAAAGGGTGCTCTGATATCTTGGCTCCTGTACTGCATCACATTTTTAGCATGTCCTTCATAACAAGTACATTTCCGTCAGCCTGGAAAACTGCTTTGGTTGTGCCAGTGCACAAATCTGGAAGCTCCACGTGTATCGACAACTACAGACCAATTGCATTGCTTTCTGTTTTATCGAAGGTTTTTGAAAGAGTAATTTTTAAGCGTGTGAGTTTTCATTTTAAGAAGAGGCTCAGTCCAAATCAGCACGGTTTTTGTCGTGGACGATCTGTTGAAATAAATCCTTTAACCTTTTTGGAGTTCGCGAAACCTATAGTTGGGTCCCGTGGTCAAGTTGATGTTATTTATTTTGACTGTTCGAAGGCGTTTGACCTCGTAGATCACAAATTTTTGCTGTCGAAGTTGTTACATGTGGGTCTTTCTTCGGGTTTCTGCGACTGGTTTGCTAGTTATCTTGGTGAGCGCTCAAACATGGTTTCCTACTTAGGACGCAAATCATTCCCTTATCTGTTGAACTCTGGGGTACCTCAAGGGTCGAAACTTGGACCTTCGCTTTTTAATATTTTTGTAAATGATCTTGTAACTAGTGTGAGTGGCTCAATGAGGCTTCAGTATTCCGATGACGTGAAAATTTATCGTAGTATCCATACGCCTGTGAACTGTGAATTGTTACAAAAAGATATTGTTGCAATTCATTTGTGGTGCTGTGCGAACTCGCTGGTTTTAAACCCCACCAAAACTAAGGCTGTTTCTTTTTTCCGTAAGGCAAATGTTGTTGTACATCCTTGCACATTAGACGGCTTTGAAATTTCAAGATCTTCTGTTGTGCGTGACCTTGGCATTTTGTTCGATTCACGCCTGAACTTCAACTATCATGTTTCAAAGGTTATAATGATTCTTTGCGAATCCTGGGGATAATTGCACGCATTACCCGTGACTTCCGGAATTACAACTGTATACTGAACCTTTTTCGGGCTTTGGTTCTATCACGGTTGGACTTTTGTTCTACGGTATGGAATTCTTTGGGTGTTAGTCAGGCGCTCAGGTTGGAGTGCATGCAGAGACGACTTGTGAGAATTGTCTACGATCGCCACATTGGACGGAGTGCTTTTTATGATTATGTGCTTCTTTTGGGCACCCTTGATCTTTTGCCTCTTTCAACTAGGCGACAAGTTCGCGACATGGTGTTTTTATATAAGTTGTTCAATTCTGTTTTTGATTCCCCAATGTTATTGAGTAGAATATCAATTCATGTCCCCAGTGACAAAACAGGTCTACTCCTTTTTTTTACCCCTCTTATCTAGAGTCCATTCCCCCGCTGACACGGATGATGCTCATGTACAACAAGTATTTTAACCCTCACGTGGAACTTTTTTATACCTTTGTAAAAAAGTTCAAGAATATAGTATTGTGGTTAGGATTGCCGTGTAGTTTGTTTAGTTCGGTGCTGTTTTATAATATGAAGTGTAACCCTAAAAAGGCCCCCTAAAGCTGTTTGGGAAACACAATAAAACTCTGACTGATTGATTGATAACCAGATAAGGGCGGCACAGGCTTTTGAGACCAGGTTCAGATCTCCATTTCGATAAAAGAAAACGTGGGTGAGGCTGCTTGGAGCACTCAAATGTTTTCTAACCGCCTCCTTTCTTGGTGCGCATGCATTGGTCAGGCTGCCTCTGCCGCGAGGTAGTCTGATTGAAGTCTTTCCTAGTTAAAAGTCGGAACCCAAACCAGATGTGTACCTAACCCCTTTTTCTACCCCTGCAAAAAAAAAAAAAAAAAAAACATGCCCCGATTCACGAGAAAGCACGTGTGGTTCTCATTTGCAGTGTTCATAGAATTCGCTTTTTTTTAAATTAAGAATATATGACTTGGAGAGTCTTTTAGGCACTCTCCCCCAGAGGGCAAATATTCTCAAGGTCCTGTTTATAATTAGAATGTCATGTTTGTCATAAAGGTAGAATGAATGCAGACACAGGGGGGCCCAACCACTGGCCGTTGATTGACGCTACTAGGATGAATGCGTGCACATCCACACAGAGAACGCAGTGACGTAAAGCATGCATTCGGCGTCTAACTTGGCCAGCTTTTTTTCGGTTGAGATGTCATTCATGCGGAAACCGCAAAATTGTGAGCCCACAATGAACACTTTCGTCCAGCTTATTTGTTGAGTTTCCAGAAAATAACAATCCAAGTGTCTCTTCACTTGTTCCCTTGGAGTTACGATACTCATCCTCCCAACCACGACGTGTGCCTCTAGAAGACTGATTAGCTGCTTTTGTATCTGAACGGAAACTGAGGACAGTCTTGCCAGCAGCATGAGGTAGGCTCGATGCTTGATTCAAAGTGACCCAGCTAAGTGGCCAGCTGTTATTACTGCCAGGTTTCGCGATAAATGAGTCGTGAAAAGGTCAACGTATTTTCACTGCCAGACGGAAACGTTTTCGTTTCCGGAAGGAAGTACAAAAGTGAGAAACGCTTTATGCGCGTAAGGCTGCGAATGAGGAAGCGTACGAGCGGCACTTGTAAATCTAGGCGAAGTCCGGGGCTTCGTTTACTCTTTCATGCTTTAATGTGCAAACTATATTTGATTCCGAGCCGCCGGACTTCGAACACCACGGGCGATCTTTCCGACAGAAAGGGGGAAGATGGAAATGTTCGTGCACACGAAAACGGTATCGAACACCAGTACTCCGTGGCGATATTGCTGGATCACTCTAATTTTCTATGTATTTTTTTTATTCACTTTGTCCCGAATGCAGCATTCGAAGCACGTTGGTTTCGTAATGCTCCAAACGTGTCTGCAGATATATTTTGTCCGACCAATGTGACCGTCACACAAGAAATACCTCAGACAGTCTGCGGATATTTTTTTTTTTTTTTCTACGAGGTGTTGGCAGCGTGCGACCGCGACTCTAGAGATCCCATAGAGTAAATTTGCAACGTATGTAGAGACGTGCTTTAATGACATCACCGGGCGAAGATCTATTATGATTATTATGATGGTTAGGGGCTTAATGCCGGAGGACCACAATTAGGGACGCCGAGGAACACACCAGTCGGAGGAGAGCTCCGAGGCGCCGTGTCACAACTATGCGAAGCGCAAGTACGTCTGCTTCTTTTGCAGGGGTTGTGGTGACGTCAGAAGGACGCGGAGCTCTCATTGGCTCTCATTGAAGGATAGTGGGTAGAGCTCGAAGCAAGCTGCCTTGAGGTTCACCCACTATCCTTCAATCAGAGCCAATCAGAACTCGGCGTCCTTTTGACGTCACCACAACCCCTGCAAAAGAAGCAGACGAACTTGCGCCCCACATACGGCAGCGAACTTTGCGAGTGAACTAAACTTGTAGAAATAGTCAGCTAATAACCTTGAAATTGCGTTAGCTACAAATAAAATTTATAGGTTAAAGTAATTTTTAGCAAAGTTGTTACGTTTGGACAACACCTTTTCCTTTTTTTCACTGAAAGATGGAAAAACTAAAAGCGTGACGGCAGATAGAGTTTGGGCAGTACAGCCTGTTTTCGACGAGTTACAACAAGTTTGATGGTGTGAAATAAATGCTGGAGAAGCTCATATACAAGAGGAAAAATAAAAAAAGCGCGACATACCGTTTTTGTGTTTTCTTTTTTTTGTTCTTGTTTTTAGGTTTGTTGCTTGGCTTACAGGTTTTGCAACATGCGTGGCGCCATTGCCAATGAAAAGCGCGGGGAAACTTGAATGTTGATCATACAAAGGACGCGGTATTCGCTGCAAACACGATATGACAGGATTATCTGTGGACACGCCTCTCTCTTGTACGAAGCCTGTTTGATTCCTACTTCTCTGCAGACAGTTCTTGTACGACTTATGTGATAAAAACGCCACACACAAAAACAATTGTATGGCAAATTGCTGGGCAATCGTGTCGCATACGTGAAACGTTCTAGCATCGCGTGACGTAAGGATCACGTGACGTCAATTTCCTCGCTAAATTTAGCGGCGAAACTGAATTTGGAGTGTGTGTAGGACACGGGACGTTAATTTTCCAGCTAAAATTAGCGGGAAAATGGACGTCGTGCGACTTATACACTAATACGACTTTCCCGCTAACTTTAGCGGAGAAACTGAATAGGTGTGTAGGTCTGTGATGTCCCATAATGCAACGCTGCGCGCGTTGCATGATGGGACGTCGCAGGCCATGGCTTCCCGAAATGCGGCTTCACGACATCCGGTAGCAACTAGCCAAAAACAAGCCAGTGTTTCCAGACTGTCTTTTGTACCGCTGTCCTAAAAAAAAAAAAAGAAAGAGCCGCAGCTTAAAAAAATGAATGACTGTACTTACCGCTCCTTCGTCCACGAAGTGGTCGAGTTTGGCGAAAAGTGCTGTTTGCACAGAATTCCTGCAACATACGCGTGAACCGAGAGTTTGGGGATGCGTTTCAACGTAGGGTCGTGAATCGATTAAAATTTTAGCCTATTAATACATGGCCTCTAATTGATTCATTTATCGACTTTTGTAAGAGCTGATAAAAAATATTAAAGTGTTTCGGATGTGTGAATACAGTACCATGATACATTTAGAGATCACGACGGCTCAGATTCAATAAGGTTGGCGATGCCGGGACTGTATGTCTTAAGAAAGACCATTTAGTTCATTAATTGGTTTGCACGGCATGCATTCAATTACCATGACCGATGGCTGAAGTAGAGGACTGGAAGAAGTTAATACACGTGTTCACTATCTTAATATGACAGACACAAAATATTACAGAAGAAAATAAACGATCTTACATATTACTTCATTCTTCTAGAGATATTTTTGTTTTGGTTTTTTTATATTTCAGGGATGGAACTGGGCAAAGTATCTTTAGAGCAATCTTGGGAGCAGAAAAAACTGCAGTTTGGAGCAGGCTGGGAGCAGCAAACACGAGGTCTTGGAGCAAGTGGGGAGCAGCATATGAGTTTCAAGAATGTTGAAAGAGAGGCTAACTGTCACCTGGTTTTCAAAACTAAAAAAAAAATATGGCATGCAAATAACTGCATGTGAACTTAAGGGTAGTTTCAATAAACTTTTAGGTGCAAATATTTTTCACAAAATTACGTGCTAAAATGCACAAAACATATCAAGGAAAACTACACACGACAGAGTGACACGTGATAAAACCGACTTGGAAGAAGGTCAATATAAACAGGTACAAATAGCTTTCATTGCCCAGCATTGATTAGTAAGGTGTACCAAAAATAAAAATGCAGATACAAAAATGGTTTTTCATTTTTCAGTGACTAAAATAAGATAATAATTGTCCATGTTCATATAAATCTATTAGGACTTCGTCCATTGCTCAGGGATGCACTTCACTTTTTCGAGATTCTGAGCCAATTTCGCATTAGCCTCCGCTAACAGCACTTCATTGTCCAAACTCAATCCTCTCCATCGCCTTTTTTTTTTTTTGAGATCCGATTTTATTATTGACCGCGCGTGCCCAAGCATAGTCCGCGAACAGATTATGCGTTGTTCAAGTTGACGGTCTTCTTCTTGAAGACGAGCTCTCTTCGCACTCGCTTCCCTCGCATCACTGTTCTTCCTCTTCTGCCTCTCGTCGTCTTGCTTTTCGACCTCTAGCCTTTCTTTGTAAACTTTATGGGACTTCTTCACAGCTTGCAGCAAGTCTGCTGTCAAAAGCACTTCCGGGACATCCCTGCCAAATCGCTCGAGGTAGCTCTCTACTTCGCGCATACCGTCCTCAAAGCGAAATCAGCGCAATCACGATCTGACAGCTCGTATCTTGCTCCGTCATGCGCCTCACTGCTCGCCCGCCTTTATTACCAAGTTTTCTGCGCTAGGCCGTGGGGCGGACCAACGCGAGCTGCAGGATTGCAATAGTCACACGTTTGCTCCACTATTCAGATCTTCAGCCGAAGTGATTCCAGGACTTCAGAAAAGCACGGTGAGCATGCAGCAACGGCAGCTAACGTTGGCGGCAGGTGTAGCGGCAGCAACCTTCAGATACAGATCTCCGGATTCGGATCCACTGGCGTCCCATTTGGGCGGGAAGTTCCGGTGTCAATGTTGGCAACAGAAACTGCGAGACGGCTAATTTCGACGAGGCTCGTTTATAATTTCAGTTTGGGTGCACCTTAGCGCAGTTTTGTTCTTATTTATACTTTTGTATCAGTGTGGCGCCTGAAAAGTCATTAGGCGCACAGTGGCGCAATTGGCGCAGCAGTTCCATCCCTAATGTTTAAATGCGAGACAGTGGACAAAAATATCAGCGCAGTACTTTATTGATTCCTCACTTAAAACAGAACATAATTTCGATAAGATTAAACGCGTACACTCCAGTAGAAAACTGTCTATAGTTGGTGACTGGCTAAAAGTTCAGGGGAAATTCCTCCCACCTCTTTCTACTTTAGCAGGGCGAATGCTAGAGAGGAGGCGACCTCCTCTCCAGCCTTAGCTCTGCTAAAGTGGAAAGGGGTGGGTGGAGCTCCCTTTCAACTCTTAACCCGGCACCGTCTAGCAAATGATAGTAGGGGGGGGGGGGGGGGGTTCATTTGAAGTTGACCAAACTTATCAGAGTGTGTATGTGTTAGGAGGGGGGGGGGGGGGGGGCTCATATCACTTGGGCCATGTATATAACACGGCTACATGTGGACCTCACTTGTGCAATTCTTATATGGTCATATATGGCATTTCTGTAGGGGGTTTTTTGTCGCTTTTTGGGGGGTCGCACACTGAAAGTTTGCCACCCCTTTAACTACATTTGATTTCCAGGAAGCAATAGGCTATTTTTCGGGATATGACGCGTCATCGAGCTTTTCTGGCGTAAACCGATGAAATCCAGCCTACTGAAAAGAGCCGACGTGCATTCATACGACGCGCCTTATCCCATAATACTACACAAGAAAAAAGGTATAAAAATTAAAAATTGATTAGTTTTAATATTGCACTACACAATTTTAAGGGATCCGAGACCATCTCCCGCATCTCATACACGTATCAGACACGTAAAGCACAAAACAAAAATAATGTCAGTGATGTGCGTCGCATCTATTTAATTAAAATATCTTAATTTGAAAGTTATTAAAGATAGGTAGAATAAAGCAATGCATTTTATGTGGCAGTGAAAGTAGAATGAACAACCATGGTCAAATATTAAATTGACCAGCGCGTTCATCATTGCGAAAAATGCTTATACTATGTCATATGGTTCGTTTATTACTCTAGGATGTAAATAGTTTAGCTGCATAAGGTTTTTTTGTTTTATTGTCGTTTTTTGTTGTTATTATAATAGGAAGTTTACGGATAGACAGTTCAATCCCGCGATGGTCAGACTAACTTACCGGATTCAACTTGAGAAATACCATTTTTAGATGCTTCGCGACGCAATCGTAGATGGCATCCTTGTAGTTGTCTCTACCCTGAAACGTGATGGGCTGAATTTAATCGCTTATTTGGAAGCGTTGGATCAATTTTTTTCAGTAGTATGTTGGTTGAGTCCTAATATTCAGTCGCTTGCTTATTTATGAAACTTATAACTTACACTTGTGCCCCATGTGACTGTTCGTGTTTTTTAGGTGTATATATTGAGTACGCATATAAATGTGTCAGTCGTTTGTTTTTTCATGTATCTGTGTATCTTTTTTTTTCTAAAATTGTGTGTACATCCTGCAACTACGGAGGGATGAAGGCCTCAAGCAGGCAGAGATGCCTATCCTCGACCCCACTACCGCGCTTGGCCCATGAAAATCTAAATAAACTTCAATTCAACTCAATTTAATTCAATTCAGTCAGCGCGTCGGATGGAGAAAGGTGCCTGTACTCTATCCCATGCATGCGTCCTCAAACTTGGTTCCCAGGAACCCAGTGATTCCCCAAATAGCATCAAAGTTTCCCCGAGTTTCTAAATTTCTTCGACCGTCCCTAACCCTGAGCAAAGTGGTTTTCCAGTTTGAGCACTCTCCGAGTCACCCACTGACGCATAACTATGAGTCAAACATTGCCTAGAATGCGCAATTGAGTTGTTTACAAGGTCTGTGAACCTCTGCGCTTCTTTATGGCGTCAATGCCAAGACCGGGAAAGGTTCCCCTTTGGTGATGGGCAGGCTTGAACCTACAGAAACAAGCGAAGAAAGGACGTCCTTCCTTCGTTTGTTTCTGTAAGTTCAAGCAGGCCCATCGCCAATATGTACCAACTAGTGCAACTAAAGCCTGCAAGAGGTTTCTCGGCTGCCATTCATGGCAGTTTGGGGTTCCTCGAGACTTATTAGTTCGACAACTTAAGATATACCAAGGATTCCGTGTTTTCTGAGTTTATTTCTCGTGAAACTCGGAGGGTCCTTTTCGGAATTATTTTTAGCTAAACATTCAGTTTATCAAAGTCAGTTTTTTTTTAGATTTTTAATATTTTGAAGTTTGGAGTTAATTGTATTTACGTTCCCAATTTTTTAGAAATTAAGAAACAAAATAAATAATATTCGGGTATCATGACATGTTGTCCTGAAGGGATCTTGACGAGCCTTTTGTCAGTAGTTCGAGATTTCAAAGGAAACTCAAGGGATATGTCCTAGGGACTACTGACCCTGCAGCTTCTTATAAAGTTTATTTGTAAAACACCGTCCTTTTTATCTTTATTTTGTCGTTGTGACCTCGAAATTCGGAGTCTTCGGATAAATCTGAATTGAGAAAATACTTACCGGCGAGTGTTCTTCGGATTTTTTTGTCTTATTATTTACCGGAAAACACGGAATTTTAGCTATACCTCACTATACTCGTTGTCACGTCAAGAAAAAAATGAAGTTTTTCGCTCATTACGCATGCGCTGCGCAAAGTAGTTCTTACAAGATTTGGTTCTCGAAGAAGGAAACGATGACTTTGGCGTTTGAAAAGTGCACATGTCTCGATAAAATGACATAATGCTGCTCTACGACGCACCTACATACATCTTGATTCAACGCATGAAGGGGAAAATTAGTACCGTAACGCGAGGAGCTGGACTACTTTTACTACGGTTTTTGGGGTTGCACCGACGTCAGTTGGTCAGACATAACAAGAGAAAGGGCGCGTGATTGTGCAGTCACCACCACGTTAATGAGACGCTTTTGGCCACCAGAAAGTAGGGCGGACTGACGTCACGTGCAAGCCATGTACTGTTGCGCGCAGTGCTGTCGAAGCCACGGGCGGGAGAGAGAGGGAGAATATCTGCGTTTGTGCGAATATTGTTCGTCGTGCTAATCTCCGAGGGGGGCAAAAGCGACGTATGGGACACACAAAAGAGGTTTCGGGTAAAAGTTGAGTTCCTCCTTTCCCTCATCTTCAACTGTTCGGGCTAAACTCTCACCCCTGTACCTTTGGTGAGGGCTGTCACGCTCTTTGCCTCCGTCGCTCTGTTAGGCTCCAGGGGGCCGTGTCGTTCGCAAAGAGCATTTTTGTTTTGTTTTGTTTTTTTATCCAGGTGACGTCATGGGGTCTAACTTTCGCATTTTACCACCACCGCGAAAGCGAACGTCCCATTCTCACTGGGTTTCAGGTTTCTGCGATGCGTAGTTGATTTAGGCGGGCCGCCAAGCCGGGTTTCATTTTCTCGATCCGACCCGGTATACTTGCGGATCTTCAATATCGATAATAAAGAGCGGGTGTTTCATTAAACCGGTTGCGCTGCGGCGTACCTCGTTCTTAGAACGCCAATGAATGGGCCCCACGCTTGAATCGGCGAATAAGTGGTTTTCGGTTCCAGCCTTTTACGATCCAGATTCAAGGACACCTGTACTAAAAATAACTTCACCGTGTGATATGTTCAGTACCTCTGTCTCCAATACAGTCCGGTGTTTGTGAAAGCAGAGGCGGAACAGCAGGCATACCTTCGAAATTCCCTGGAAAGAGGATATACCTTTTTAGACAGTAATACATCATCAGCGTCCCCCGCCGCCCCCCCCCCCCCCCCCCCCCCAAAAAAAAAAAAAAAAAATGTACAGGGTGTTTTTTTACTGCAAGAATAAACGATTGCCCATATGTAGCGCTAGCAGTCCGAACCATGCATATGCCAAAGTTTCAGAACTAACCTTTATCTTATTAGAAAGTTAAAGGGCCCATGAAACGAATTTTGGACTGCAATGAATCAATTTATATTGGTATTTTACTAATAGCACATCGTTCAGTGGGCCAAAAGAAAAAAAGTAGAAAGTCAAAAGCCTGACTTTCGGTACGAAAATTGGAAAACCACAGCGGACTATTTCGTACCTCCTTCCCTTCGTAAGCTCGCTGCCTTTTCTCTGTGATACATCCGCGGACCCCGCAGCGCGTCATCGGGACCCCGCAGCGCGTCACCGGGCCCAAACGAACGTCACACGATACCGGAGCTCACTTAATCCGTTCACCCCTAAGCTGACATTGTGGTGGAAGCTACGCGCTTGCCGGACCACTCAGCCACCTCCCTTTCATCACCTGACCTCATTCTCTGCGCGTGGGTATGCGCGAGAGAGCGTGATCACGTGGCAAAAGTATGGCTGGCCCAACGAGCACGTAGCTTCCACAGCACTGTCAGCTTTGGGGTGAACGGGGTGGGAAAGCAACTTTTGTCTGAATTTTGAGCGACGGCTAATCTTCTAGGGGGAGAATGGCTGTATCCGGATTAGAGAAACGAGAGCCCGAGCAAGTGGTGACTCCCCCTTTCCGTCTTCTGGAACTGTTTGGTAGAATGCGCGATTTGTGAGTTGAGGAGGAAAGCTAAACAGGAAAAAGTTGGAAAAGCGTTTCATGACTCCTTTAAAGTGATTTTCTGAAACTTTAAATGGCAAAATGGGGTCAGTTTTTTTTTTTTTTTGGTAACTAGATCTATTCAGCTTTATTGTATTCTAGGGCACCGTCGGCGACCATTTTTCCCATTGAATATTTCCGCAAATCACCTCTAACTTCTCAATCAGAAAATTTTTAGTCCTGAAATTCTGGCATTTGACTCGAACACCTTGCGCTACATTTGGGCGGAAAATAAGCGCGCGGCGACGCAGTATTTTTTTTTTTCTTTTTCTGTTACAAAACGATTACCATTTTTTAACATCCTGCATTCGGACTGCTATAATTTAAAAGCACTCGACAACAATAAAAAAAAAAAAAAACATTGGCTTACTGTCTTCGTGACAGCCACAAATGGATGTCGTTAGTTTCATATAAAATCCTTGTGACAGATACCAGGGCCTCCTCGTGGAAGTGTCCACAAAATTTCAGCTCGCGATTTGAAGAATAAAGCATATAAAACGCCTCTGAAAATTTTAGTACTGCAACTCATTAAACGAGCCGTGACGTAACAGGATTTAATCAAAATGAAGCGTCCAACCGAAATGGAAATTCAAGCAGAATCGGGGATATATACGAATTGAATCGTCCAGCAGAATCAAAGATTCTAGCCGAATTGGGGATTTAGCCAAATTGAAGCTTCCAGCCGAATCAGACATTCTAGCCGAATCGGGGATTTAGCCGAATTGAAGCGTCCAGCCGAATCGGAGATTCCAGCCGAATGGAGCCGTCGGCCAAATGGACCCTTCAGCCGAATCGAGGTGAAACCCTCAAGGTTGGTAAGGAGGGGATCTGCGAAAGGCGTTACACAACGATTAGTGGCTATTAGCCCCGAGAACATGGCGTGGCGCCACCTGACGGGTTTATCGTCGTGACGTAGGATGGGGGATCACGTGACCGTTTTCTACACTCTGCGTCAAGGGTGGAGTGTCTCGGTCCCCTTTTGTTTAATACTACGGGTGTTGAAGGATTCTTTAACCCAATTTTTGTTTTACTCGACCCCATCAAGCTCCTAAATCGGCTACCGTACCTCCGGGGAGCCGGTGAGCCGGTTGCAGGTGAGCAGGGAACCGGTCGCTGCAACCAACTTGTTCACGTTTCGGCGGTTGTCTCGCGCACCGCAATGAATTCTGACGAAGTGCGACCTACTGTTGAAGGTACGCGAATTTTTTTAACTTCTATTCGACCGGGCACCCTGTTACAACTGTGTATCCCTTTTCAGTTGTGCTTCCTGTAAGTAGCATCAATGCGTTTGTGAAAAAGGCCCACGAGACATCCCGGCTGCCGCTCGAGGGCGAAAGAGTTTTTGAAGCGGGACGCGTGTTCTCCTGCAGCATCAAGAAGCTGGATAAGGATTGCTACACGTTCCTTGGATTCGTTCTCCAAACGTCGGCACTCACTTCGGACCTGCACGAGCTGAAGATGACAATGAATGGATGAATGATGTGATGCACGGATGCGTGGCATCACTCGCTGCGGAAACGTTTCGTGTATGTCGCTTACGAGCAAAATGCGAGATAGCGGCGATCTCTGACGTGCGCTGAAAGGATCCCTCCTCCTCCCCCCCCCCCCCCCCCCCCCCCCGCGCACACATACACACTTTTGTGGAGATTGTGGTGACAAGCGCACTGGGCGCTTGTCACTGGCTCCAGTTTAAACGATTTTGTGCCCAGCGTGACCGCAGACCTCTCTGGCGATTGGAGCGCGTGACATGTCACGTGCGAGATGGATGGTTGATTGTAGAAGGATTCCTTGCAGGCTTGCGCGCGCTCTGTCCGGTAGGTTTTATCAGATCGAAGGCTAGACTGTGGTGTATTCTAGTACACCATAGCTAGACGAAGGCTAGCTACGGTCACGTGACGTGGTCACGTTGGCCTGATAAGTGAGGAGAGTAAGGAGAAAAATGAGAAAGAGGCGAGGCGTCAAGAGAGCGTGGCTTGTGGAGGCTACGCGGCCGACGTCATGCCCTCTCCTACCCTTCTACCCTCCTTGGTGTGAACGGGATCGCTCGCGAACCGCATCCGCAATCGCTTCGCAAACGCGGATCCGCTTCCAGTGTGGATGCGCCATTCGGGCTGTCCAAAGAGGACACTGTTTTTGCAGTTCATAGCATTTCCTGTACTGGAGGTGGAGGTTTTCTTCCGGCTTTAACCCACTTTCTTTTCTTTTTTTTTCTTTTTTTTTTTGCCGGGGGCAAAGTTACTTTTTTTATTTCCGTTTTTAGACAGAGGCTAATAGAGTGCTCATCACGTGGGTCCGGACAGTCACCAACACGCCCTGCTGGCTGTCGTCAAGGCATCCGCTACCAACGCCTCGATAACAAAGCCGCGTAGTGCTGATAGAGATGTCGTCATCAGTGAAGGTCAACGCTGGGCACGGATTGGACACAACGATTGCGTCAACGTTCGGTTCAAACTTGACTCGAAGCCGAACACTGACGCAGCACTCGTTTCCGATCTCTGTCCAGATTGGAAACGAGATTGCTGCGAGTGCTTGCCTTCGCTGGTGACGCAAAAAATGTCAGCACTATGGCCTTGTCTTTTAAGCGGTGTTGCACCAACCTTCTGAAAACAAGTAATGGAGGAGACGACAGCGAGAAGGTGAGTTGGAAAGCCGTGCTGTTTTCGTGACTGATATCCTCACTGAATACGAAGTACGCTGTGCTGTTTAGACTATTTACAGAGTCCTCCTTAAAGTGTACCTTTTGCAGCTTCACTGGATGGAACTTATATTTTCCGACCAGTCTCGTGCCACAATGTTGCAGCGTCTTCGCACCGTAGTAGGCAGCTCTCGAAGTCTGCAGGACACCTGGCAATAAGAAGAAAGGGGTCACCTCTCGTCATTTCTTCAAGAACAGGAGTGCAGAGACAAAAGAATAGCGCTGAATCGATCCACCTATGCGGAGCACAAGTTCGTCTGCTTTTTGCGGTATTGCGATGATGTCAAAACGCCGAGCTCTTATTGACTGATTGAAAAAAAAGTAGTGGGTATAGACCTCAATGCATCTAACATTGAAGTCTACACACTATCCTTTAATTGAAAGCCATTGAGAGCTCGGCGTCGTTATGACGTCACCGCAACTCCTGTGCAAGAGGCAGACGATCTTGCGCTCCGCATAGGGTATCCACAATAAGCCCTGGGAAGGTCACTTTTCCCTCGTTATAAACAGAACGCTACCGAGTCATCCGCTTTCGGCACACGGGTGGTCGGGAAGGTGCTTAAATGTCCTTCTGTATACGGTGATGCCATTCTTTGTTGTACCAGTTGTTCCCGATGCCAAAGACACGCGCATACAAATCAAATACAAAAGAGATTATTATTTTTAACAAAGCGCACATGAAGACACACTAATCGGGACAAAGTAACAGATTAGCGTTTCGAACGCTGTTCAGCTTAAAACCGCCTCATCTGCCCTTTCTTTGTCTCGCAGCGCAAGAAGACAGTTAAGCGATACAAACTGTGCGGAGCGCAAGTTCGTCTGCTTCTCGCGCGGGGGTTGCGGGGACGTCAGAACGCCGCGCTCTGATTGGCTCTGATTGGAAGAGTATAGTGGGTAGACCTCAATGCTAACTGCCTTCAGGTCTACCCACTATTCTTCCAATCCGAGCCAATCAGAGCTCCACGTTCTAACGTCACCGCAACCCCCGCGCGAGAAGCAGACGAACTTGCGCTCCTGGAAGATCCTCCTTTCAAAAGTCCATCGAATACCATGGCGGTCGCCATTTTTTTAGGCAGAAAGCGTGTCATTGGATTTGAATCCTCGCCGAACACTGACGCGAACTCGCTCGTTTTCGATAACAGCTGAGCCGAGTTCCCGCCGGACGCTGGTGCAATCCTAGCTCGTGTCCAATTCACGCTGAGAGTATACGTGCCCTAGCAAATGCGGACAGGGATAATTGGCGCAGTCCCTTTTGAAAAGGCTCTATTCACCATGAAAAAACAGTGAGTGCGCAGGCGAGCTGGTGGATGTTGATCACGATGTAGAATACCCGAGGCTGTGGTAAAAGCTGGGAAACTTGGTCGACGAAAAAAGACAGGGGAAAAGAACGTCTTGAGACGGTATTTTCGCCTGTTATAGTGGGGGCTCACGCGGTATCCAAGCGCATGCGAAGGCACAGAGACGCAGCGCTTCGGCGTGCCAAGGAAGTGCAACAAGGTGTAAAGTTGGGCGAGTTGGTTGATGATGATATTGAATGGGTTAAAACCCCATTCGCATTGGCAGAGCTGTGCCTGAGTTTTTCCTTTTACTGGTCCTTCGTCTTTTTGCCCTGTTTTAACCCATTCAATATGCCAAAGAAGCTTTGATCACGCCGCGAGACCGGCGAAACTTGCTTTCGACGAGTTGCCTTTTTCCTGCGCCACTGCGCTTCCGTAAAAATTTTCACGTATTCTCAACGGCAAGTCTCACGGTTTACACAGGGTGTTAAAGAACTACTTCGGTGAATGACAACGAACGAGTAGAAAACTTGCCTTCAGCACGCTGCCGCCGGCATAAAAAAAAAAAAAAAAAAATGGCACGCAAGTTGGTCGTCCGGCGGCTTCACTCGTGCTGCAGCACCATGCGAGGATGCGCGATAGAGATCGGTGGCCGAGAGACTGAGGGGACATTTCGTAGCCACGCCTACTTCCGTTACACTTCGCTCCATCTATGGAGAATACGGACGCCACCTCCTGCCCCTTATAACCTGCTTGGGAAAAGGTGTATAGCGAAAGTTTTGCGGTATTTGCGACATCAAAGTTACGTACTGCCTACGAAAAGTGGTCATTTATAACATCAACAGAAGGTTTTTGAGCCAAAAAAAAGACTTATGCGCGAAAGAAAAGGAAATACGTGGGACTGCCAAGTGTTCCACGGCTACACGATAGGTGGCGCGATAGGTGACAGGGAAAGAGCTGGGTCAACGGGCGTGGCCTGCTTAACAGCTCGTGAATTACTACCATATACTACGTAACTAGGTCGTTTTAGAAGAACGTACGCAATTTTAGCGCACGCTAGCGCTAAATTTAGCGCTTGCGTTAGCGCACGCTATGCAAGAGTTTTAAAATAGCGTTTCTCTGCCGCAACGCAAAAGACCAAGCATCTCACGCTTGCAACGCCACCAAGATAGTCACAATTTTTTTTTTTTTTTTTTCACAGACGAATTGCTGTAACTTGAGAAAACAAGTTTTTTGGTCCGGAGTAACATTTTAGATTTGTTTAAACAACGGCCGCCTTGCCGGTCGTGGTTTAAACATGAGAATGTGACGTGAGCGGTCGTTTGGTTGTGTCCGCTTGCGCCGCCTCGGCAAGAGAGGTCTCGTATACTGACCTTCGCACACCGTACCTTCGCCGAAAAATGTTCCTGCGTCACAAGCATCAAGTTCCCGGTGATTGTTGCCCACATTACTGGATTTTCCAAACCAAGTGCAATATCGTTCCGAATTGAAATCGCAGTCGTGAGGATGCCGCCGAAGTCGCCTTCACGACACCGCCAAAGCCGCCGCAGCTATGGGGTCCTGGGAGCCGCCATTGTTTAACTGTGCTTGTCTTGGCTTTAGGCAACTTCTCATCACCAATCCTCAGGAGCGCAAAGACTCTTTGCGTACGCACGCAATTTCCGAAAAATAGCGTACGCCAAAACTGCACACGCAAAGCACAAAACGTGGTTAGCGTTCGGCGCAGGCGCAGTGGCGACGACACTTTACGTACGCAAAGCTTTAGCGTTAGCTATTCGAAAGCTCCCTACTTACACGTGACACGAATGCCATGAGCACGCCCCAGTTCGCCATCTTCGAGCCCAGCTGACGTCGAGGAGCGAGACGTGTGTGCTTGGCTCTCGGTTTGCTTCGATGTACGACTGTATTATTCTGTTTTAAGTCAGCCGTTAGCAGTATTTATTCTGCCTCATGTTTGTTCAGGAAATACAGTAGGTTAGCTCCCGGTTACCTTGTCGATTCTCCCTCCATACGTGCGGCGACACGAGTCCGCTCATGCGCATCGCGTATGCTCGGGGACCGGTGCGTCGAGCAAATTTAGACATCTTCAAATTTCCTTAATAGTTTCTCTTTTTTATTTTTTATTTTTATTTTGGGCGGGGCACGACGACATTTTTTAATTCGCAGCTGACAAACGTTGGTCCGATTTTCGGGTCAGCGAGCGCAGACAGGTCAGTACTTTACAGAATGCCATCGACACACGAGATCTTCTTGACTGCAGCCGTATTTTCTAAGGAAATTGTCCGTTAGATTGTAAAAGGAGCTAAAGCCGAAATGTTCGTTTTACGAAATTTTATTTTTTAAAAGCATTTCTTGTCCACCATACGTGAGCGTGTCAAGATTTCTTGCTCGAAGCGATACTCCTAAAATGGGGTGATCGAGCCCTGCATGCCTTCTGCGATCCTCAACCGAGACATTTAATCAGTGAGGCAGCGATCCTGTCGTCTGAACATCTTCGAGGAAGCCGGAAGGTTTCGAAATAAACTTCGAGCGGCCCAGCGTTAGACGACTACCCGCGAATAGTAAGCTACCGCGTTTTGAAATCATAGATTTCAATTCAATTGACTTGCCGTTCCTAACAGTGCTGAGTTCCCGCATGCGTCACCGTATCACTACATACAAATTAATGAGAGACAAAAAAAAAACGAACAAGCTTTTTTGAGGGCTTGAATTGAGCTAGTTGGTACAGTACATACTTCGTATTTGTCAGCTTGAACTTGTGTAGAGAGAGGAAGGATTAAAAGGAGGGAAGACACCAGCTGACCATTAACTTACTTTAGTGAAGGAACTTTGTCTGAAGAGTAAGAGGATAGTAAAAAAACAAAGACGTAGTTTCTTCACTAAAGCAAGTTGATAGTCAGCTGGTGTCTTCTCTCCTTTTAATTCTTCCTCTCTCTACACAAGTTCAAGCTGACGAATACGAAGCTTTTTTATACGTAAAATAACATTATTGGAAGTAATCAAATTAAGTTCCAATTCATTTTGGTTTGGGCAGGAAGACAGGTAAAATAATCTGCACAGCGTATAGCATGTAGGATGTCTTTTACTGATCATGGTCGCATTATGGTCTGGACCACTGCAGGATCAGCAACATATATCTTTATAAGCAAGCAGCTGGTTCAAAAGCATGTGTCCCACGAGATCAAAATTACTTATCATTATTTAAAAACCCCTACGCTTATATGTTCGCAACTGTCGCGACAGCTCCATCTTGTAAAAAAAGGTTAACGTCAAAATTCTTACGTCTCAAAGTTTAAAGCCTGCCGAGGGCGGTTACCTGACTCTCATCAACAAAACTAAGATGTTTGAAATATACCACATTCTAATTTGAGTGTAGTTTAAGTAGAGTTCATAATTGTAAGTACACAACAATATGCCGAAAATATACAGTTCTTTTTTTTACTTATACCACTAAAATATATTTCTGAAAATCTTTTTAAAATACTTTTATTTAGACTACATTTGAAGTAATCTTCATGCGCTCTGAAATATGTAAATATAAGTAGGCACAGAATAGCTTTCACATAGATTTCTTAAAATACTAATTAATTTCATGCAAAATATGCTTCAACTCTAATAAAATGCAGCGATCAAGAATATGTGTAGAATACTCCTAAAATACCTGGAAATCGTAAATACTGTTGTGTTATACTCTAAGTATCTTTTGACTGCAATACTTTGTATTGCAGTCAAAAGACTATTGCAGTATTGAAACTTTGATAAGTACCAATACTGCAATATGAACTTCAAAACACTGTTTTCCCTTTGGCATACTCCCGAGGAGAAGATCGACTACTTGGAACCTTAATAAGTGCAGAGGTAGTCACCGGCCAAATGATTACCTTCAATATGTTGTCTATATAAGGCTCTGGAGTAGTTAAAAACTCTGATTCAGGTATTCAGGTTTTCAGTGCGTCATGGTGTGTGTGTTTGTGTTCGTTTCTAATCTGTAGTTCTGGGATGTATGTAGTAGTACCTTCAGATACCACAGGGAGACCATTTACTAACAAAATCCCCCCCCCCCCCAAAAAAAAAAAAATTGTGTAGCCGATTTTTAATACACAAATGGCATCTTGAGGGGGAAGGAGTTATATTTTTGGTCTATCTAAAATCATTTCTGATTAATATTTACGATGTACATTGAATACCTTACGCGCGTATTTCGAATGTGGACAAAATAATACAGAATGAATACAAAATTAATATGCATATTCAATATATTTCAACTATGTTTCAAGTACAGCCTCTTTTTGCTAAGGGCAATCTGGTGAAGAAGGAAGACCAGCGAAGCTGTACTATGGTGGGAATGAAGTAATGGCCGGCCGCAAGTCGGCAAGCCAGAGTGGAAAGGCTTGAAAGCTTGCCGCCATCTATAAACGGCGGCAGCAACCAAACAACCGGCAGGCCGGTTGTCTGGTTGCCGCCGTCGCTTATAGATGGCGGTAGCTGTCCGAGGTGTTGTGTCGACATTTATTTGCTGGCGGTCACGATCCTGGGGAAACTAGCCCTTAACAGCTCCGCTGTGAAACTCTGACGGTTGCGGTTGGAACATTCAACAACACAACAGACCGTTTTCTAACCAGAAAAACTAAGAAATGTATGCCAAATCTCTAGGCAATTGCGATGCATACGTGAAACGTTCCAGCATCATAAACATTTTGCGATTCTCTGAGTTTTCAGACGCCTACGCTCACGGCGCTCTTCGTTAGACAGTTTGACGCGTACCATGTGTGCACTTAAAGGGGCCCACCAACAATTTTTTGACTGGTTTGAAGTTCGCGCTGAAACGGAGCTCCATGAAAGCAGGAACACCGAGGGAAAAAAATATTACAGAAATTCGCAATATTTTGTGAGTTATTAGCAAATTAAATATTGCAGAAAACAACATTAAATAAGCAAAACATTTCGCTTCATGACGTAAAAGGAAACAGTTTAGCGATTGGAGCAAAGTGGTTGGCCAATTGGACGCGAGTTTGGTTGATAGCCCGTCCGTGGCCCGTCGGCCCGGTCGGCCATTAGGCCTCGCTGCAACCATCGTAGCTTTGGAATCGGGTTGCCATCATCGATGAATTTACCGGGCTTATCGGATTTTGAGCGCCGAATTCTTAAAAAGGAGTGCGGAGCTGGGCGTCGCGCCGTACGAGGACACACCACGCAAGCGCCGCGACGCACTCTGCCTCGGCTCCGGTGGCGGAGTTGCGGGACACGAGCCTTCCGCGGCTGTCGAAGCGGACTGAGGAGGTACTCCGCCGCTGGGAGGCGCGCATGAGCGACGAGGCGTTGTTTTCGCCCTTTTTGAACTTTAATTTGCAACTTTATTAGCTCTATAAAAACGACTTTTTAGAGAAATAATGACGGTTAACGTGTGATATACTTTATTCCGCTTCAAAATTTCTGGGACGGCTCTCGCCAATCACGAAACCCAGTGAATGTGACGTATAGTGAAAGGGAGCGCCGTTATGCGCGCGCATTCGGCACCTCGCGGCGCCACCGTCGGAGGAGGTGTTTCCGAGTTGTCAAATTAAAATATGATGCGCTAATATTTTTAAACTCTTTCGTTGTCCACTGGGTTTCCGGGACCACTAGCGTGGAGAAACCGCAAAAAAAAAGTAGACGCTCAAATACTGTTGGAGGGCCCCTTTAAGAGTTCCTAGAATGAAGCGATCCTACCGATAATCTGCCTGATAAACCTGGCGATCTTGCAAAGCTTTCCATACTCTCGAGCTCCTCTCCCTCAGTGAGCACAGGTGATCGAGCTCCTCCTCGCCTAAGCCTTTGGTCACATGACATTCCCCGTTAACCAATCAGCGTCGAGCACCTCGTCACTCTTCCTTTCTCACCCGACAACCAATCAATGTCGAGCCTCGCGGCCACGCTTTAATCCAGGCTTCACGAAATGCCGAACACCTAGCTAAAGAACGTTTCACGTTAAAACTAACGTTGGCATACAAAACATGTTGCCCTGCATGCGCGCGCGTGAGGTGCCGAATCAGTAATAGCGGACAGGCGCGCGTCGTTCGCACGGCGTCCGTCGTTGCTAGGCAGTTGCTAGGCGCGACGTCACACCCTATCTATGGCTCTGCTCTCGTCGGAGGATATTTTAAGAGCTTTCAAGGCACACGGTTCTAAGCAGTCACAAGTGTGTGAGCCCGCCATAATGCTCTGTCGTGAACAGCGTTTAAAGTCTCGCACCGGTGGCAGGGGCTTTATAGCGCGCATATTACACTAAACCAGTGGTTCTCAACCATCGATGTTTCGCGGACCCCTTGTGGATCGGCGGATACGATGGAGGACCCCGTTCATGGTGAGAGGAAGAGAAAGGTATAGGTTAAATATAATAACGATTAATTAAAGGGATATAACTAAGGGCTAGTGTGAAGTAGACCTCTCTTATGGACATACACCCGAGAAAACTCGCCCGAAAGCTGGAACATTTGTTCTCGACCTGAAAGAATACTACTTTTATTGCCGGGGCTTGACTGATGAGGCAGGGCTTCGCAGACCCCTATAGTACCTTCGCGGACCCCCATTTGAAAACCACTGCACTAAACGATCGGGATCGAGACGGAGCTGTTCTACTCATCGTTTTGGGTCAGCTCCCACTCCAGACCTTCATCCGGATTCGACCGGAAGCCAGCCTAGCCAGCCCTCAGCGCGCACACGTGACTTCCTTTCTCGCCGGGCATCTCACATCTCGGGTGTAGAAAAATATGTCCCCGGAAAAAATGTCCCCGGAAAATATGTCCCCGGAAAAAAAAAAAAGGCCCCAGGTGGAAAGTAGGAAAAAATGTCCCCAAAGGTTTCTCTATCTCTGGGTTTCCCTGATCCTCATGGCCTTTGGATGGTCCGGTCATATGTCCTTGGGAAAATAAACACCCTGTGGCAAGTAGAAAAAAACGGCCCAAACAAATAAGGAAATATACGATTCCCAGAGGTACACATCGCGACACTCTTAGCGCGAACACGACATCCGCGCATTTTCACATTTTACTCAGAAAGAATATTCGTGGGAACGAAATTTTACCGTGTACGTAATATCCCCAAATTAAAAAAAAAAAACTGGCGATCGCTTGTTTGTGCTAACTAAGTTGCGCTTTTTACCTATTTGGAAATGGTACACAAGTAGCTCTCAAATTTCCCCAAACACAATAATTTGGTTTGGGCTAGAAGTGCTATAAATGTTTATATCACAATGAAAAACAAACAAAAGCAGTTGAGATGCAATGTTACAAAATCAGGAATGAAATGACACACTCTAGATTCATTCACGTAAGTAAAAGCGGATCGTACGGTCGATTGCCTCAGTGGCGTACCTTTGCAGAGGTTGTAAAGACAACGCTGCATTTCGAGAAAAAAAAAAACAGGAAAGCGGAAAAAATATTTCTTTGGGGACATTTTTTCCTACTTTCCACCTGGGGCCTTTTTTTCCGGGGACATATTTTCCGGAGACTTTCTTTCCGGTGACATTTTTTCCGGGGACGTTTTTTTTCCGGGGACATTTCTTCCGGAACCCTCACATCTCGCCTCGGAAGAATTCGTAATGGCCGCTGGCGAAGTGGCGCCCGCTTCACTGCTGCTGCTGCTGGTTGATGACAGTTCGTCATCAAGTTGCACGAGCAGAGCCTCCTCCAGCAGCAGCGGCTCGAGAAGCACGACGAAGAGGAATGCTTGTATGTCCCGCATGAATTGGACTGCCTTTTTCGGACCTCCGCAGAAGAGGCTGAAAGTCTTGACGTACCTGGACATTATTCACGAGTATTCGGATGAAGAGGCAAGTGGGCGACGCTGAGGCAGAGCGCTTATTGAGACACGCATCTTTCACATCATGATTAACTTCGCTCGTGGGCATGGGTGTACCAACCGGGGGGGGGGGGGGGGGGGGCAAGGGCCCCCCTTGCCCCCCCCCCCCCAAGTTTTCATGTGTTTTGCCCCCCCCCCCCCTGAAACAGCCGCCACTGGGCAGGGCAAAGAGATACCACGGGCACTACCCCCTGACCCGGGGGGGGGGGGGGGGGGAGGGTCTGGTTTGCCCCCTCCCCCCCCCCTCTCAAAGACAAGTTGGTACGCCACTGCTCGTGGGTTGAACACGTGTTGTTATAGTGCCGCGATTGCGAAAACATGTTCTTCGACATCGGGGACCGCGGGAAGGGGATTCCCGAGGTGAATGACGGGAAGGTATCCGCCGATCCCGGAGGAGTGGTCATGTTCCACGGTGCACTTGGAGGCGAAGCGACTCCGTTCGGATCGCGTGCTCCTTCTCGGGTCGGGTCTATTGATCCTGGCGCGCTCCAAAACGACCAGTGGAATTCGCCATAACATGCACATGCGTCCAAAGGCTGACACAGCCTCACAACCGAACGCTGCGTCTGAAACACCCTCAAATAATTTATGTTGTACCTATGGGTTTAGTTCTTAACGTCACGGCTAGGGGCGCCACGGTTGGATCTACTCCCCAAAGGGGGTCTCAGGCCCCCCGTCGAAATTCGGGGGGTTTCTGAGATCCCTCGAGACTCCACTGACTTTAAACACTGGCCGTGAATACGGGTGGTGCTGTTTAGAAAGTACACAACGTCACAAATTTATGTAACCAAAATAAAAAAAAAAAAAACAAGGGACTATAGTGAACGGAACTGATATACTTGCGGCCATTACACGGGTCTGCCAAGACACCTGGATACCCGATGCGCGCGATAGTTTGTACTTACTAAAGTGGTCGTCACACGCTGAAAAGGACGCGTTCGCGTCCCTGGTACGGCAGAGACCAATAGCGAAACACAGAGCAGCAAGCGCCAGTTGGAACGTCCGTGCCTGCATGTTTGACCTCGCGGAATGGGCTATTGGTTTCCGGCTCCTTCGCATCTTTTCCGCTGGATGGCGTCGCCTCCTCTGGAAATGCCTAGATTGAAGAGAGGGTCCATCTGGAATCATGGGGAGCGTTTGTAATATAACGGCGGACGCCTCCCGCGTCGATTGGTCGGAAGTGCGCATGCGCTGCGTTTTCGCGTGGCGAGAAGGAAAGCAGGCGGAAGGGGTAACGGATTGGGGGGGGGGGGGGGGGGGGATGGGGGGGGGGCGTTGGGCTTTGATGGCGAGGATAAAAAAAAATGGAGGAAAAAAGGATTGCCGTCAAAAAGAGGAGGTTACACCTTTGGTGGAAATTATCCAGGGAAACTGGAGTGAAGTAAAACGTACTATAGTCGGTGAAAGGTTAAGAGTAAAGTGGAAGCTCCTCCCATTTCTCTCCCCTTTGGCAGAGCCAACGCTGGAGAGGGGGCGACCTCCTCTCCAGCGTTCGCTCCGCTGAAGTGGAAAGAGGTGGGAGGAGCTTCCACTTTGACCTGTCACCGACTAGAGCACAGCTGGGGACAGGCGGGACAGGGGAAAATTGGAACCCCCTCCCGCGTTGCTCCGACCCACAGTCTCTCAAATCTGTTTTTCGGGGCGCCCAGTGTCGAGGTAGCACCGACTAGATTTGACCAGAGGAAAATTGGCGACTCCTTCGCCGGGGGGAAAAAACGGAGATTTATGGGGTTTTTTTTTTTTTTTTTTTTTTTTGCTTTTTTTGCCCGATCCTCTAAAGGTTATTCCGGCGATATCCCACATTGCCTGTTGATAGTTACAAAAATGCAGAGGGGAAGCGAATTGGAATAATGTTTTTAGTTTCTAGACCAGGTGGCGCTAGCTACCATCCATGCAAACGGAGATGCTCGCAGACGATCAGCGCGTTTGTCACTGGTCGAGCAGTTGGAAACACCCTGCTATCCAGGCACACTAGGGTTGCGAATAAGGCAGCCTTACCATCGTTCGATTAATAACGCTATTTTATTATTTGATCAGCCAGCAGGCGATAGTCTGTGTGAAAAATGGTACATTCGGGTGCCATCATTCGCGTGTTCGCTTGAATCTGCCCGTTTCCTCAAGCTGCTATAACTCATTAGGACTCCTGGGGATCTTGTCAGCTGCACCGTGAATCGCTGACAATGTACAGAAGTACTTTAAAGCAATCGAATTAAGAAGATATCGCAGCTCCCCAGGCCTTATGCATTTCCGATAGAAACTTTTTGGTCCGCCCGCTCAGCTACTACTAGACGAATTGACTTCGGGGTGGTTTTATTAAAACTATAATAAAAACACAATGTGCAGCACGGTGGCACATCTCCCGCTTTTGGGACTATAGATTTTCTACGGGAGCTTCAAGTTCTTAAAACTGCTCCCTTTTTCAACCTGCCATTCATGATCACGTTTGAAGAAAACAGAGGCACTAATACATTTTCTGACACGGCGTTGCGGAAGCCAATTTCTTTCTTAAGATATCGCCAGCAAGATCTTCGTTTCATGTATTTCAGTGGTGAAATAGAAGGATCATGTTTGCACATCGGTAAAAGCCGGAAAATTGCCTTCTCCGGTGGACTTTATTACCTATCTCGTGGCGCCATCTGTGAGCAACCTTTCATAGTTATTTCACAATCGAGGTCATCTGGAGCGGCGTACTGCTTGCATGGCCCCGCTTTCGGTCGTGTTCAAGGTTCAAAAATGCGTGCTTCGCGGATATGTGTTTGACTTTTTGGTTAGGGATATGGGCAGAGCTGCGAGCAGGGACTCAAATAAAAAAATATAACGTTTCGGTTACGGTTACGGTTACCGTTTCCTGTTGATATCGGTTTCGTTTCGGTTTATTACGGTTTTAATTTTTACGGCTTCGGTTAACGGTTACACGTTCCTAAAAACCGTTTTTCTTTTCGGTGTCTCGAATATTTATTTTTATTGAAATGCTAGACAGACTTTTTATCATAAACGGCTTAAAAGTAGTCCCAGATGTTCAACGCCGGGACATTCACAATAAAAAGAACTCAAAAACGTCTCATTACTCTCAACTAGGAATGTCGCGAACCGGTCGAGGTTCGAGTTCGACCAGGTTCGACTCTTTCGACCTTCTTGTGAAAAGTTCGACAAAGGTTCAGCTCAGTTTCGACTGCTATATGCGCATGTGCGACAGACTGGCCAGTTGGCTCCGGATTGGATGGTGATGGCTAAGGGATGAATTAAGGACAGCAATGATTGGTTATTTCAGCTAATACAGTACAAAAATAGCTTATTAACTTCTTCAGTGATTAGAATTAGTTTATTTTAATTGCAACTCTTCATAAAATTAAAATAACCCTTTGCATAAAAAATAAATTCTCCAAACCTAGACATGCTTGTATCAAGGTATGGCACCACTGTCCACAAAGTCGAACCGGTTGAATCTGGTTCAAAGTTCGAAGGTTCGTCGAATAGGTTCGACCAGTTCGAACCAGTCGAACCCCGAACGTTCGACCTTAAAATCCGGTTCGACAAAAGTTCGCGACACCCCTACTTCTAACTGGTCAAAAGTTGCACACGTTTCTAGCTCACTGATCTCAATGGCAATTGCTGGATCGCGCTTCCCCGCTTCAGAGCCGTATATTAGGAGAGTTTGGACAATAGGCGGAGCAAAGGCCGCCGCCAGCGCCGAATATTCCCCCCACGCTTAGAGCGTCAACTAAATTTGTGACACAGCGTCGACCAATCAGGAGACCTCTACTCCATCTCACAAATGTCTGCAGTGAAGACAAAGGCACAGGCGCGTGAGCCTAGCTCAGCGAAATGCTTTTGTTTGTACGAGACCTCGTGCATAGGAGGCACTTTCCAAAGCCACGCGCTCGTGCCCATGCCTTTGTCTGCACTGCTAGAACAGCGTCCTGAGACTGGCTGAAAGAAAGCAGTGCAAAGGGTGGGGTGCGCGAGCGTCTTGGGACGCGGAGTTCCGCTCGGCACGGCTCAAATTATACTTCGTTTCACTTTATCTGCGAGCGAAGCCAAATCTAGAAGCGCGAGACCAGCGCTTTTTGCATTTCACCCCAGCTCGCGCGCTCGAGCAAAGCCTGAACGCACGGAGCATCCGTGCTCGCGCTTCCAGTTTTGCCTTCGCTCGCACATAAGGTGAAACGAAGTATAGTCGTGTCACAAATTTAGAGCACACGACCACCGCTAGGGGCTGTTTCGCGGCCTGTGGTTGGTCCCGAGATGCTCGCCTATTCAAACCAAAACCAATGTATGGCCAAACTCTCTCAATAAACGGCTCTGCCCCGCTTATTCGCTGCAGCGCGAGTGAAGCCACCGGACGGCCATCTAGCTCGTAGACGATTTGCGGTTTTGCTAGCGTTTTGCTGCGGTTTTCCAGCGTGCTGTAGACACGTTTTCTAGTCGTTCGTCGTCATTCGCCGAAGACGCTTTTAAGACTCTGAGTGATCGTTGAGACTTGCCGTTGTGAACGCGTGGAAAATTTTACGAAAGCGCAATGACGCAGGAAAAAGGCACAACTCGTCGAAAGTAAGTTTCGCCGGTTTCGCGCGGCGGGGTCAAAGCTTCCTTGGCATGCCGAAGTGCTGCGTCTCTGTGCCTTCGCACGTTTGGATACCGATCAAGAATCGTTTATAACGAAAAATACAGCCATCAGGCTCAAAATACAAATGTGCAATTGTCATTTACGGATATTGGGGATCATATTCAAGATAATTCAACCTATTTCTGAACACGACGGGCATATTTCGAATTTCGTAGAAGTATCCCTTTAAAACCTGTGTAACCCGTGAGACTTGCCGTTGAGAACACGTGGAAATTTTTACGGAAGTGCAGTGTCACAGCAAAGAAGCACAACTTGTCGAAAGCAACTTTCGACGGTCTTGCCGCATGATCAAAGCTTGATATGAAAAAGCGCAAATGGTGAGGAAGAAGGGGACAGGACATTTGTGCTTTTTCACATTATGTTTAACCAACTAGCCCACCAGTTAATCTTAATACAGATCAAAGCTTCCCTGGCACGCCGAAGCGCTGCGCCTCTGTGCCTTCGCACGCTTGGATACCAATCAAGAATCGACACCGTGTGGATGTATTTTGCGAGTGAAATGTGCGTGGAGCTGTATGTGCCTCTGCAGCAGCGTTTTACTTTACTCTGACGACTGTATTTGTAACATGCGGAACTCGCGGTCCAGAAACGAGCTTGATCCAGCGTCCAGTGGCGACGGAAGAGAAGGGGAAGGTACGCCTTTTTTTCGTCGTTAGACAGTTTATAGAATACCGCGCACAACAGCTCCTAATCACTGATCAGCGCTGGCTCATTACTAAGCTACTTTATTGCACTTGACATTTGAGCGCAGCTCGCCTAATTTTGATTGGTCAACAGATTGCACACGACCGTGTGGGCCGCGCTTCAACAGTTTTTATTCTCGCCGTCTTGTACTTTTGCCTTCGAAAACCCTCTTTGCTCCACAGCTTTGCTCTATTCGTGCTCCCATGTGATCCATTAGAGTAGATTAGGAGCATAGCCATGGTTAATAGTGCATAAGAGCAACCGTACAGACTGTTTTCTCCCCTTTATTGATAGTAACTCGCCGGAACAGCTGGACGATCCAGAACTCCCTGGAAGATATATGATGCAAAGACATCTACGCGCGATAAACCTTCAAAACTTCGCCGCGGCGCCAATCTTGATCGGTATCCAAGCGTGCGAAGGCACTGAGACGCAGCGCTTCGGCGTGCCAATGAAGCTTTAATCACGCCGCCATACCGGCGAAACTTGCTTTCGACGAGGTGTGCCTTTTTCCTGCGGCACTGAACTTCCGTAAAAATTCCACGTGTTCTCAGCGGCAAGTATCACGGCTTACACAATGTTTTAAATAACTTGTCATAGAGATCAGTGATCATATACCCTCTCTCCACCTCTACGCGTTGGCCAAGCCGATCCACCTCTCCTCCACGCGCCCGAAATGTCGAGAGAGAAAACAAGTGGAAAGAAAGTGACTACCAACGAGGTCGTGTCTCGCGCCGTCAACATTGCTCTAAGAACAAAAACAAAAGAAGTTTGCGTAAAATTAATTTTTTGACACGCATGTCCCAAGTAAATTGTTTTAAAAAAATATCTTTTCAGGGGCGCTTTAATTTGATCTCGCAAGAAACGTTTTCTTCCCAACCTCAAATTCAGTCACCGGTGCCCCCCCCCCCCCACCTCACTCCCTGTTTCTTTTTTTGCTAATAATTTGATTTTTAATCTAATCTAATCACAGGTGAACAGCCTCCAAAGAGATTCCTGGACGACGAAAGGCGATATAAGCTCTGGCAAAAGAAATTCTAGAGATTAACAACAACGGATCAATGCTCACCGAGTCGACAGAAATCGTAACGGCTGCCATCTCAAATGCCGACACTTGACGAGACAGACCGGAAGTTAGTTGACGTGACGGTTCCCATAACTTTGGACGAAATCAAAGCCGCCATCAAAACTCTCCCACGCCTGGGCCTGACTGTCTAAGTGGGGCATTTTATAAAAAAATAAAAACACCACGACATCGTATCTCCTGTTTCGCTCGTTGCATTTTAAGAAGCGTTTGTGCAGAGAATGCCTCCACCTTCCTTCTGCCGTGGACACACGGTTCTAATACCAAAGACAAAAGACTCGGAAATGCTTAAAATGATGAAGAATTACAGGTCCATATCCCTCTGCAACGTTGGTTACGAAATATATGCGAAAGTACTCAACGAAAGGCAACAGTGCGTAATCGAAAAGTCAGTAAGTGGACATCAAACTTGAGGGATACGAGGACGAGTTATTCAAACGAATGTGCATGTTGCTCGTTCAATACTGGAGTGCGTGTCCAACAACAATAACCAAGTAGCTTTCGTGCAAATAAATCTTACGAAGGCTTTTGACCGCGTCAGCCACTCATCTTTATTTATCAACGTAGGGACGACATTTGTAGATGGAATCCAATTTTGCTACGCAAAGTGTTCAACAAGATTTATCATCAATCATATTATCTCCAACGAAATTAAAATAAAATCTTCCGAGGTAGGGCTGCCCGCTCTACTTTTCGCCATGTACTTAGGGCCTTTACGCCTCAGCATCCTTAGAAGCGAAAGTATCCATGGATAGACCCTGGCTAATGTTGAGGTAAAGGTCCTTGAATGTGCAGATGACGTTTCATTTTTCTGTACTGACAAGAGGAGTGTCGAGAAAGCACTTGCTCTCACAGCGCATTATTGCGGTCACAGGAGCCCCGGTAAACCCGTCGAAAGGCAAAGGCTTCTGGTATAGTTCCTAAACCACGAAACCCTCATTTTGTTTTTCAGGAATATTTTGGAATTGGGTTTTCCTTACATATCTCGGAGTGCCGCTCTCGCAAATACGTAGTAGCGTAACCTGCTGGTCCTCTCTGGAAACCACACTGAAGAGGAAACCTGATACGTGGAAAGGAAAAGACATTTTAATTTGAACTAAAGCTAGTGTATGCAACATATTTGTGGCTTCAAAACTCGTGTACGTTCTCCAGATGCTTCACTTCTCTCAAACCCACATACAGAAGATTCATAGAATATTTGCCACGTACATATGGTGCTCAATTTGGAAACCTATCAAGAGGGATAACCTTTTCCTTCCTTTTCAATATGGTGGTTTGGGGCTGTGTCACGTATTTGTCCGTCAGTTAGACTCTCGGTTCTTTTTCTTTAGGAATGTGAAACACGATTTTCTCAGAGTCATGCTTCAATTACATCTTGCTGAGAGTTTAAATTATCAAGTCGTTTCAACTGGCGAAATATTTCAAAGTAGGCCTTGGGGCTTTTTAAAGGAAGTCGTGGATACCTTAAGCTTTCTCAAAGCGCGATTTTCACTAGAATATTTGTTTAGCGTGTCTAGAAAGGCATTGATTGTCAAGAAGCATTAAAGAAAGCATGTTTCCTCTGCCAATTTATCGCACCTGCTTTAACAAGAACCTATCAGCGATGTGTTCAAAAGGATGAAAACAAATGGGAGTGCCTCCCTGAACAATTACCTTTTTTCTTTAACTGCATACATCCACATTACCTGTTAAAACTTACCTCCAAGAAAAAGGAATATTTGCACCCTGGACAGTAAATTCTAGATTATATAATAAGCCAGAGACAATAGAGCATTGTTTAATATACTGCAACGACGCATTTTTATTTTGGGGTGTGTTTCAACGAACGCTAAAAAGATATCTAATTCGTAATGATTACAGTTTTCGCTTCCTCCCGTTTTCTGAAAATGAGAACATCCCGTATGACATGTTCGTACTGCTGGCTTCCATATAGTCTGTGGAAGTTTCGTATGATTGACAGACATGCGGAGAAACGACGCACGACGAAATCACTTTTTTAGAACAAGTGGCGCAAGTGACAAGTGTAAATTTAGACAACCTGACTGGTTCCCCATGTTTGACGCATGCCTAGGTCACCCAGATTTCTGATAAATATGAACTAACTTTGCGCGTGACTTTCACTCAAAACTTTGAACTACAAGTTTGTCACTTTCTCCATAAAACGTCGGATGGGCACATGTACAAGATGTCAAATGTAAAAAGTGTGCGAGATGCCAAATATAAAGTGTGATAGGTTTTTGTAAATAGGTTTTAAAGGGCCCTTGAAAAGGAAAAAAAAGTTTTTTTTTTTCAAAACAGTCTGCTTGGGACACGCGTGCCGAAAAATAAATTTTACGCGAAAAAAAAATTTTAGAGCAATATTGACTGCGCCAGATGCAATTTAGTCGGTGCTTACCTCCTTTCCACTTGTTTTCTTTCTCGGCATTTCGGGCGCGTGGAGGAGAGGTACTCCCCGCCTCTTCGTAGTGGATCGGCTTGGCTGCTTGGCTGGCTTGGCTGCGCCCCGTACGAGAGCCATTGCTACTTCCTGTATTTGCCGGTCGCACACAAGCCCTCTTCAGGAGGTCTTCACATATAAACGCGATAGAACTATAAAACCACCCGAGGACGCGAGACGCGTTGCAAGACGGCGACCATGACAGAAAAAAAAAATGGCGAAGTTTTTGTTTGTTGTTTTATCCGAACGGAAGTTACGATATTGTAAAACGTTTGTAAACAATTACGACGTTCATTCGATGGATTGTTTCTTAAACCTAAAAAGATGTAATTCAAAGGGCGATTTCAAGAGATCACGAAGATTTTATAACCAACATCTAAGCTGTCACTCATTCTATTGGCCAATGAGAAGCTGATTTAAATGACCATCGTTACCAATGAAAAGCCGAGCTGAATGACCTGGAATTTGCGCACAAAATTTCAAATAAATCTCTCGCCGTCAATATTGCTCTAAAAATTATTTTTTTCGCGTAAAATTCATTTTTCGACACGCGTGTCCCAACCAGACTAGTTTTAAAAAAGCTTTTGTTTTTTCTTTTCAGGGGCCCGTTCAACTGTATAGACCATTCCATTTAGCGCTCTCTGGGCGGCGCCATTTTGTTAGACCGCAGCGCCCTCTCCACAAATCCGGGAAGTTCAGCAGGTTCGGCCAACACCTCCTAGAGAAGAAGGCCGTAGCGCTCTTCTCGTGACGTCGCAAAGGAAGGCCATCGGGGGCGCGCGTCGAAGCGAAGGCAACGCGCGTGGATCGACCGTTGTAACGCGCTTTTCGTCACATACGCGTTTCTTGTTAGCTAAAATGAAAGATGCACATTGCAACGGGTCTAAGAAACACTTTATTACTCGGGCAAAACATTACACCGCTAAGTAATCGGTACGAAATGGCACCAGGTATGCGTAGAAGACGTCTATAGAAAAATGTGATTGTTTTAAGTAGAAAATATTGAGTCACGCAATTATTGCTGTAGGAATGCATATATTATACAGAAATATTCCGACAAAATGGCGAGACACGCAGTGATTGGACATAGCAATACAGATCAGTTAAAAATCAGGAAGACGTAGCCAACGCGGACACGGCTCGAAAAGTGTCGCTTACGATCATGTAAGCGATGTTATCGCGTGCAGTCACTGAAATAAAATTAATGTAATTTCGATCGAATGACAATATGGGGTCGACAAATCAGCTTGCGATGCTCGTATAATCACTCCAAAACAGCGAGCTGATTAAATCCCGTATTATTTAATCAAAATATATTAACTTTTCCGTGCGGCAGGGGTACTAAACTTACTATTTACAGTCAACTGATTTACTTCTCCCTATGGGCTCGAGCTGCCTAAGAACAAAATATAAACTATTTTGTATACAGTAATACTATTACCTTAATACAGTTCAAATACTAGTATAAACGCGGTAAAGGCAACAAAATAACATTAGTATAAATAAACACATAAGCACAAACAACGCACTTTCAATAATCACACAAACTTGTTATTTACCTTCCAGTAAAAACTAGAATATTACCACGCATATTTACAAATGTCGACGCAATAGCAAACGGATAACGACGAAGAACGAAATTCCATTCTATCACGAGATTTAAAAAAAAAAATCGACTGCAGCACTTTACTTGCGTCTTACATGACCAAGAAAGCCCGTAAATAAGTTGTTTCTCACCTGTCGATCGTATCCATACGTCCCACAAGATCCATCACGAAAACATTTGAACACGAACTTCAAGAAGTCTCTCTCTGTCGAGAGAGAGGTCATCGACCAGTGTCATCGTTGACTAGTTGCCACACAATTCACTCAAACCGTAGCAGGACTTGTTTCGCGATTCCACGTAAATGCCATAGTATCAAGCGAACAAAAAAAAAAAAAAACTACCCGAGACTGCGGTGACGACAAAAAAACGACGGGTACGAGGATCAAAAGAACCACACACACACACACACACGAGAGCAGCAGTGTGGGACGAGAGGGGGGATCGGTGGCCGAGTGGTCTAGCGCACACCAGCTCGGAGCATGTGGAGCGAAAGCTCGCGCTGCAGAACCCAGGGATCCTGGGCTCAATCCCCACCCCTGCCCGTTTCGATCTGGATGAGCATCGTACCGGCGTGCGGTCGTGTATCACTACTGCGTGATGCACGTTAAAGACCCCAGGCTAGCGGTTGTACTGCACTGGCTAAATTGCCCATCTACAGCTGGGAGACTCGTCGCCCGTTGAGGCAGACCAAGCTCTAGGCTGTATAAACATACACACAACCCAATTTTGTGGGACGAGAGGCTTAACATTGTCGACCTAGCTCTTGCTCGTGTGCGCTCCCTGCGGCGATGAGTCGATGACTGGATTTTTTTTTTTCGGTTCCTTTCCCTTCTGAAATGTCTCAGCATTCCTTTTCAGACAGTCAGCAGCTCACACACAGCGTAAATTTACCAGAATCGGAGCCCGTACGAGGGAAGAAGATGTCCGCATCGAAAATTCGGAGCCGGCTCATTCGAAGAGTGTGGGGAGCTGCGGGACTGCGCGTAGTCCCGCGGTTACGGGGATAATCAAAAATATAAAATTGGTACTTTCAACGTTGGTAACGCGTTGTATATTACGTTTATAATAGATATATATATAATAAATTGTACAAGACTGCGCTTTTAAAACGTATATTAATGTCGGATAAACGCGCACGAACACCACCGCGCCGCTCGAGAAGAAACATTTTTTTCACTTCGATATGCGTGGATGGCATAAATTTTCTCACGTAGTTGCGCCATGGCCTTCCTTCCTCCGACATTGTGACGTAACCACTCGGAGCGCTACGGCCTTATTTCTAGGAGGTGTTGGTTCGGCCAACACCTCATAGAGAAGAAGGCCATAGCGCTCTGAGAGGTTACGTCACAATGTCGGAGGAAGGAAGGCCATGGCGCAACTACGTGAGAAAATATCTGCTATCAGTGCTATCGACGTGAAAAAAAATGTTTCTTTTCAAGCGGCGCGGTGGTGCTCGTGCGCGTTTATCCGAGATTAATATACGTTTTAAAGGCGCAGTCTTGTACAATTTCTTATATATATAACATAAACGTAATATACAACGCGTTACCGAGGTTGAGAGTACCAAATTTATATTTATGAGTATCCCCGTAACCTCGGGACTACGTGCAGTCCCGCAGCTCCCCCACACCTTTCGAAGGAACCGGCTCCGATGCCACATCTTCCGGATTCTTCCCTCATACGGGCTCCGATTCTGGTAAATTTACGTTGTGTGTGAGCTGCTGACTGTCTGAAAAGGAACGCTGAGACATTTCAGAAGGGAAGGAAACCGAAGAAAAATCCAGTCATTGTCGCAGGGAGCGCACACGAGCAAGAGATGGGTTGACAACGTTAAGCCTTTCGTCGCCGCTGCTCTCGTGTGTGGTACATTTGAGACTTGTTTCCCGTCGTATTTCTGTCATCACCGTAGTCTCGGGTAGTTTTTTTTTTTTGTGTGTGTGTGTTCGCTTGATACTACGGCATTTACGTGGATTCGTGAAACAAGTCCTGCTACGGTTTGTGTGACATGTGTTGACAACTAGCCAACGATGACTCTGGTCAATTAATCGATAGACCTCGCTGTCGACAGAGAGAGGCTTCTTAGAGTTCGTGTTCAAATGTTTTCGTCACGGATATTGCATGCGACGTATGGATAAGATCGACAGGTGAGAAACAACTAATTTACGGGCTTTCTTGGTCATGTAGGACGCAAGTAAAATGCTGCAATCGTTTTTTTATTATTTTATGATAGACTTTAATTTTGTTCTTTGTCGTTATCCGTGTGCACTTGCGTCGACATTTGCAAATATGCGTGGTAATCTAGTTTTCACTGGAAGATGAAAAACAAGTTTGTGTGATTATATAAAGTGCGTTGTTTGTGGTTCCGTGTTTATTTACACTAATGTTATTTTATTGCCTTGACCGCGTTTATACTAGTATCTTAACTGTATTGAGGTAATAGTATTATTGTATACAAAATAAGTTATATCTTGTTCTAAGGCAGCTCGAGCCCATAGGGAGAAGTAAATTAGTTGACTACGTAGTAAGTTTAGCACCCCTGCCACACGGAAAGGTTAATATGTTTTCATTCAATGATATGGGACTTAATCAGCTCGCGGTCTTGAGTGATTATACGAGCGTCGCAAGCTGATTTGTCGACCCCATAATGCCATTCGATAGAAATTACATTAATTTCGCCATGTGGCTGGGGTATAATGCAAGAATTCAGTGACTGCACGCGATAACATCGCTTACATGAACGTAAGTGACACTGGTCTTGTCGTGTCCGCGTTGACTACGTCTACCTGATTTTTAACTGTAATCTGTTTTGCTGTGTCCAATCACTGCGTGTCTCGCCATTTTGTCGAAGTATTTCTGTATAAAATATGCATTCCTACAGAAATAATTGCGTGACTCAATGTTTTCGAGTTAAAACAATCACATTTTTCTATAGATGTCTTATACGCACACCTCGTGTCATTTCGTGCCGATTATTTAGCGGTGTAATATTTTGCCCGTGAAATAAAGTGTTTTCTAGACCCGTTGCTGTGCGCAGCTTTCATTTTAGCTAATAAGACACGCGTATGTGACTAAAAGCGCGTTACAACGGTCGATCCACGCGCGTTGCCTTCGCTTCGACGCGCGCCCCAAATGGCCTTCCTTCGCGACGTCACGAGAAGAGCACTCTGGCCTTGTCTTCTAGGAGGTGTTGGTTCGGCGGGGTAAAAAGAGAGAGAGAGAGGGCACGCGCCCGATTCCGCTAGCAGACGACAAACCGGGAGGTTGCCATTCTCCATTTCGGGCTGTACCGGCGGGCTGTACAGAACATCAAACTCTCGCTCGTGGCTGCCGTTGTGAAGTGATTTGCGTTCTTAGAATATTTATAGCTACTCCAAAATCAGCCTATAGCACTCTGTTGTTTTATTTCAGTAGATGATCAACTAGCGTATCTTTGTTCCGCTACTTCAATAGCAGTGGAGTCAACCGGCAGTACTACCCTCAACCACTACGTCTATTGTGTCAGAAGAGCGCGTTTTTATTTATTATTCCAGACTTCCACTCACTGTCACTAAAGGTTTACACCAGGGTCGCTAAACTCGTCAAACACAAAGTTGGGCACGAAGTTCGCGGAGCGTGCTGATTGGACTCTCGCGACGTTGGCGTCACGCGGGACGAGATGTCAATCATCCAAGCTCTCTCGGTGCTCAAATTCCAGCGAGAATGTTAGGCACAAAGTTGTAGCGAGCTTCATCGGAGCGCGCGCGAGCAACACCGTGGGGCCAGCCGATTGAACGGCTGCACTGATGACGTCGCGCCTGCGTGTCCCTACATCCCTACGCCGCGATAGAGTCAATGAAACGTAGATTGTACCTAGGCGGGCGGTAAATACTCTGAACTTTCTCGACGCAAGATTGTCGTTTTTGGAAGTTATTGCTGACGACAAAGTGACGTTTCACAACTTTGGGAAGGAGTTATTTGAGGCCAAAATCTTCGCTTCGGAATCGAGGCGAAGATTAAACTTTGTGATATTGTGGAGCCGTGCGCGGTGTATGCGGTTTTAGAGCTCATCTTCCGCCACTGTCAACAACGCCACCGGGGTCACCCACAGGCGTTATGTATAGAGACGTCGGTAATGATTGAGAGATGAGGGGGCGAGGGGGGATGGCGAGAAAAAGCCGTGGAAAGGGGAACAGAAAGGTATAACCAACACAAACACTCAAATCGGGGTCAGGAAGGGCCGTAGCAATTGTTCGGGAAAGAGAGAGAGAGAGGGGGGGGTGATAGTAGGGACGAAGGGGGATATCCCTTCCCCCGAATTTTTAGAGCGCAGCTCTTATGCTCCCCTTTCGAGCTTGAGCGGCGTCGCCGTCGGCGTAACCGCGCGCGCGTTGCATTATGGGACGTTTTTTCACTAAATTTAGCGGGGAAATTGACGTCACGTGATTTTAACACCAATTAGATTTCCCCGCTAAATGAGAAAGGAGCAGGATAGGAGGAGGGGGGTGGAGAGGCATACCCTCCCCTCCGTATCCTCCCTCCTCCTCCTCAAGAGCTGCGCTTTAATTCGACATTATAGAGAACTGTAACGTCTGTCATTTTGTTTTATTATAACTCTCTGAAATGCTATAGTCCGGGGCTGGGGCGATATCCCCCCCCCCCTTACACCCTTATGCCATTTGCGCCCCCTTTTTCGACGCCACTTGGGGGGGGGGGGTGAATCGCCCCCCTTCCCGTTCTTCTGTTTCGACGACCTTGCTTAGAGGCGTTCCAACTGAGCGATGACAAAAAACAGCACAGCGTGCAATTTTCTAAATTATGGTTCTAGAGATTCTGGAATTAAAACGGGGCGCGTTCCATGAACTTACGAGCGGCCATGACAGACTTTCAATCGAGAGGCTCGTGCCAGGGCTCGTTGTGTGCAGGCGCGTTCAGTGACGTCCTTTTATAGTTAATAACTTTGATGTCAGGGTCAGGATGATCAGTTGTGAACGACAAATTTGATGGTGCGTGTTCGAGTCGACGGTGAAAAGTTTGGTTGTGTACGATGAAAGCTTGGTGTCCTCGCGTTCTCGAAACCAAACTGACCAAACTGACATTACTCTTATTTCAGTTGATGAACGCAGAATTAATCCCAGTTTGGCTAATCTTTGAAAGTCTATCATAAAATTATTTTATCTCCCGCTGATGGGGGACAACTGCCCGGAAGCGAAATCCGTCCAAAGGTGGACAATGCTACTCGGCTGGTTGTGACCTAGCCACGTCGGGCTACACTCTGATGCCGAGATAAATAAAAGGGACGACAGGGACGTTTTTTTTAGTAAATTGTGCTTTATCGGCGGAAATAAGAACGATATCAGACTATCAACTTTGACGGTGTTGATTTTAGAATGCAATTACCCAAGCCTCCGCTGTGCTTTTTAGAGACCATCAAGGTCGCAGCTGATAATCTTTATCGCGACATTATAGACCGGCACGCGGCCCTGACGTCACGCAGCTGCGGTGGCGCTGTCGACGGCACTGCGCAGGTGCAGACGCTTCACTTCACGCGAATTCGGTTTCTGCGCACGCGCAGTGCCCACACCTGGTGTGGGCAAACGCGGGCTTGTTTGGAAACAGCGTGTCGGTCTATACGTATACGAACCACGTTCGTCTCCGCGTGCTTTCTCGTGCTGCTCTGGCTCGGCGCCTAGGGAGTAGTAGGGATTTTTCGCCCTTTCAATGAAAAACGTCACGAAGATATACGGATCTGCGGGTTTGTGAGAAAAGAAAACTTCGCGACAATCTTTCGGCTCCTCCCCCCGCTATGTCATAACACGAAGAAAGTTGTGTCTGACGAGTTTAGCGACCCAGTACGAACTTTGTATGGTAAACAAAAGCTACAGCAACCCGATTTACTTTTCGCCGGAGAGACCGGCCACTCTAACACAGTTTTCCCAGTTTTTTTGTTTTTTTTTATATATATATTTGCAAGGAAAAAACAACGCAATGGGACCCGGTTTGTCTTTTTATCGGGAATTACATTACACGGTACCTTGCATATAAAAATCACGAATCTGCGCTTTACATTTTAACATGACGCGATTTTAACACAGAGTTGAACGCCAGCTGGATGTTAGTTACAGCCACCGGCGGAGCAAAAGACAGGCTGGGCTGAAAGGGGAGGGCTATTTATTCTCTCTCCTCTCTTCCTAGTGGAAAGACTATAGACTTTTCTTTAACGGCGCCGCATCTGCGAATTGCGGCGACGACGCCGCCGTATAGCGGCTTAGAAAAAGAAATACCGGCTATGTCTGGCATACAGCTATCGGGGAGGCAACGTGTGGGTATGGGGAACTTGGCTGACTTGGCTATGGTGGCTGCAATACTTGGTGGAGCTTGTCGGTGAATCCAGCTGGCTACTCACAGGCCATCCCTTGGCCTCCTCGAGAGAACGACGACGAGACGGTGGGGTGTTTTGATTGAGTTTCCACAACGAAGTATATATGAGCAGTTAATGTAGAGAGAGAGAGGCAGTCGGAAAAGGAAGAACAGCGAGGTTAACCTAGGTTAATGAGTCTTTGCAGGTAAGCTCTCGGCAGTTGATAGCTCCATCTTGAGTGGTGGCATGTAGACTTTTTCATACCTTCACATACCATGGGTTGCTGTGATACCTAATTGGCCCACCTGCGCGGGAATTAAACTCGGTCCTCTTGTCTGTAGACGAAGTGGTGTGAGCTTAAACGTGACGTTGAGTCTGATAAGAATCTCTCGCGATTCAAGCTCGCAATCGACTGACTTCTAAATAGGATTCTGGGGAAAATGCGAAGCTGGATAACATTGCAGCCACACTCGCGCAGCAGGTTCTTGTGCTAATGGCACACTTTCTGCTATTGTTCTTAAGTTTTTTAAAATTATTTATCCATCCGACGATCACGGAGTGGTAGCCAGACAACCGTAGATTTTCGGAAATTGCAGCACGGTAAAAAGGAGCACTCGGAACTAACTCATGCACGACGTCCGTTTTAAGCCTTTTCGCTCATACCCTTGGCGGTTGCATACCCTGTGTCAGCGGGCAATCCCAAATGCACCTGGTCGAGGGTACGTCAGTTACTGGCTGGTTTGAGGTTATGCGAAAAAGGTCTATATAGAAGTGCAACTGAACGCGTGTTGTGGTATTTGCAAAGCATAATGTAACCAAATACTTTACTAGGGGGAATACATTCCACTCCGCTCATTTGCATTAGACAGAACGCCTACAGCGCCGAATCCAGCCCTGACGGAGTGGAGGTCCGCGCCAGTCCACGCGCATGTGCACGTGGATGTTCGCGGCGGCCGCGGTGGTGTCGTCTCCGATTCCACCTAAAGCCCCTTCATGTTTCAAAAGTAGCGCAATGTGCGTCGATGCACGAGGCACGCGCAACGTGCAACCCTTGGGAAGATCATGGCGGCACAGCGTCGATGCACGTGCCGCGACCACTAGAAGTGGCGCGCTGCACGTGTCTCGAGCATTTCCACAACAATAAATTTGGTATGTAGAACAACCATCGTCATCATTATCATTTACCGCCGAGACCTCCCCGACGATAGATGGCTCTCGCCATGCCCAGAGAACCTGTCCGCGCCGAGGCCATTGTATTTGAGAGGAGTGGAATGTATTCCCCCTAGTAAAGTTTTTGATGTAACAAAGAGGTTTAAAAAAAAAAAAGAGAGAGAGAGAGAAAGTGGCGGTGGCCAAGTGGGCTAGCGCACTCCAGCTCGGAGCACGTGGAGCGAAAGCTCGCGCTGCAGAACCCAGAGATCCTGTGTTCAATCACGACCCCTGCCCTTTTCGTACTGGATGAGCATCATACCGACATGCGGTCGTGTATCACTACGGCGTGGTGAACGTTAACGTAACGTAAGATAACGGCGGACGTCCGCCTTTGGGGCCCTATCATTTCGTCGAAACTCGTTTCGTGGAATTACGTTGTGTGTACAACTTTTCATGGACACACATTTCGTCGACACGATCGTTTCATCGAATTGCACGCTGTAGGGACATCTCGTCACGCGTGTATCATTAAATTTGTGCGCTAACCCCCCCCCCCCCCCCCCCCCCCTGCCTGCGTTCGCTGCGGCTCATTAAAAAATGTTAACCCACCTGACCGACCCGTACACGCCGCGCTTTGCGGCGAGTCTCATGCAACTTATCACAGAAAAATGATAATCTGAGCTGTCGATGAAACATCGCGTGCCGATGAAACGTCGTTCGATGATTGATTGCCACCGCCGCCGTTGGCCTTATTTTATACAGAAAGGGAGCTACACTTTGCAATTTTACAGGATAAAGCCGACCTGTGAAATACACATTTGTCGAAAAGCTGGTTGCTACGTGCGCAACGTTATAACTGGAGCAAGCTCAGTTTCACAGCTCCGTCTGCGACGTAGGCTCAGTGGCGGTCACGAGAACTAGCAGCGCTGTAGTCGAGTCTTACTTCCGGATTGTCTAGCCCGCCAAGTCTGAATAGCAATACTTGAGCTTGGGCGAGTTGGTGATTCATACTATACTCTGTTTCACCTTATGATGTACCGCAGGAAAGGCTACAAGCGCGAGCTCCTTGCTCTGGGGCACATCCCGGCGGCGCAAGCTCTCGTGATTTAAGAGCAGCTGCCAACGCTATGAGCTCGCGCTTCTAGCCTTCGCTGCGGTACAACATAAGGTGAAACAAAGTATAACACTTCACAGAGCAAGGAAACAGACGCACACAAACATAAATTTCAATCACTCAAAGAAAGAACACTCACGATGCGCTGACTCTGATCTCTGTGGTGAATTACACTTCATCTTCATCATCTTTTTTTTTTTTTTGCTATTATACAGATGTAAGTAAAAAAAAGGAAGAAAAGAGAAAGAAAAGGAAGCTCTGAACGCGGTGGTAGTAGACGACACGCGAGACAAGGAAGTAAGATCCGACTGCAGCGCCGCTAGTTCTCGTGACCGCCACCTGGGCCACTCGCCTCGGATAGGGAGCTGCGAAACTGAGCTTGCTCCAGTAACGTTGTACGTGCCGGCGCCAATTTTACGGTCCATTTTATATTGAGCCTGGTCACTTCAGACACCCTATACAGCCGCGTGCATGACCGCTTTCCCCTTTACCCCGCACCTCCAACAGAAATGTCGCGGATGGAAAAGGCTCGATAAGCGTAAACTGAAAATAAAGGTTTAATCGGCGAACTTGTGTCAGAAACAAAAGAAGGAAAGCGTCGAAACAGCAGCAGCGTACGTCGCGGTGTCGGCGTGACAGCTGTCTGGAGCGAGAGTGAATGTGCAATCGTCGTCGGGAGAATCTGAGTGAGTCGGCAAAGTATCCTGATCTACTTCACTCGGCATCTTGAACATTCGACCTAGAATGTTCGAGTGACAAAGCAAGATCATTCTGGCCTCCTTATCTTTTACACTCGCGGTAAGAGTAAACACGAATCTTCCATACTTGGTTTTAGCTTAGGTCCGAGCGTGGCCGATGTTATGAGCCGAAGGTCCAATCAAAGAGCGCAAAAAGCGCAATAGGAGCATGCACTGAAAGACGGCGAACACCGCTGGTCCTATCAACTGCGGAGAGCACGCCATGACGGTGTGCCTTTTTCGGCGTTCCATGGGCCCTTCGGCTCATAACGTCGACCACGCTCGGACCCAAGGTGAAACAAAGTAGAGATGTAAGAAGCGTTCGTTCTCGGTCATGCAAGCGGCGATATAACTTACCCGATGTTATTATCCATATCCTTCGCTATTTTGGGGTCTTATTTAAAGCTAAAGAATCAGTAGGCTATTTTTTTTTCAGTGTAATGATTACTAGCAAGTACAAAACACACCCATATTGCGAGCCTGAAAAACGGTCTCCAACCGCTCAGTCAAAAGATTGCTCCTTCATTACAACGCGAGTCAACTAACTGAAAAATAAAAGCTTGAACCATAGTCTAAAACATGTGCTTTTTCTCACTATTTATTAGTGGCGAGATGTTTCGGTGGCGCCCTCATACGGTTCCCTCTCGTGACGTCATTACCTTGTGAACAACAAGTTCGATGGTGTCTGTAATGAGCATGATGGAAGCTTGAAATCATTGCCCTCCCAAAGCGACACTGCCAACACCGTCAAAATTAAAGTTCTTCCATTCCTCTTATTTCCGTCGATGAGAAATCCTTTGCTGACGTCATAGTCAGCATTCGGCCAATCGTGAAGGGCCGATCACAGCGACGCTTTCGATCGCGCACGTCGCCAATAGCAGATCTTCATGCGTGCGATCACCTTCGCCACCGTATCATATCTAAAGTAACTAAGCGTCCCGTGACTCGCGGGACTGTCCCACATTGAGGACTTGTGTCCCGCGTCCCGCAAGAAATACCAAAATGTTCAAAATTATGGCGCTTCCGATACGGGGCACGGGGAAGCACGGAGGTCGCGTGTGAACCTCGATGGTATGACATTTTCTATCCAAGCACTGCGGGAAGCGACCTTTGTTCTTGCAGGAGACAGACGCGCATGCGCCATTGTGCCTTTCCCCTTGACGGTGATATGATTGGCCTAAGCCGTTTTGGAGCACCTTTCGGGGCAGCCAAAACAGTGTTTTGGAGCAGCAAAAGTGGCCTTTGGAGCAGCCAAAACAGTGTTTTGGAGCAGCCAAAACAGTGTTTCGGAGCAGCCAAAAATGTGTTTCAGAGCCGCAAAAGTGGCTTTTGGAGCAGATATTCTTAAAAAAATAAAAATATTTGTTTTAAGTGCTGGACAAACGAACGGCCCTTTGCTCGCCGCAATAAACAAATTATGGTCAAGCTAGACCACCTGGGAGTCTTTCACCATGCAACAGAAATGCCAATGACATTATACATTTTGCAATGCTTCAGTTAAATGATACATATATATGTACCCGCTATAGATAAATAAGAACAAAACTGCACATATTAAAATTTATTTGAAAATGATCAGCTTAGTAGTAAATGTATCAGCAGTAGGTTGACTATATTCTGTTTCATACTTATGGCGAATTCGGGTGGTCAATCGCCGGCGAGCCCACGCCGGCGGCACAGGCAACCAAAACCGCGCCAGCGGCGTACCACGTGACCCTCTCCACCCGAACAAAAAGCGCCGGCAACTGGCGTTTCTGTTTTCCTGGGTCGCGCGTGAACTTTGTTAACCTCTTCCTCGATTATTTTATGATACAATAGGCACGCTGTAGGAATCAGCAACATATATTTGGACTGTGAGATGTGGGTAAACAAATTTTAATATATTTTGTTTGGATTCCCGAAGAACTATCTCCATCTTACCAGAATCCCAGAAGGCTCACCAGCGTCGCTGTTTATATTCTATTTTCTTGTTATTACTTTTTTTCTGGAATCCTCAGCATTTTTATTTGGCTCAGCCCTTTGAAATAGTAATGCGCGTTCAACTGTCGAGCTGCAGCACTATAAATGCATTTTTTTTTTACAGCGGTGCAATAAAACGGTGTGTCCCATAGCAAAGTCATCTTGCGCAAGCTTTCTTGAAGATATTTTATCTTTATCTCCGTTGTTTTTGTTGCCTTTTCTCAGACCACAGAGGGGTGTCTGTCTCAATGGCTTCGTTTTCTACTCGAACCCGCTATCGGCGAGCATTGTTTAGTTGGGTTCCCTTTCCCGATTCGGATATGACGATACCGGATACAGTCTGGCAGACAAGCTGCCTGACCTCTTGAAGCTCGGGCAAAAATTGTGCCGGTAAATTGCCGGCACACGCCTGAGAAGCGCCACCCGAACGGCGCGCACTCGCCAGCCTTTGACCACGCGAACGCCCTTGCCGGAGATATGGCAAAATATTTTGCCGGGAAATGACCACCCGAATTAGCCATTAGCGTGCAACGCTGTCGAAGCTACTAGCGCGAGCGCGTGGCTTCGTGTATGCTTTGTTTGCGCGAGAACGATGGCAAAGATCAACGAGATCTAGCCCCCAGATCGCGCCAGTATCTTTGGCAGGCGGGGGGGTTGCACGCTAAGTTGAAACGGGAGTATAGTTACCATATATTAATGGAAGCAGTCTCCGACTGATGAAACATTTAACTACTGCATATGCAAAAGCGAAATGTCACAGAACAAGTGCATTACGAGTCTTTGCGGTGCTTTTCTTTTCGCTTTTCGAAACGTTCTGCAAGCTGCCAAGCCTCGCTTTGCCTTTGCTAGTAATGACTGTCTAGTTTCAATGTCTCAAAAATACAGTTGAGACTCCCATAAGTGTACAGTGGTTTAGCTAGGCGTCGCCGAGCTATTCCGAAAAACCGCCTGCCGCCGTTTCATCGATTCCGGACGTGCCAGATTTTCGTCAAAAGTAAGCAAACGTAAAACAATGAATTGCAAGAGTCCCGGCTGGTGCCTCCATCGGCATCATTTTCGGCTGCGCATGAGGTGGGGATCGGTGGGCCGGGGACATTCCAATTTCGAACGCGGTAGCGTGCGCACGTGGAATGGATCGCTCCGCTGTGAGCTTGATGACGGCGGCTCCAAGCCGCGGTGATGCCGTACGCGGCGATGTTCCAAATGACTACGCAGTGATACTGCCTACTCTGCCGACAGGAGAAGCCATGAAATGCAGCCTTGTGCTGCATGCTGATACCCGGGGGCGGCCGTACCATGCTGAAGACTTCGTAGGGCCTCTGAACCAGGTGGGAGTTCGAGAAGGCGTAGCAGGACTTGGCGCGTTTCAAATGGGGCACGTCTGGCTGCTGAAGCTGCACACCGCCTCCGCCAAAGAGAAGCTTCTGCGAGAGGGGACCATGCTGGTAAAGGGGCGACCATGCCTGGTCATTGACCCAGAAAAACAAGAGCTGAAGGTAAAAGTCCACTGGGTGGCATTCGACGTTTCTGCAGACGCCCTTCGACGGGCCTTCGAGCCGTACGGGGAGATCAAGGATGTCACCCGCGAGAAGTGGAGAATCGAGGGCCTGGCAGACGTGGATTCCACTACTGTCATCGTACGCATTGTGCTCCGTGAAGACTTAACCCCGGAGTGCCTGCCGCATCAGCTCCGCCTTTACGGAGGCACGCTGCTGGTTGTTGTCCCCGGACGCGCACCAGTGTGCCTCCGCGGTCGACGCACGGGACACATACGGCGCGACTGTAGAGTGCCGAGGTGCGAGGAGTGTCGAGCCTTCGGGCATGAAGCCTCGGATTGCGTACGGTCGTACGCTCGAGCTGCTGCCAGCAAGGCCATCCACAGCCAGGACAGAAACCTTGTGATGGATGAGGAAGAGGCCGAGGCGGCGGCGACTCCAACCGCGAGGATTTCTTCGCAAGACCCTCAGGCGTCCGGTGAGCAGCAACGCGCGCCGTTAGCGATGCCAGAAGGCCAGGTCACCGTCGTAGCATTGACAGCAGAAAGCACTGTTGGTGAAAATGAGCCTAATGCGAAGACCGCCAGTGAGACGACACCTACTGCAAAAGACGCGACTGACGCACTGGACGCCGGAGATGAAACAGCAATGGGCTTCGCGGCTGAGGCGATCAAGCGGCGGCTCAGCGACACAGAGAACCGACCAGTCACTCCAGCAGACTGAGAGTCCCTGGTTGGTAGTTACGAGCAAGAGGGGACGACGCGCTGGCCGCAGCCATTCTTCGTCTCTTCCCAGGTAGAGCGACAGCGGAACACTTCTGGTTAAATCATGGTTGGACGAAAAGTGCAGATTTGTTCCCTGGACTGTGAACTGTATCTTGCGAAAAAGGCGGTATGCTGATGTAGATGCTAGACCAGTGTGTCACTATTTTAGTCAGGTCATTATTGAGATTAGAGAAGTGTATAAGATTTTGGGAGATGGGCCTGATTGGTTGTCAATCGTGTAGACAGACTGGTCACATTAAGCTCATGTTAATCAGTCTGTGTCAGTCGTAATTCAGCTTGCCCTTTTTTTATAAGTGTTCCTGAAAGTGTATTTTTTGTGAATGAATAATGCCTGGCAATAAAGAAAAAAAAGGATTGGTGGCCGAGTGGTCTAGCGCACACCAGCCCAGAGCGCGTGGAGCGAAAGCTCGCGCTGCGGAACCCAGGATCCTGGGCTCAATCCCCGCCCCTGCCCGTTTCGATCTGAATGAGCATCGTACCGGCGTGCGGTCGTGTATCACTACTGCGTGGTGCACGTTAAAGACCTCAGGATAGCGGTTGTTCCGCACTGGCTAAATTGCTCATCTACAGCTGAGACACAAGACGCCCACTGAGGCAGACTATACTTCCGGCTGTATAAACATACACACAATTTTTTTTTTTTTTTTTGCACATGAGGGAAACTTCGGCAGGCTTGCAGTTGCACGTGTTTCGTCGCACCAGCGGAGATGGCTGTTGGACCAAAACCGAAACCATGCCACTCCGCTCCGTTGCCAACTGGTTCCCAAAACTGTATGCAAAATGTAACTGTCCAGCATACGACAAAAAAGTCCAGCGTTTGCCAGGCGGGCGAACCAACGAGCTTGAGTCTTACCTTAGAGCGGTAAACCGGAACCCACTACCTGCAGCGGAAATGGCACACCCCCCCGGTTGCCGCCATCTTGCCTGTTTGCCACATTAGTGATAACGTGACGTTAAGATGGCTGCGCCTAGAGGTGGGCCAGATCAGATTGGCCAGATCACGGTCAGCAGATGGGCACTCTGGGGCTGCGTTCCAATCTTCCTCGAATGGATCCGAGTAATTCCGGCGGATCAAGTCACGTGACAAGACAGATACAGCAATGCTGTACGCGGGTAGGTTTGCAAACGAACGCTTACGAGACCTTCACTAAAAGTGAACTAGAGGAGGGGTGGTGAGATCAGGCGCCGAGGCGCGCCATGCATTGCTGTGAAGCGGCGCGTGTGGAAAGGTCCCGGATGTACGCGGTGGCGCTGCGGACGTATTAGTGGCCGTAGGATCCGACCACTTCCGAGCGTTCCGAAGGCCCAGGGCGAGCAGAGTTGGCTTGCGTTTTTGGCAGCTCGAAGTGGACCCCATTCTGAACCGCTCCTTACCCTGTGTTACTCGTGTCTGCTGTCGTTTATGGCCATTGAAGTGCCATGCCGAATCAACGTCGACAACGCCACTGCTTCGCTCCGGGGTGCCAGAGGGGCTATCAGTGGCGGAAAGGTGAGCAGCCGTCGCTGTTCTCAGTACCTTAGGAGGAAGAACAAAGAAAAATTTGGGAACGGAACTTGCATCGCCAGGATAAGCTCCTGGACGAAACGTGTTCGGTGTGTGAGCTTCGTTTTGAGCCATCGTTTATAACGCGAGACTTCGTTCACATTATAAACGATGAAGAGGTGCGCATTCCGCGTGGAAAGCCGCAGCTCTTGCCGGGCGCTGTGCCGACGTTGCTTTCGAATGCTCCGAGCTACCGATCAAAGAAAGCGTCGCAGCCAAAGCCCACGAGAAAGCGAAAAAACGTCGATGCTTCCTCAGTTGACGCTAAAAAAAGGCCGAACACTCCCTCTCCAACTGCCTGCGGCAGCACCACACCGGCTGCAGCCGATACCGGGGCGTTTGATGAAGCCTGTATGCCCGAAGAATACTCCACGCTGCGTGTCCCCTCCGAGTACTGGAGCCGTCACAGAGTTCCGAGCCTAAGTGGTTTCGTGTATTCTAAAATTAAAATGTGTGACAATGAAGTTTTATCCGAGAGAGTAGTGATTTTTTTCACGAGGCAGCATGCCTGGTGTTGTATACACTGTTCATCTTTGTGGCCACATGGCTGAAGGAGAACGCGTCGTCAGCTGTGAGGAAGCAGAGGTTCTTCTCCGAGACGTCGACTCCTATCATCTCTGTGGAGGTGCCGTGCCGACGAAAAATAGGTCCCGCGAACAATTCCGGTAAAATGTAAACACATCGGAACCTATAGTGAGATCCCACCGCGTCGCGAAAATTAGAACCCGCGAAATATTTCAAAACTTTAGCTTCGACCTAAATCGCGAAATATTGAGCCCGCGAAAAATAAGTCGTTTACAGTATTGTGTTTTTGCTGAGTTTAACTAATAAAAAGTTTATTTATGTATAAATAACAGGGTTTGCTGTCACACGAGTTCTTTTTGTCCAGCAGAATTTACCCAACAGGTTTCTTTGAAAATGGCTTAACGAGACACATAATGGTGAATCAATAAAAGAGATTAAACCTTGGGGGTAGCTATGTACGGTTTCAATACTAGGTATAAAAGGAATGCCCATGTTAAAACAATTGCATGCCATTCTTGATGCTTGAGTCCGTGATTGTTTAAATGTCTATAGGAAACATCAATATGATCCTGTCTCAATATTATAACTGGCCATTTATCCGCGCGAGTGAAGGACTTCTTGCCCATTAAATAGCTTCACCCTGTTTCTAATGAGAGACTCCTAACAAGCCCACCTGTCATAAAAAAAATTAAACAAAATTGCACGAACATTTTGGTTTCGAAACGCCGCCCAGGAAATTGAACTGGCGGTGTTAGCCTTCCACGTCGCGCATTTCTGCTTCGTACCCCGCGCAAAGCGAACACGGCCTGACGAATTGCGTCAATTTTGTGTCGCGTATTTCTTTTATGGGGTTCGGACTTCAAACGGCAAACATTTCGAGCCGAAAAGCTTCAACGAAGAGTGTTTAGTCGCGCAGCAAATGCAATGCGAGCCGCCCTGGTCACCCGCTTCATCCAGCCCATGTATTCGCGGCGCCCTCTCGAGCCGTCGACACGAAGTGCGGTCGCCGTCATTTCCGATGTGACTTCCGGTATGTGTATACGTGGATTGCACATGACGTCATTTCCGATGACCTCCAGAGAAAGGGGGGAAGAAGGAGCTCCCCTCTTATCAGGATCCTTCTTTGTGCCTCCCGGATTTGCACAGGCGTCGCTATTCTCCTCCCAGAAGATTATAGAAGATTAACCCGTCACTCAAAATTCTTACAAAAGCAGCTTCCCTCTCCTCCTTTTACATGGTGTTCAAAAGTATGCGATGTGACGTCAGTGCAAGGAGCCTATTGATGTGGCAAACAGCAACATGGCTGCAGCCCGGGGGGGGGGGGGGGGGGCATTTCCGGCCGCTAGTTTACCGCTCTAGGGTTACTGAAGCTCGTTGGGGCAAAGAAGGTACATGCTAAACACAGATAAAAAAAAAGAACCTGAGCGCATCGATGCAAGACATCGCGAGCCAGGGTCAAAAAGGTCTTGGAGCGGCAACGACTGAACTCGATACAAACAAGCGCGCTGTGCGGGTTCAGCGTGCATACACTATCTTCTTTGTTTTAGCTCGCTTCTCTTCACCAACTTTTTTTCGCAGGAGATTTTTCACGTACCGGGGTCCCTCTCGAAAGAAAGCCTACCGAGAGAAACCTAGGTAATAAATACTTCGACACAGCAAACTGAGTTAAAGAGCGATTCTTGTAGTCGCGTATGATTTAAAAAAGAACAGGAATGTTGATGAACAAGCGGCAGTCCTTACATTTCAGTTTAGAAAGCGCCACATCTGCAGCGACGTGGGGACGGCAACACCCGACGTTGCGCGACCACGGTGACCGGCACGCAGAGACCAAATATATAGTTTTCCCACGGCCGATGTTTTCAGGAGTGTGCTTCAGCTCAAAAAGTAACTCCCGCCGCGCAAAAACGAGGTTTCGTTTCACAGTATGACGGTATGGCTGGCCTGGTACCGCTACCATCGGGGCATCCACACATGCCCGCGTCTATCGTTAAAATGTTTTTAAAAAGACGCGAGACGAGACTAAGGGCGCATTCACACTGAGCAAAAAACGCGCGTTGCGGTCCACTTCGACATCAGCGTCGAAAAAGACGAAGCAGTCAACACAGGCACTGAATGGACAACGGCGATGATTATATATACGTCTACACTCCGGCTATATGCAGCACTTGCGAAAGGCACGGACTCGAGCGGGCAGCTTCAGAAGGCGCTCTTTTGCCGCGTTTTCGTGCAAACAAAAACCACGGTGCTACGCCGGCGTGTCCGTACCTTTAACACTGCACGCAGCGTGTGCGAGAGTGTTTTCGATGGAGAGCTGTTCTATTCCGTAGTGGTGGGTGCACACAAAGACTACACAACACATTGGGCGCGTTAAGTCGGCGCTCCTTTACTCCTACTCCGACGCTCCGAGTTTCATACTCCGAGCGCAGCAACTAAACGGCGCATAGCGTACAGGAGCGCGACACACCGAGGCTCCGGTGTGTCGCGCTCCGAGTTACCCTGGCGAATTATGTCACGTGACAACAAAAATAGAAAAACGCTGGACGCGGGTAGGTTTTCGATAACCACCTTTACCCTAGAGTTAAATCGAGTAAGTTTTGGAACACGGCCAGAAACTATCGACGGGCTACAGACGAGCCACACGAGCTCCTTCCGACCGTAGATACGGGTGACAGAAGCCGAAAATATTTCGAAGATAAATAATTAGGCCCGCGTGGAGCGGCAGAGTCTAAAGCAAGAGAGACGGCGACGTTATGAAGTTTCTACGAACGTTCTAATACGAACGTTCTAATACTCCTCAAGGGTTTGAAGACTCGCTTCGTGCACATATGTGGAAGGTTACCTGGCCGATCTATTTATTGACCATGCATGCTGTTCCGATTTAAATTAAAGACAACTTTCTTGAACCCACTGGTCGACGCAGGAAACCCTCAAATTTGTCAGAGATTCCCTGGTTCCGTCTCGCAGCGAGACGGAGGCTACGCCGATACCGGCACACCGTCGTTCGATTGCACGTCAATTCGTTTTTAAGCGGTAGACATGAACAAAACTTGCCCGCAACGCTAACTGGTGTTTCGGCTTTCCAATCTAAGTATCTTTATTCGCTGCGGCAGGGCTAAGCATTCTAAGCAGGGCCGCGGTCTGGCTGTCTTTTCATCACAACCTTTCTGCCGCCGAGCTATCGGCACGCTCGGTCGATAGATCAATTCGTTTTCAGGCATGACGCACGAACAAACCTTTTCCTCAACGCTCACTGATGTTTCGGCTTTCAAATCGAAGTATCTTTATTCGCTGGGCTAAGCGTTATAAAAGGAACAGAGCGGTCCGAATGTGTCCTCATCGCGACAACTTTTCTGTCGCTGTGCAATCGGCACACTACCGTTTGATAGATGAATTCCTTTTTCAGGCGAGATGCACGAACAAACCTTTTTCGGAACGCTAATTGCTGTCTTGGCTTTCAAATCAAATCGTTTTTATCCGCTGGATTAAGCACTAATCAGCTGAAAAGGGGCAGCGGTCCGGCTACGCCTTTTCGTCTCGACGGTCTCAACCAACAGCAGCGCAGCCATCTTGTTTGTTTACGTGACGTCACGGAGCGCGAAGAAGTCACTCGCGCTCCGAAAAATTCTCGGTGCACGAAGAGCGCGCTCGAGTGTCAGTCTCCGGTGGCACTCCTGTCCGTTTAGTGAAAGGAGCGCCAAACTCTCGCGCTCCGGAGCACGGACTTAACGCGCCCATTGGGAGTGTTTTCTCCCGTACACTCGGAGGTCGGAACACACCGCGAACTTCGGTGGCAGCTTTCGCGCGTACTATGAACAGTAGTTTCACCGCGTCGTACACGCACATAAAACACTGCTCACAGTCAGATGTTCCAATCGGCTAGCTTCTCTCCACGCTGAAATGCTTCCAACCACGTTTGGCGAGTGCACGAATCCCTCTACCCCTCTGCCTTTTCACCTTCATTGTGGGTCGAAAATAAAAACATAAAAACAGCTAAAACATGTCCTAACCGGAAAAGGGCGATACATCACGTCCGGACGCTCGCTGATTGGCTCAAGCGCACGCGTCGAGGGAAAAATCGGGTTCCGAGGCCTCGTCGTCTCCCTGCGTCCTCCTCCTCGGCGCGGGACTTTTTTTCGATACAAAAAGAAGCAAAAAATTTACCCCACGACGCGCGTCTTTCCGCTGCGTGAATGCGCAGCGGACACTAGGAGCCATCCCAGTCAATCCAGCGTTGAGAGAGTGTCATGTGACCTTGAGCTCCCTTTGTCGCTCTGCCCAACCGGTAGGTCACGCAATTGTCTCCTTCAACACCGCAGCCACCTTTGTATCGTCATGATTTGACCGATTTGACCAAGGAGGTTAGAAGTACTATACTTCGTTTCACCTTCGGTCCGAGCGCGGCCGATGTTATCAGCGGAAGGGCCAATCAAACGGCGCTTGACAGGACTAGCCAGCGTAGGAGCACGCGCAGAGAGACGGCGAATACCCGCTGGTCCTATCAAGTAGTAACAAAACTGCGCCAGCTCACACACCTGTCAATCAACGCCCAAAGGGGCGGAGCCAAACCCGATCCGACCAATCACAGCGCAGGAGGGCGGGGCCAAACCCAATTCAACCAATCACAGCGCAGTAGGGCGGGCCCCTTTCCCTCTCTCCCATCCCAGTGACCAATGACAGGCAGTGGGCATCGATGGCCCCGCCCACAGGACATTAGCCAGTGACCAATCGGAGCTCAGCGAGGTCCCGTCACGTGTGAAGTCACGTGTCAGGCGCGTGCCAGAAGCGTGTCACTTACCATGACCACAAACCACAAACCGCAGACCGCAAACCACAAACCGCAGACCGCAAACCACAAACCGCAAACCTCAAACCACAAGTGTGGTTGACCAGGTGTTGACAGCTGCGGTCATCATCTGTCAACAACCACGTGATGTCACACAGGGTCCGAGCTTCGTTCGACAGAGGGCGCTATATGACTTGAATTGCGGCACTCAGGGCGCTTCACGTGTGATGTCGCAGAGGGTTCCAGCTGCGTCCGACAGAGGGCGCTCACGTTATGTCGCACAGGGTTCGTGCTGCATCCGAAGGAGGGCGCTGCGCTCCGGTCACATGACGGTCACGTGTTTTGAATTTGAATCGCTGCGCGGTAAATGCCCCTCCCTATTGAAAAAAAACAGCAAGAAAATCAAGCTGGCCAAGCTTGTCTAGCTGGTTTTTAAGCTGGTTCGAGCTGGTCTACGTGGTAATCAAGCTGGTTCAAGCTGGTCATGGTGGTTCGAGCTGGCACTGCTGCTGGGCAAGCTGGTACTTAAGCTGGTTCGAGCTGGTACTCAAGCTGGTTCAAGCTTGTCAAGCTGGTTCGAGCGGGTCAAGCTGGTTCAAGCTGGTTCGAGCTGGCACTGCAGCTGGGCAAGCTGGTAATTGAGCTGGTTTGAGCAAGTACTGAAGCTGGTTCAAGTTTGTCAAGCTGGTTCGAGCTGGTGCTGAAGCTGGCCCAAGCTGGTTCGAGCTTGTCAAGCTGGTCTTGCTGGGAGCGCGCACGCCAAGGTCGGCTAGAGGTGGCCGAGCTGGCATTGCTGGGAGCGCGCGCGCCAAGGTCGGCTTAGGCTGGGGCGAGGCCACGTCCTGTTCTTTGTCCTCTCGTTTTTGGAAGACGACCGGGCGCTTCAGGCGCGCTGCGAGCTTCCTTTGTGTGCGAGAAGAGAGAGAGAGAGAGTGGTAGGAACGGAGAATTTGAGACACGTTTGGCTATCTTCGGCAGATTTTCGAAGGGACGGCTGTGTGCGCGTTGTTTGGAGACTACTTGATCGGCGGTGCAAGCGAAGCGGGATTTGAGGAGACAGCGAGCGGCAGTCCGTTCAGCACGGGAAGAAGTCGGACGCCCCGACTGAGGCGTCGCTACGTGTCTTCGAACGTGTGTGTGCTCGTGAATGACGGTGGTGCCGAGGAGTATCGTACATGCCGTCCAAGCTACACGGATTTCCTCGCTTCTGCCGACTACGCAAGAAGGCCGCTTCACCCCCATTACTGGTGGGACCCAGGTTCGCTTCTCTCATCCGTGTAGTATTTTTTATTGCTATTGCCTGCTTTTGGCGTGTGTCTAGTATTTCTCGTGTTGAGAGATAAGCAATCTAGTTTTAATAGCATTGTTTGTTTTGCACCGAGAACCACTGTCTGCGTCGGTTAGTACTGTGTCAGCGCCGAGGACGTGTAGCATCTGAACTCATGTGAGCAGGCCGCGAGTACGAAAATAATAAATTGAATGCCGAGCTGGCTTTTCTAAAGAGTTTGGCTTGTTTATCCTGTGTATCAATGTAAACTGGTGGGGAAGTCCACCGGCTTAAGAGGGCATAGTACCTCCAAGCGCCATAGAGAATACATGTAGATTTTTGACGTTTTCGAAAAATTCCTACATGAGAACCGCTCTTTGTATTTGCTTGAAACTTTTACGATAAAGAGATTATTACTCAATTGGTGCATTCGTGCAGTCATATCTCTAAGTGTTTAGTGCATATATATTTTTTTTAATCTTGAAATAGACTGAAAACGGCTGTTTGGACACTTTTGGGTTCAACGACGTTTTACATAATCCATTAATTTTTAAAAAACACATGTGTTCGCACTAGTGCCTCTAAAATTTATTACGGAATCGATTGGTATAAAAATAATTAGTGTAGGATAATCCGTTTTGGAACTACAGCGATATTTCCGAAAGCAAGTTTTCGGTCTCAAGTTTCAACTATTTTTATGTGTTTTCATTTTGTTCTCCTCCCGCTAGATGGCGGTCTCTGTCCGCAAGGACGAGAGATCAAGTAGTTTCTCCGTGTGGCATGGTGCACGCACTTTGTCTTGTATTCATACGCGATCTTCTTTCGCGCGGGCGAGAGCGGGTGACGGGCAGTTCAACGCAGCTGCGCTTCGCGTTTGGTGCGTTCGAATTTGGGTCGCTCGGAAGTGTTGCGTTCGCCTCTGGCGTCATGGTTCGAAAGCAAGCTCCCTATGGCAAGCGAAAGCTTCTGAAGTCGCACATTGAGAATACTCGTAAGTGACCGTCTGTGGAAGCTTCGCACGTTGAGGTTTCTGGTGAAATCTAGCCATCGTGTTCCAACCCGGATGGTTTTGTTTGTGAGATTACCGAAGGTGGTCCTCAAGCCGCGACCGTTCGAGTCTCGCCGTCCACGCTCCTCGGCGAAGGGTTCCCGGTATGTCCCGTGGCGGCGGTGGTCGGTTCTTCGGAGCGGTCTGAGGCTGCAGGAACAGGTATCGTTTTAGACTTTAATGTGGTCGAATCCACGGTCGAACCGTGCGAAAACTTGCAACCAGCCGCATCCGTGCTCGAGGGTCGTCGCATTGTCGACATTATGCACCTATTTCAGTCTGTTCAAAGGATTTGCGATCATGCTCCTTTCAGTTGTACGTTTGCGGACATGGTGTTCGTCTCAGAACGGAGGCACGGCTTGCGCAGTTCCTTCACGTTCGTTTGCAAAATGTGCAACAAGAAGGATGTTATCGAGTCGGAGTTACCTCCTCAAACGACCGAGGTGAGTTCTAACATGGACGTGAACACTGCTGCGGTGTCAGGAATAATTTCCATTGGTAGTGGGCAATCGAACCTTGTTGAGCTTTTAGCATCGATGAATGTGCCGTCCATGTCCAGCAAAACTTTTGCAAAGCATGAGACGACGGTGGCTCGGGGTATTGAAACCGCGGCTCTGGAATCCATGAAAAAAACCGGAGAAGAAGAAGCCAGGCTCGCAAGAGAATCTGGTGAGATCGATGCCGAAGGCTGCCCACTTGTGACGGTCATTGCTAACGGCGCCTGGTCAAAGCGGTCCTACAAGAACAAGTATGATGCTCCTTCTGGCGAGTTCAGCTGCTGTCAGTTGCTCTGCATATCTGTTATTAAAAGGTCCGTTTAGAAGTTTAAATATGCTGTTATTTTCCTTAGGTTGGACACTGGCTGTACTCCAGAACTAGGAACGTGGACATGCTCAAGACTAATTATAGCTGGACTCGTAATACTGTAAAAGCTGTCTTTTCACATGCTTTGTAAACATCTTGTGTTCTCTTTGTATAAAAGTATTACGCTTTAGACATCAAGATCTAATCACAAATGTAGTTTGACTTCGTTTAATTCACGTGTATATACAAGTGTAGCAATAAATGAGTTATTTGCGCATACATGTTCAAAAATGATTTGTTATTCGACATAGGCCGTTGGGAGAATGAAGTGTTCAGATTTTGCTTCATGAGCGCAAATACACCTGACGCATAAAATAGCGACGATTTCGTAGTCCCATTGGTGAGCAGGTGATTTCTCGCTTGAAAAAATAACGCCATTTCACAAACCAAGTTCTGTGACATATGCTTTTCCAACATGTCTAGCCACTATTTTGTAAACCTTTCAGTCCAAGCGAGTATACTTCTGTTTGTTCTTGCTAGCTTAGGAGGGGGTTGCAGAGCCTATCTTTTTATCTTCCTCCCGGACAGACGTACAGAGGTGTACCGCAACAGGCATCCGCTCTCCTGTTGGCGGTACAGTAGCAGACGACACAACGTAGCTCCGTGGGCGAGGGCAGGGACGTACAGCCACCGCGGCCCGTAGCGTGACCGTTCAGGACTAGGGAGATGGTCTTGAAGAACAAAAAAATGGTATCTTGTGCTTCTATAGGAATCACGTGTCGTTCATATATTATACTTGCTAAGTAAAAAAAAAAATATTTGCAGCTTGTGAAATTATGTTTGCGTGACGATTTACCGTTCGCGCTCCTAACGGATGTTAGCGAATCCTTTATGTCCGTGGCTCGCAGATTATCGGTACACCCTTGGAGTGAATCCGGTTTTTGACTTAGTTGCGTCCTGCTGTTTGACGATTGCTAGTCACTTCAATTGGCTGCTGCCAAAAATTGCGCCGATCATCTTTCGCTGCAGGAACCGGCTCACTCGTCACCGGAAAACTCGTCACAGGAAAACTGGTTACACCGGTCCTCTCGTACGAGGTTCTTTCGTCACGAGAACACTCGTCAAGGAAGGCGATTCGTCACCGGAACACTGGTTGCAAGGTTGACCCCGTATCAAAGAGAATATGTTTGACCTTGTTTTACAGAAATGGACTAGGGTCCAGTGTCCTTGTGTAGCAAACGTTTCTCTTTCATTATTTTTTTTCCCTTTCCCTTGTTTTACACAAAAGGAAAGCGTCCAGTACCCGTGTGTAACAAACGAAGCCCGCCGTGCGCTTCTTTGGAAGGTTGACCCCGTATCAAAGAGAATATGTTTGACCTTGTTTTACAGAAATGGACTAGGGTTCAGTGTCCTCGCGTAGCAGACAGGTCAAGTACCCACGTGCATCAAACGAAGCCCGACCTGCGTTTCTTTTAGATTTGGAACAGGCATGCTTAGACTAATTTCGCTTGGTCTAACAAAAGAACTTCGAACCGGTATTATTAAAAAAAAGCTGTACTCTGTACAAATTTCACGTCTCTGCTAGGGGCACGGAGAGTATAGAAGTAACGAAAACTCAGCGTGGTGCTCCGTTGCTATTCTACGAGGGGTTTTTCTATACCGTTCCGTTAGCAGAAGATGCGGTGCTGGCATTTACTAGGTATATCGGGATCGTATTATCTGTAAGGCAACGTTAATGGACTGACGAGTCCATTAGCGCTGTAGCGGCCATAACTGGGACTCGTACTCATGCTAGGGATCCAACTGAGACCAACACACTGAAAGTCCGTTAGAGCATGAAGAGAAAAGCAGATAAGATATTTTGTCTTTTGGGAAGTTGCAGTGTAGTTTCTAGAATGTTTCCTTGTGCGATATTTTATTGCAGAAAATAGAAGCGACCCACCATATAGCACCCTACTTGATGCCGTCGCTACTGTCAGTGAGCATACGGCTTCCCAGATGCCTTCGCCAAGCATGCTAAAACGTACCATTCGAAGACAGACATGCACGCCAAAGTCTATACGTTCTCCCAAAACTGCGGGAAGTCATAATTGGTTCATGGACGAGACTTTCAAGGTGACGCCTTCGCTTTGACGCCGTGCACCAAGATATGACACGCACGAACATCGCTGTCGAAGCCTGGCATCGAGGCTTCCAGGTGCTTTACAGTTGCTTTGGGAGTCGGTATTTTCCGTCATATTTTTTGTTTCTTGCTGCAGTCATACTTTGACTGCTGTCTTCCCAACTTACGGGCTTTCCTGAGGTGTCTAAGGGATGAGCAAGCACTACAAGAACTGAAGATGGCCCAGCTAGACGGGGGGACAACCGCCGTCGCGTCTCGCACAGAAATATGAAGATGTGAATGAGCGCCTATCTAGAGTTCTAGAGGAGTACTTCACCAGATCTCCTCTCTCCACGCTTCGAAATATTGCTAGGACTATCTGGTTTTGAGTTCAATGCTGTAATGGCCAGTGCAAGCTCAATAAAATCGCATATGTAATTTATTGTTTCTAAACTGTGTCGTGGTATCTAGTTATGGTTATTTCAATTTCAGTGCCATGTTTTGATCACAGCTGCCAACACGTTGAGTTAAATAATTATGATGAATAAACAGAAGTAAATTCGTAGTCCTACAGTCAAACTCCAAGCCGTGACACGAGTGTTCCTTGTGACGATTATTCCGGCGTGACGACAATTCCTCGTACGAGATGCCCTGTGACGAGTTGGCGTCCTTGATGAGTTCACCTCTGATTAGTTGGCCTGTGACGAGTTCTCCCAGACCCCTTCGCGTCACTCATCGAGTGAGCGTAATAAAAAAAAAACTAGTACTATAGAAGAAAAAAAAAGAAAGCAGGATGCGGCGACTTTTCCGACAAAAATGATTCCGGACTCCGCTCCCGCATCTTCGAATCTGTTGTTGTTTTTTTCTTTTTCTTTTTTTTTTAATCTGTTATATTTGTTGGAGCGCTTGGAATCCTCCTCTTTCCAGTAAGCTTCTGCGCATGCTCGATCACCATATTTGAGGGGCTGTAATCCGCACGATGTTTGTTTGTTTGTTGTCCTATCCCGGGGCTGGCTATTTTTAGCCTTTCGGCAGCATGAGGGACGCTAACGCTCGCTAGGCCAGGGAGAAGGCGACGTCCTTGACGAGGAGGGGACGAGGACATCCACTGCTTTCGTAGAATACTGTGATCGGGGTATAGGTCACGTGACACCTACCAGAAAAAGAAGAGGTAATATCACGATCACGGCTTTCCACGAAACAGCTAAAAGCTCAACCACCAAAAAAAAAGAAAAAAATATTGTGCAAAGCGAACGTAAACTATCTAAAAAAAAAACATTAAAACTGTAGTTCAATTTTTTTTTTTAGAAAGCTTGTCAATGATTTTTTTTTATTTGTTGTTATGACGGTCCGCGTGGGTGTCATTGGTTATACTTATTGGAAAAATTCCAATGTCGCTAGGTTCGCTGACCTGGCTATCGGATGCTGAGGTTCTCTCAGATGTTAGCAATATTCCCGTGTTTAAAAAGACACATTTGTAAATATTTGCGAACAAAAACAACAAATAAAGCTCATTTTTCTTATTTCATGTTCGTTTGTTTTCGTACGTTTGAACGCCACTAACGCTGCTATCCCGTTTTAGCTAACTCTTCGCTCTTTTTGTCGCATGTTTAGTGTTTTTATAGAATGCCGCTATCAGAATATTACAACATATTTTTATTGTGGGTGCCACGTGACCTAGGGGACACTCTAGCCATAGCGATTTGAAATGACCTTCGAGTCAAAATGTCCACTATTGGACGTTCTAACTCGTTGGAAATTACGCTTTGTTTGTTCGTTGAATATTTTGATCTGGAATCCTGGCCTGACTCAACAACTCATGCATGAACCGTTTAAAGTTTTTTTTTTTTTTTTTAGAACATTTGTTGTCCAGCTCGCTTGCACCTTTGCATTTAATTGCATTATAATAATTTGGTTTGTGTCGCAAGATATTTTGTGTTAGCTCCCGAGAGAGTACGCAAGCTCTGCCTCTCACGCTTGACAGTGGATGAAACCGTCAAAGGCACATTGTTGCCAGAAGGTGCTGCTAATCTGGTTTAGAAAAGCTAAGGGGATCATGCTGTTTTATTTTCTTCTTGATTTCTACTTTAAAATGCCCTGCAGCTCAAAACAACGAGTGCACACGCATGAAAATAACACTTCCCTAAAAGTTAGACCGCTACGAAAGTAACACCTCAGAAAATGCACATACCACCTTTTCGTTTCGGGTATGTTTTGAACTGATCTTACTCACTATGCGAGCAAAAATCGATGCAAGTACTGAGAGCAATTATGCAATTTCGATGTTTTTGTAATTCGGTAATATAAAAAACTATTTTTGTTTAAGAAAGTAAAGACATCATAATTGAATAGGAACTTCCGCGCTAAAAGGTGCAGTGCGAAGTGAAGACAAATCCTTTTTTTTTATGTCCACAAAAAAAAAAAAAAAGCTCTTCAGCATCGATCGCACCGTTTCCTTTCGCAAATTGGGGAGTTTCAGTTTCAGCCACAAGACCTTGAAATATGCAGACAAGGCTGGCGGCGCATGCGCAGCTGCGGGGTTTTCTTTACGAGTTCTTTAAACCCCCTCGGAATGACTTCACAATTTCGAGAAAACGTCGGTTTTTTTTTTATCGTTTTTGCTTGCAGGGCATTGTAAAAATCACAAACTCGCGAGAAAAGGAATCTTGAGTACGCGTTACTTACAGCTTCGCAGCTCTAAAGATTCACGATAAATGTCGCCCAACTCGGGGAGAAACTAATCCTTTTTGTTGGAAGTATAGCGTATGCTGGCAGCTCGTTTCCTGTTTGTTTTGTCTGTACTCCGTTTCACCGTAATTGGCAAACTTCAAAGGTCAGAGCTGCTGTGAGGGAATCAGTCGCAGAGCAAAGCGCGTGACAGCTATTTTTAGGAACAGTACCCACCACCGTACGTTGTCACGTGCCTCGCTCCAACACTCTCACTGGCTCACGGAAGCTTTAGTTTTCTTCGTTTGCCAAGTTTTGGGGG